>OZ024742.1:62575478-62607978 GCA_964016885.1 Eledone cirrhosa
GTGTGTGTGTGTGTGTGTGTGTGTGTGTGTGTGTGTGTGTGTGTGTGTGTGTGTGTCTGTTGACACCTGCAATATAGCTTAAGAGAAACATGACAATAATGATAGGCACCCAATATTTGAACTGGTTTATAGAATTCTCTCTGCCTTTGTCACTCTAAGTAGAGCTTTAAAGAATTAGCTTTTAAAGAATTTCCCTTTTCTTTAAATCCATCAACCATGACCGACCCCCAACCATTTTATAGACACCTGAAATATAGGCCTTGTTAGCTTAAGAGGAACTTAAAAATTAAGAGTGGCACCCTAATTTGAACTTGTTTATAGAATTCTTTAAGCCTTTTTCACTCTAAATATAAATTATAGCCTTAAAGAATTAGCTTTGAATGAATTCTCTTTTCTTTCAACCAATGACCTCCACCCATCCCACACTACACCCTCTCCTGCCACCAGAAATGATATATATACCACAACACATTTATTTTGGACAGCCAGATTCCTGATGATTTCTAAAGAATGAAACAGTTCTAGTCCTGTAGAATCTCATCTATATTAAAACTTTTATACTCTGCTATGTATTGAGTACTTTACTTACTGCGGTTACCTCCGATTCAACGCGGAATAACTTACATATATATATATATATATATATATATATATATATATATATATATATATATATATATATATATATATATATATATATATATAAATGGAAAACAATGAAACGAAATTTCATTTCTCACTCTTAGTACGGCTGATACCTAAATATAAGTAGGTATACGTACATACATATATGTGTACAGACGTACAGTAGTATGTATATATATACATACATGCACACATATATATATATGTACGTATGCGTTTACCGAACATTTATCATAATGTTCGGTTTGTTTGTAAACAAACAGCCCGAATTACGCCGTACAGTGCTCGGCTACCATCGTCGCCCTTTTATTCTACACTGACACAGGAAGGATGTACTAGTTTCAAGCTTATTAGCTATCGTCAGCATCGTATACCTTTCTGTCAGATGATTGAACGTTTTGAAAGTATATACTTTCCTTATGCATATTAATGGCTGAGCAGCCTAATTTGCATATCGAGTGAGTTAGTCGGCCGGGCGCAACGAAAAAGATAAATGATAAAGAATGAAACGAAATTCGTCGCCCATTTGTTCAACACGGACAGAAAGGTATACGATGCTGACGATAGTTAATAAGCTTGAAACTAGTACATCGTTCCTGTGTCAGTGTTGAACAAAAGAGCGACGATGGTTGCCGAGCACTGTACGGCGTAATTCGGGCTGTTTGTTTACAAACAAACCGAACATTATAATAAATGGTCGGTAAACCCATACGTACATATATATATATATATATATATGGGTTAATGCATGTATATATATATATACATACTACTGTACATCTGTACACATACAAGTATGTACGTACACATAAGTATATATGTATACGTACATACATATATTTATACAGACGTACAGTAGCATGTATATATATATATATATATATATATATATATATATATATATATATATATACGTGGTTGCCTTAACACCGTACGGCATAAATCAGGCTGTCCGTTTGTTTACAAACGAACAAAGCGAACATTATAATAAATGTTCGCTAAACTGATACGTACATATATATATGTGTGCCTGTATGTGTATATATATATATATATATATATATATATATATATATATATATATATATATATATATATATATATATATATATATATATATATATACATGCTAGTGTACGTCTGTATACATATATGTATGTACGTATACATACATACTTACATTTAAGGAAGTGCCGTACTAAGAGTGAGAAATAAAATTTCGTTTCATTCTTTTCCATTTATCGTTTTCGGTGCGCCCGGCCGACTAACTCACTCGATATGCAAATTAGGCTGCTCAGCCGTTAATATGCATTGGGAAAGTATATACTTTCGAAACGTTCAATCATCTGACAGATAGGTATACGATGCTGACGATAGCTAATAAGCTTAAAACTCGTACATCGTTCCTGTGTCAGTGTTGAACAAAAGGGCGACGATAGTTGCCGAGCACTGTACGGCGTAATTCGGGCTGTTTGTTTAGAAACAAGCCGAACATTATAATAAATGTTCGGTAAACCCATACGTACATATATATGTGTGTGCATGTATGTATATATATACGTACTACTGTACGTCTGTACACATATTTGTATGTACGTATACATACTTATATATATATATATATATTGAGAGAGAGAGAGAGAGAGAGAGAGAGAGAGAGAGAGAGAGAGAGAGAGAGAGAGAGAGAGAGAGAGAGAGAGAGAGTTATGTAATAAACAACATAAGATAATTATTTCATTTACAAGTGGTTTCTTGAAACCAAACATATTTACTTTCAGTCATCAGAATGAAAAAATCCTGGGGTATTTATTGAAAGTGGATTTGAAAAACAAAAAATATAATAAATATGAAAGTGAGGCTGGAGGAAGAAGAAAATGAGAAAAATAATAATAAATATAAAAGTATTTAAACACACACACTCACACATATACATATATATATGCATATATATACACATATATATATATATATATATATATATATATATATATATATATATATATATATATATATATATATATCCATACATACACATGCATATAAATACACATACACACACACACATATATATATATATATACATACACACACATACATATACATATATACACACATACATATACATATATACACACATACATACGCACCCACATATATAGATATATACATACACACGCACACACATATAATTATAAATACACCAGGATTTTTTCATTCTGATGAATGAAAGCAAATTTATTTGCTTTCAAGAAACCACTGGTAAATGAAATAATTATCTTATGTTGTTTATTTCATAACTAATAAGCTCTGTAACCTACATAGAGCACTCTTTTTTACTGGACCTTTCCGACGGAATTACTTCATTTATATATATATATATATATATATATATATATATATATATATATATATATATATATATATATATAGAAGAGATCCCACCCGCAATAACTTACTATATATATATATATATATATGTATATATATATATATATATATATATATATATATATATATATATATATATATATATATATATATATATATAGTAAGTTATATATATATATATAGTTAAAAGAATAGAGGTGTAACACACAAGTTATTATATATTGGTAAACGGAATAGAAAATGCTGACAAATTGTTCACAGTTGAAACATGGTTTAATTAGGAATAAAAGAGTATTAGTGATTGTATGGGTTAGTATTCAGTTGTGGTTTTAAGTTTTTAAAGTTTTTACCGGTTGCGCATTTCTAAATGCTTTTCAAAAATAATTTTGAGATAGAGTGTCCGTGCTGTTTGCTCTGATCTGTATATATATATATATATATATATATATATATATATATATATATAGTAAGTTATTGCGGGTGGAATCTCTTCTATAATTAAACTATATATATATAAATATATATATATATATATATATATATATATATATATATATATATATATATATATATCATAAATCATGTCTATAGAATCAATCAGATATTAAAATATATACTATTTCTTCTTCTAATTAGCATAGTTTACCATATACATAATCAAATCTAGCAAGCTTTAAGAATAAATTTTCTTACGGGGAAATCTCTGACAAACAATTGATCGATGATATAATGCTCTGATTTTTTTATTTTAATTTATTAATTCTTCATTGAGCTTAAAAGTGAACAGTTGCAACACATATATATATATCTTTAATTTAATTGTATTTATATGATAACCTTTATATTTAATAATCTCCCTATTGGTTGAGATTAAATTTGGCGATATATGGCTGCGCTTTCTAGCAGCAAGCCTACCCGCCGTAAGCAACTAATCACATGCTTTCTCTCTGGCTGGTACACAGCTACATAGCGATCTTAGCCATTTTTGAATCTAGATTTGGCGCGGTCGGTTTGAGAAATTAAATGTCTGATTCTGAGTTTATCTCCTGATGAATCCTAACTCAGGACAAATCCATATTATTTGGATGTCCTAAATAAGGAAGAAACCATGGAAGAAATGCGCACATATTACGGTATGTGCGCATTTCTTCTAAGTTTAATTTTACTACTAATTATGTGCGGTTGATGGTATATTTGATTGGATTCTGCATGCTGCCGAAATGTTTGATAAATAGTGGAACGGAGCTGCCGCGAAGAGGCTACGGTCGATTGTTTGTCAGAGATTTCCCCGTAAGAAAATTTATTCTTAAAGCTTGCTAGATTTGATTATGTATATGGTAAACTATGCTAATTAGAAGAAGAAATAGTATATATTTTAATATCTGATTGATTCTATAGACATGATTTATGATATAATGCTCTGATTTTTTGATTTTAATTTATTAATTCTTCATTGAGTTTAAAAGTGAACAGTTGCAACACATATATATATATGTCTTTAATTTAATTTTATGTATATGATAACCTTTATATATATATATATATATATATATATATATATATATATATATATATATATACGCGCGTGTGTGTGTGTGTCTCTATGTGTAGTTGTGTATAAGTGTGCATGTGCTTGTTTGCATGAGTGTGTGTGAGGGATTAAATGCTACTCTTATCAATAAAACGTACCATGAGCTAATTAGAAGACAGACATACCCACTATTCATACTGAACTTATCAAATCCGTCACCAAAGTCATTCCATGGGAAATGTAGAACTCTATCTTTTTTAAACCAGTTCATATTGTCTGAACCTGTTCCATTGAAGGTAATTGTCAGAACCTCAGTTTTGTTTTTTTCAAGAACCACTTTTACCTGAAATAAACAATTACAACAATCAGTGATGTGAGAATAACATTAACAGTTATATCAAGTCTGATATATCAACATGTATAAACATTTATATATAACAATCAAGAAAGCTTCTCAAGACAACAAATAGATCATTGTGTAGTTACTTGATCTGCTAAAATTAGAGCCCAAATTCCCCTCATATCACACCCTACCTTATTAAAATAGAATCAACACAATATAAAATGTAGTTCTAGATACTTTATGTCTGAATGTAGAAACACTACATAATGTAATTCTAGATATAATATGTCTGAATGATCTCATATGTGTTATTTTGGTTCTAGATATATTATGTCTGAAAAATATAATTGACGGTATTTTCCAAGATACACAATGTCTAAACGAAGACATCAGCACCCTCACAATGTAAGGCCTATTTTCCATACTTGAATGGTTTAGATGGTTTACCACGTTATGACCAAATAAGATCTGGTGGCCATGTCTTGCTCTTATGGAATTTGTTTTGGCTTGATTTCTAATTATAGATGTTCATTCTAATGCCACCGCATAACAGCGGGCACTGGGTGTCTTTATCAGGACATCCAAACAATAATCTGGGTGCTTTTTATTCGTCGAAACAGAACAACAATCTTCAGAGTAGATTGTGTACTTTTTTCTTGTATCACTTTCACGACCACATTACACAATCATCGGACACATTGGATAATGAAGAGCTAGATATATTATGTTTCAATGAAGACACAATAGGAAATAGATTTATTGTGCCTGATTATATATTCAAGAATGTAGTCTTAGATACATTAAATCTGAATTATCACATATCAGTTATTGGGGTTCGAGACATATTTTGACTGAAATATATAATTACCTGTATTAGTTTCAAAATCATACATGACTATGCTTAGAAGTGAGAATAAGATAGATGAAATGTCATCTTGGAGGAACAACTGGTATGTTAGCTCTCATTTTGTTTGAAATATGCATTTTTACAATATAAGAAAAGGAAATGCCAATAACATATCTGATACTCAAAGAGGGTATAGCTGCTGGATTAACACTTTGATGCCAAAACAGTTGCAGATTAAACATATGGTATACCATCTACATCTTAAGCAGCTGTTCGACATTATCATGATGGTACTATGTACCAATGTGACATGATGTAGTGATCAAACACTTAGTAATGAGATTGGTAGAAAAATAGTCCTGAAAATACAAATATCCAAAGGGGTATTGATGGCGAGAAAATATTCACACATAATATGGAAGAGAACTGGACTGTTCTTGTCAAAACTACAGTAAAATATAGACATAACAAACCAGATTTAATGACATTGGACAGGGCAAAAGGGACATCCACAATAGTTAATATTATTAACTACCTAACAAATGTTAATATAGTGTTAGAAGTTATTGAAAAGAAGAACATCTATGCCAAATTAACTAATAATCTGCAGATCCTCGATCATGACTCTACCTTTATATTTCTACCTGTGATCTTTTGGGCAATTGGATATGTTACTAACTGCTTCAGTACAAATATTAAGAAACTGGGCTACGCAGAATTAGAAAAAGCATGAAAAATTAAGACATTGTAAGTATAATTTATCAAGGGAACTGTAAAAGTAAACAAAACTTTCCAGCACATGTGTATATATAGATATGGAAATGTATGTATATGTGCACATATATAATTCAAAATATTCAAATCCATATATGCAATGACATCCATATCTTCACACAAACAAACATGCATACAGAGAATACATAATTACCTACATGATAACTAAATTGTATATTGATGTCTGAATGAATCTTGTTTGGGGATTAGAAACAGGCTCACCCTTTCAATTTCTATTTATGTGAAACTAATAAAAATAAAACCAGATGAAAATATATACATAGCGAGTAGGAAAATAAATATATCTTACATTCTCAACCGATATATTTTTCCAAGTATTTATAAAATAATCTCGGTAGGCCTCAGAACAAATTGTCTTCTGTTGACAATTATTTATAGCATTATCACTGCTGTTTTTTCGATATAAATTGATTGGTGGTAATTTGCAGTTATTTGGTAAGACATAGATCTTATGCCATTTACCTGGAGAAGAAAAAACTTCTTTTTAAATTTGAATAACACTTAGAATATATAGGCGTAAGAACAAGAAACAGAAAATTGTGGAAGGAATCTTCAAAAGAGAGAGATAGTAATTATAGGTAAAGTCTCTAGACAACTACGTTTCAGTGTTTGGTTGTAAGTCATTTCACTTCCCTATCGCCAAATATTTTTGTTTAGCCCGTGGTCATCATCTCTTAGTGATTAAAGTTTTTATGTTAGCCTTTAATTTGATGTAAATGTGGCCGTTATTTCTAGCATGGTGACCCACCGAAGAGACGACACCCAATTGTCTCTTTTCCAGTTTTGTTGTATAAAATGGTACAGCCAATCGTTGGGGTTCGACCCTAGATGCTAGAGTGTATTTATCATAGTATGTTAATAAACCTTAGAAATACTGAGCAGTGCCCATCTCCATACCAAGCATCCAGTCTCTCATCATGTCTAGTCTGTCAGATGAAGCATGACTGACAAATGTTCCAGAAATGTGAGAATCAGATGAGAAAAAGTGTACCTATCCCTAAGAATGCCACCTGTCAGACATCAAACTATTTTTCCTACTCAAACTTGGCAGTTTTGAGAAAATATTTCTTGGTTAAAGGTTATGTAAATCTTAGAGAACATCCTGTATTGAAATAATGTTTAGATAACTTCCTGTATTGAAATAATATTTAGATAATATCCTGTATTGAAATAATGTTTCTTCAAATCACTTTACACTATTTTTAGTGGAAAATGGCATAACACTAACTGCAATAATGTTATATTAATTTGTTTAATTCTGATTTCAAAGAGGCAGTAGGTAATGGTACATCCTCACTAACGATCTGTACATCCTCACTAACGATCGAACTCGTATTGAATTAGCATATCTTTGGATCACTTTATTCTGTGGTAATATTTAACCATAAACATGTGATCATATTTATGGCAATGACATGATAGATGTGTTACCAACTCCCAGCATCTTCTATTAGAACTAATGGTTTCTGATGGACGAAACTTTTTCAGTTAATAGCAGCGAAACCTCCAATACCCTGGTATGGTATCAAAGTATCATAACACAGAAGGGTAGGATGTGAAGGATACTTCACTTCTAATTCTCTCATATCTTGCTTCAATGTAAAATTCTCATTAGTTTATACATATCTGTGTACATCATCATCATCATCATCATCGTTTAACGTCTATCTTCTACGCCTGCATGGGTCAGACGGGAATTGTCCCATTTGAGGCAAGATTGGTCGTGTGACCATGTCTCGCTTGTATAGGACTGTATCTGGCAGGTTTTCTATGGCTGGATGCCCTTCCTAACGCCAACCACATTTAGACATTCTAACCATGTACCCAATGTATCAGAGCTGAGGTGTCTCAATTCGGAGAAGTAGCGTCTCTACATCGAGTGACACTTTAGCCATGCAGCACTGAGCATCAGACCTATCGAGTGCAAGTCGTATATCATCTCTGTCGACAGCATCTTCTGATATAAACGTGGTGCATCAGGGAGTTGTGACTAATCTCTCAGAGCCGGAGGTCCCAATATCAGTTAAAGAGCTCTAATGTGGCAAAGCTACTGGGGGGATGAAATCCGGCTTGAGATATTAAAAGCCTTAAATAGAGAAGGTATTCTCTGGCACACTCGTGTGTGTTGGGTGGTATGGAACTGTGGAAAGACACCTAAGCAATGGCAATCGGGGGTGATAATCCCAGTTTTCAAAAAGGGAGACAACAGGGATTTTTACAATTAGAGATGGATCTCCTTGTTAAACCTTCCCGGTGAAGTCAATGCCAAGTGTCTGGCAAAGAGATTCAGGGACATTGTTGACTCCAAGCTAGCTGATGAACAGTGTGGTTTTCGCCCCAGACGCAGCATAGCTGAAATATATTCATACTGCAGCATGTTCTTCAATAAAACGTGGGTGTATGTACAAGGGGTAAATTAAATTTTGTAGACCTCGAAAAGGCATAAGACTTCATTCCTCATGACCTGTTGTGGAATGTTGTGCAGGAGCATGGAATCGACAGTCAGTTGCTTGGTACCCTGATATCTCTATACAAATTACCGAATATTCTATATTGTCTATAAATAAATATATATTTAAAGATAATTACATTTATTGTGAAAATCTAATTATCAATATTAAAATAAGAAATAAAAATATAAACTCATATTCTATTAACAGTTTATATTTTAATTAACATTAGAATAAACATAATCCTATGTAATCAACAACAATTTAATGTTAAATGCAGGTCAAACATAAAGAGCTAAATTTCTATGTAACATTAGGATCCCAGGTAGTTTAATCCTGCTCTATCGTGTATTACATGCATTTCCTGGTAGACTACTTACCAGATATTTCCTGGTTATACTATCATTCTGACTGTAATGAAATAAATCGCAACTAAAATATTGAGCTCAAGTGTTGTTCAAAGGTTATTTATTAGGAAGATATGTACTCAGGTAATTGAACTAGAAATACTGAATTGATAGAGGTTACTGTATAATAAATTTATACACCAGTCATCTTGAAGTAGAAAGGTTTGTGAAATAATTTTACTTACCGTCATGTACTGTGTAATAACTCTGGTGTATTGTTGATGATATCACAGCAATACTGTCTTGCCAGGCATGAAATATCTCACAGTTTTTGTCATAGTAAGTAAAATAACTACAATAGGGCATACTAATGCAATGCTGAATACATTCAAATATAACATTAACAAATGTCACAGGGTATGTTCTTGTCTGGTCATCAGTATGTAAAATAGCTTTTCCTTTCAGCCGATGAAAATAGGAACCAATGTTGGTATTAGAATTAGAAGAATGTGATATATGCAGAGTGAAAAAGTGGAATATCAATAAAATTATTTTTAAATGTTGCCAGAATTTCTTCGACATCATTGTATCTGAAAAGAAGATTTTTCATTTTGTTTAGACATAAAGCCACAATATTTTATGGATGTGTGATATTGTCAATCAATCAATTCTAATGTATTGTTAACATTAATTGTATCCAACCACAAGTGATGTAAAACTAATTTAATTATGGTAGGATTTGAACTCTGAAGAGAGATGTAACTAAATGCTATGAGATATATGTTTCTGTACACAATACAGGGGTGTCATTAATTATTGGGTCATAAGGAATTCACTGACAAAATTTATCACCATCTAAGGCACAACAAACGAATATATTAGTGCTAAATATTTGATAAATCAGTATAATGTAATAATATTACGGAACAAAGGAACTTGACGAAGATGTCACAAATTGAAATATCATTAACATAAAATATACTATAAGTTGCTGAAATATTTGTTATCTCCTTACACCAAAATTGTTTGTCTTCAGACTTTAATTACTATTGATATTCTAAATGGCTGCATTCGTAGCGGCCGCATTTAGCTTGTTCACTCCGATTTATGGCAGAACGGAATCCCTGTTGATGAAATAAATCCTCTGTTCGATCATGGAATACCACGAGCGTGCGTGTTACGTAAGTTGGATAAATGATTTCGGATTCATAGAAACACTTTAGAAGTATATCCTTTGATTTGTCCAGGTGTATCTTTTAACCTGTTAGTTCTTTCGTTACTTTGGTATTGTGTGGTTGGGTTTTGCCTACCTCAGTGTTCAATTTTTCAAGCTATTTAAACGCGTTATTATTCTAAGGACCTACCCTTATTGAGTGCTTTGCTAACTCATTCCTATTGTAGGTCGATTTTGCTTGCCCACAGCCAAAGCTTCGATTTTACTAAGATTCCACTTATATATATATATATATATATATATATATATATATATATATATATATATATATATACATTGACGAAGTTATAGGAAATATATTCATTATAATGTCAATGGCTCATAATTATACACTGAATGAGATATGGTTTTACGTATACTAGTTTAACGCAGTGTATATTTGTAATGTGGCGGCTGCAAGTGGTTGTCCAAACCCCAGGATTTCTGTAAATGCAGCAGTAAGCTTCGATATGTGCAATTCGTAACTTTCCGAATACAGTGGCTGCACAATGTAAGCCGTATACTACAAGAACTTTGTCAGCAGATTTGATAATTACAGAGAGAATAAAGCCATATATTCAAAATAAACATAGATATCTGATAATTACTTTGTTTCAATATAACAGTCATATTAATGTTTTATTTCCTTCGCCAAGGCGGATACACATTATTATTTGATTTTAAATTATTTTTAATTAACATTTTAAAAATCAAAATAAATAAAAACGGTAAATTTGTTAAAGAACACACAACCACTTATATTTCAGTGGGAAAATTTATTTTTTGCCTCGAATTTTTTTGTATGCTATCAATCAATCTGACCTCCAAGATGATGACGTTCAACTTTTTTCCGGAGACCTTCGAGATTTTTATTCACGTGTTATCAACGAATATGGACCCCAAACCAGTAGGAGACAATAGATTTGTAAAAATAAAAAAGGTCATATTCGTTGATAACAAAAATAAAAATGTATCGAAAACTCCGAGGAGAGAGAGTTATTCTGGGGGAGGGAGAACCCAGGAAAATGTTAATTACGAACACATTGGAGTCCAGATAAATTGATAACATACACATAAAAAGAAAGAAAAAAAACGAGGAAAAAAATTGTTTTCAATTAAAATCAAGGGTGGCCGGTTTCTCTATAATAATTGTTTCTACTTTTGGCACAAGGCCAGCAATTAACCCAGTGCATTTCTGGTACTTTATTTTATCAACCCCATAAGGATGATAGGCAAAGTTAACCTCGGCGGGATTTGAACACAGATCGTAAATGGCTGTAACTCTATGCCACAAAGCATGGCCTCCGACCCTCCACCGATACTGCCAAATAATGCTTACACGTACAGAAATTAAAAGAAATCAAAGGAAAATATGATTTGAAATTTTGAAATGAAAATATTCTTAATTTGTCAGGTTGTTTTTTTTCCAATATTCAATTATATTTTAACTTCCACCCTTGTAAACATAATTAACATTTTTTTAATATAATGTCGATATATGGAAATATAGTTTGGCCAGGAACTAGAACTCCGTGTAAATGAATAAATGATTAGTAATGTCAACCAAAAAAATATGCATTAGTGTACATGGGAATGACACCACACACTTTATAGAATTAAACAATATTTCAGTTTAAGGTATACAATTGATAAATTGAAAGCAAACAATTGAATAAGCGACATTCCTCATGACCAGGCATATTTTCCTGTATCAAACATTGATTGTAGTCAATCTTAACAAGCTATTTCATAAAGGAGTCAAAATAATATTATGATTACATTACACAATATATCTCATAACAAGGTCTTTGAATTTAAAGTCTGAACTAAGACTCCCTTGACAGTGCGATACTAAATTTATATCAGGGAGACTTAAAACATTATCTAGCTTATATTTCAGAGGAATCTCTCGTTTCTTCATTTCCCAACACTAACCAGGGGAACATATATGAAAGAACCAGAGAGTGAGAGGATCAAGACTAAAATTAAAATATAGGGAAACAAAGTTGAATGAGAGGAAAGGTAAAACTACATACCATATACTGCTTGTATTTTCGTCTGTACAACTCTGTCAATGTAAGTACAGGTAAATACAGGTAATGCGGTGCAATACTGCCAAAATAACTACTCGATTCAAAACAAGAGAACACAAGATGTTTCAGTAGAAACCGACTATCTTTATAAACATCAAACAACAATTAACATATTGATTAAGCAATAGAGAATATGCAATATATCGACTGTCACAATAACTAGCAATAGATCCATTGTTATATTATTATTGATATTGTTATCAGGTAACATTTATTGTATAATATTTTATGGAATATATTATGTAAATACAGTTTAATAGAAAAAGATAAAAAGAAAAAACGGAAAACGGAGGGAATGGCAAGGACACTAGTATCACATAAGAAAGCTGATGGGAAATGATTGGGCTCTGGGCCTAGGGCGTGGCGGTAAAGGAGTTGCGGCCCGCAGACAAAGGCCAGCGACACCCGTTGCAACAGCCACCCCACTTCGCAGGGCACCTTCCCCGGAGGAGATCGACTGTACAGGGTTTTTTGTTTTAGAAATTTATTTTGACTTTTCGATCATATACCCTAGCAATGTTGCATAATTACAATTTATGTCATAACCACCCGATTTTGTTTGCTCTCATCTTTCACAATAATGCATATTCTATAAGGTTTTGTAGAGATTCGTTAGGGAGGGTGTAGATCACAATTATACTGATAAATTATTGTTTATATTAGATAAAAGTAAACCAAACCCAGAAACCTTTACATCAATACTTGCAGTTTCTTGTTCAACCTGAGTCTATAATAGATTTTCTACAGGAACAAAATGTCATTTTATCAACTTTGAATTGAGAAATAAATATATATGTAGTTAAGAAAATAAATGAGATTCCAATTGAAACGTTTATTAAATTTTGAAATCTGGCTAAACCTTTCATTACTACTACTACTACTACTACTACTACTACTACTACTACTACTACTACTACTACTACTACTACTACTACTACTGTTGCTGATAGCCCTCTATCTCTTCTCAACCCCTGCCTGTGTCACTTTCCTGTTCATTTTGATCCCCCAAATGTATTGCCAACGTAATTGGTATAGCAACAAGGAAATGGGTAGTGAAAAACAAAAGGAAGAACATATGAAGAGAAAAAGAGAAAACTTTGAAGAATTTGTCAAAGATACCGCTTTCTCTCTTTCCAGCTCTCTTACATGCACGATATCTCCATCATTCTCTCTGACTATCTCTCTATATCTCTTCATTCAACCTTTCGGATTTTTTCCATCAACCTTGAATAACTTATATTATAAACCTTATGAATTATCGAAGCGCAAGGAGTCTTTAAAATTTGGAGATGTGGGAGTCCCAAATAATTCTCTGCTCAATTTTGTTCGTCTCTATATACGAGGGAGCTTCAAAAGGTTTGTGGAAAAAGAACAGTTGGAAAAACTGGTTTAAGTTGTGATGTTTATTTTGCAACATATGCTCCATCTAGGTCAATACATTTCTGCAAGCATTGATACCAACCTTTAAGTCCATGTATGTAAAACTGAGGGCCGTGCGATTTAAACCATGACAAAGCAGCTGTTTTTACATATTCAACTGATAGAAAATAAGTACCTTTCAATTATTTTTTCAGGTTTGAAAACAAAAAGAAGTTGGATGGGGCTAAATCAGGACAGTAAGGTGGAAAGTCGTATTGGAAGACAACGCGCCGATGCGGCTTCCCCGTGCATTTATCCGCGATTTTCTTGGCCAGTTTAGTTAAAACGCCTTCATAATATGCAACTGTAATTGCTCCGATTTTGCCTTGACTAGCCCACTTCACACCTGAGCAGCCACTACCTCGATTGAGTTTTGTCCTCGGTATCGTGCTAGTAGAGCCAGGTTTCATCCCGGTAACAATTCTCTGGAGAAAGGCTTGTTCAAATATTTATTCGAAAGATCTGCCCTTGTTCGCTGCTGATCTGAGCGCAACAGCTTTGGGATCCGTCGAGAGGAAATGTTGTTCCTCCCCACACTCTCCACCATAATTGCATGTTCGGAACCAACGGAGATGTTGAGTGTGTCGTCTACTGAATCAAACACATATACACAAGCCATAGAAGAAAAGAAAACTCACAACTTTTCTAAAGTAGCGCTTTACCAAAGGCAATTTTTCAAGACTTAAAAATTAAACGTTTTTAGCAATAGTTTTTATTTTATTATTTATTGATATATATCATTTTGGATTTCTACGGTTCTACTCTAAAAAGACAGTACTATACGACCATTCGAGGTCACAGCTTTGAGCAATATAGTTTGCAGTAAGAATCGGATGCTATGTTTTCCAGCATAGTTACATCCCTTTACGGTCTGAGTTCAAATCCCGCCGAGGTTAACTTTGCCTTACATCCTTACGGAGTCGATAAAATAAAGTACCAGTCATGCACTGGGGTCGATTTAATCGACTTTCCCCCCCCAAAAGAAAATTGCTGTCCTGCCTATATAAGAAATCATTATTATGAAATAAAAAGACGTTGTGGTCAATTATGTCTTTTCACCACCCATAATTGATAATCTATCTGCCAGTAAAGTAACTATACCTCAACACTTATTATGGTTCCTCTTGATGTTTTATATATTGATGTTGTGGTGGTGGTGATGATTGATCCCGGTAACATTTGTTATTCTTATTATTTTTGTTGTTATTGTTCATAATTATATGACTATTTGACACTATCATCTCATGGGTCACAATTTTCAATATTTCCTTTCACAAAATATTCATGCTGTGCAGTTTTTCATATTGCTTATAAACTATTTTATATTGATAAACTAAAGCAATTGTCTTCGGATCTTTAACCATTGTTAACATGTTTATGGACAACAATGAATATTAGCTAGTTGAAAGGAAGTATAAATTGATTTGTTTCAGCAAGTCAGATCTTTATCTAATAGTTCAATTCCAATCGATAACAGAAAATTTCATCTCCGTTTTCTGTTGAGATAAGCATGTTGAGAAACTGAGAAATACCAGAGCTTATTTCTATCAGACATTTCCTCAGAAGAGTAACTATCACCAGAATACCAATGTCAACGCAAATAATTTTGAGATGTGTAGTTTGTTTTGTATATGTATATTTATGGATATCTCTGTGCTGAAAGAAGATGTTCATATTAGAGAATCCATTGCTAGAACAGAATTCTAATAATGCCTTTCCATTCGTATTTAGATCGGGATCGCTGATCCTTCCAATCACTCCTATCCATGTCAGGTGGTCAGTGCCAACATGTGCATTGAAGGCTCCCATCAGAATATAGGAATCTGTGTTAACTACAACTAACGTTGCAGTGATGTTATAGAATAAGGATCTGTATTGGGACTCCTTGTTTAGTGCATAACTTTCCACCACCCACAGAGACCTATCTTTCTGCTTAAGCTTCAAGAGACAAATCTTCTCTCCTAATGGGATCCAGTACATGAGACATTCTGACTGTTGGGGGCTTGTGAATATCCCCACACCCACCTGTACAGTCATTTCTTATATCAAACCTGAAGAGTGGAGTTTCCATCCTCCATCCAAATCTACAGTATCAGAGCCACAGAACTTTGTTGAGGAAACTCCGACTATATCTAGCTGATAACATCTAGCATCCTCTACTAGATCCTTCTCTGTACCAGTAATGGTTGTGATTTTCCATGTTACAATTGTCAAGGTTTCCTGCCTTCTTAACCCTCTTTGGGGCCTCGGGATACGCAATCTTTGTACGTTCATCCTACACATCCCATGGCAAGTTGAAAGCCAGTTTTTGCTATATGACATAGGGACAGCAATATATATTTTTCGAACAGGCCACTATTCCTAATGCCTGTACTCGTCCCTTGTAAAACTGCACAAAGAATGATGCGGTATGGTTCTCTTTCGTACCTCTCACCATATTGCAGTTTTTGGTGGTACACGCCTCGTCATAGCTACATCACTGGGTTGTGTGAGTTTTATTGAGAGCTATTGATGTTATCCATTACTCTATCTCCTTTAGTTGTTTCCCGCTGCTGATCTAAAGTTGCTTTATATCTCCGGAGCTGCCCGCTTATATCGCAACTAACCATCATCTCTGGTGGCCATATCGCCTTCCGCCGCGTGTGACACGTTCTCTATTAGAACAATGAAATCAGGGACACAGATCAATAATCGATTTTGTTATCTTCTCTGATGTCTTCGATTCTGTGCTGGATGTTCATCTTAAGAGAGAGGATGAGCTGTCTACTAATCTACATCTCGTTATCGAAATCTTGGGAACACCGAAACCAAAGATGCCCACAAAACGGGCAGGTCCAATGCAACCTAGAGAGGTGGGAAGTGTTGGTGAAACAAAGTATAAAATACTATACAATAAAATGTTTATTTAATACTAGACCAACGGATCATGTTCACTTCAAAATATTTTTTTAAATGTATGTTCACTTAAACATAATGTTTAAATAAAAACGGACATGTACATATTGTGAAATGAAACTGGAAGGCCCATATATATACGTGTGATATGTGTATATATGAATATGTGTGTATATATATCTCCGATGTATATATATGCATGTGTGTATATATATATGTGAGTGTCTCTTATCTCTATACACTGGTCATAGACACACACACACATATACACACATATATATATATATACACACATATATATTTATACACAACAACACCAGCAGCTAGCTCTCTCTCTCTCTCTCTCTCTCTCTCTCTCTCTCTCTCTTCCATTCCCGTCTGTCTCCCCTCCCTCTCGCTATGTCTCTCTTTTAATCTACTCTGTCACAAGCACTATCTCTTTCTTTTCTCTCTCTCTCTCTCTCCCCTTCCTCTCTCTCTATCTATCTGTCTCTCTCTCTTTCTCTCTCTCTCTCTCTCTCTCTCTCTCTCTCTGTTTAGGATAGAAGATATTGGGAATCAATAAGATAAATATCGGCCTCAGAAGTTACATGGCCCTGTGGTTAGGGTGTTGGACTCACCGTTATGTGATCGTGGTTCCTGCACCGAAAGGCGTGTTTAATTTTGGGGCGTAATATTGCATTATATATTATTCCTTCTGCCAGAGGCAGCAACAGGCTGATAGTATCAGCAATTTAATGATTAATGGAAGTATTGTTTATTTGGTCCGATTTAGGGATCGAAACCATTCCTTTGGGGGACAGTGAAATGGTTTGGTACCACCGGTACTAATAATGCTGTGTAGTGGTTTCCTGTGAAGATTTAATGGACTGTTTGCTAAACACATTGTATTTGCTAAAATGTCTAAGTTTCTGGATTATTTGACATTGGTGCTGTGTGTCGTTTAGGTTGATATTATATAAATTATTAATTAAATGGTTCCATGTTATATAAATTATTAATTAAATGTGTTTTGAGCCTGTGCGTGTGCTTGTGCCTGTGTGTGTGTGCGGGCGTGTATGTGTGTGTGTGCGCGCGCGCGCGTGTGTGTGTGTCTGTGTGTGTGTGTCAGTGTATATTTCATCCCAGTCGAAACATTCCCAAATATGGAGATTACTCTTGCTAAACTCAGCAGGAATATATTAATGGTTTACGAAATTATGTTCAACACAGTTTCTATTTAGACAAAGACTGAATCTATCAAAGGAATAAAATAATATTATTATGGCTGATATTTTATAGAATGTTTTAAATACGAAATTGTTTCATCAACACCAAATAATTTAAAACAATAATATAGAAATGTATTTAATGATATTTATTGAAACTGTAGCCAAGATATAATAGGTACCACTGAGTTAGGTGTTACATAATAACAATATTCTCTAAAGTATTTTAATTAATAGTTACACACAGAATTATTTAATTATTTTAATTAATAGTTACACACAGAAAATAAATAAATATGTGGTGTTGGAGTTGTACCAGTTTCCTCTAATATAATATAAGGTAAATGAAAGTCATGTAGATCTATGAGGTCATTTTTCTCGTTCTCTTCTACTTAAAATATTGTGGCATAATCTTGTCAAGGTTTTATGTCAACTCTACATAAACTGACAAAGAATCAGCTGTTGAATAAGATTCTGTAAAATTAAAGAAAAATAGTTTTATTATATATCAATTGATTGGAAGAATGTTCAGAAAGGTAAACAAAATATCAGGTGATGATTAACTGTATTTAAAGATATGTCAGGTTCGAATCTGCCTTCATCTACCTGACATTATTATTATTATTATTATAGTTGCATTTATCTTGCTTTATGCTCATACGAGTTATCACCAAGTCACAACCAGTGACCTCAAGAGACAACAAGGTCCGCCATGTTCAAGAAAGAACATACATATTCACACATGCATCCTTAGTGTTTAGACTTGTGATGTACTTATATTGACAGGATCTTCCTTAGTATATGGGCAGTTCCCATTAGTACTATCTTTTGTATTTCTCCTATACGCGGGTTTCCTGGTATTTGCGATAAGTAGTCGTTAGACCCCTTAGGTATCATTCCCAGAGCGCCTACAACCACTGGTATTGTTTTAGTTCTCAATTTCCACATTTTTCCAATTTCTATCTCCAGGTCCTTATACTTGCTCAATTTTTCAAATGTTTTTATAGATACATTCTTGTCTATTGGAACAGACATATCAATTAGCAGGCATACCCTCCTTTGAAAGTCCTTCAATATTATATCAGGTCTATTTGCATCTATTTTTCGGTCTGTTTGGATGCTAAAGTTCCACAAGATTGAGATGTGATCTTTTCCAAGTATGGGAGGTGGTTGATGCTCCCACCAATTCTTTTGATGGGGCAGGTCAAAATGCTTACACATTATCCAATGTATGTATTGTGCAGCTCTGTCATGCCTGTTTAGGTATTCGGTTGGAGCTATAGGACTGCACATTGAAATTATATGGTCAATGGTCTCTGGTTGTTTTTTGCATACACGGCATAATGGGCTGCAGCCATTTTTTATTATGTTGGCTTGGTAATTTTTTGTTGGCAGACACTGATCTTGTGTCGATATAATCAGTCCTTCAGTCTCCGATTTCAGTCCAGAGGATGCCAACCACTGATGGGTTAAAGTTTTGTCAACATCAGGATTGTTAGCTCGCTCTGGGTATTTTCCATACAGAGGCTTTTCTTGCCATTTCTTAGCCAGTTTCTGTAGCAGTTCTTTCTTTGCAGTTACTTTTACCTGCTTTGCTTTTTCTGTGTTTTCCATTTCAGCAGTAAATGGGACTTCTGAAATTTGTAGTCCATTACTGTATCTTTGTGCATCTTTTGTAATGGAATATGATCTTTTGATGCTTTCGTGTTTCAAAACGAGTTTGATCATCCAATCATGGGATTCCCTTAGATATGTAGATAATCCAATTGTTACAGTTTTCAACGCAATGTCTAACTGGATTAACCCACGTCCTCCTTCTTTCCTAGGGAGATATATTCTATCTATATCTGCCTTAGGGTGATGCATTCTGTGCATGGTTAAGAATTTTCGAATTTTTGTATCGAGCCTACGGATCTCTGTGCTTGACCAGTTGATGACATTGTAACTGTACGTTACTACTGGTATGGCAAGCGTGTTTATGGCATCGATCCTATTCCTTGCATTCAATTCCGTTCTTAAGATTGCTCTGACTCTGCGGTAACATTCCTTCCTTATCCTTTCCCTCATTGTCGAGTGCTTGATTCCGTCTCCTTCACAAACACCTAGATATTTGTAAGTTTTTTCTTGATCAAGTTCTCTTATCACGTTCCCCCGATCAAGATTAATGTCTGAACTCTTCAGCAGCTTTCCTCTGGTGAACGTTGCTTTGGCGCATTTATCTAGTCCAAACTTCATTTTAATGTCATCACTGAACTGCTTCACAGTGGATAATACCCCTTGCAATTGTTCATCATTTTTTGCAAATAGTTTCAGGTCATCCATGTAGAACAAGTGATTAATGGTTTTGTCATAGACTTTATATCCATCTTTTGTTTCATTGAGCATTTTACTTAATGGTATAAGTGCGATGCAGAATAAAAGCGGTGATAAAGAGTCACCCTGAAAAATTCCACACTTAATATTAACTTCTCCAGCTTTCAGTGATTTTGTTTCACTATTCAAAAGGAGTGTCGTTTTCCATGTCTTCATACTGAATGACAAAAACCTCCTGACAACGGGGGATATTTTGAAAATCTCTAAACATTTTTCAATCCAACTGTGTGGCAAACTATCGAATGCTTTTTTATAATCTATCCAAGCAATCGATAGATTTTTGTGTCTATTATGACAATCTTCCAGTATCATTTTGTTAACCAGAAGCTGATCCTTACAGCCATATGAGCCTCGTTTACACCCTTTCTGCTCAATGGGAAATAGGTCATTTGTTATCAGGTGGTCATATGTGTATTCAGTTAGGACTGATGTTAAAATTTTATACATTGTGGTCAAGCAAGTTATCGCTCTGTAATTTTTGGGATTGTTTGTCTCATCATTCTTCGGAAGCAGGAATGTAATGCCGTTAACTAGCCATGATGGTATCTTTTCTGGCTCCTTAACTATTTCATTGTAAAGTTGGGCTAACAGCTCATGAGACTCTGTGAAGGCATTTATCCAAAAGTTTTGTATTTTGTCTTTTCCTGGGGATTTCCATTTGCTGGTTTTTCTTAGAGCCAAGCGCAACTGTTCAACTGTTATATTTTCCCATGTTTGTTCCTCAAGGTTAGCTGTATCTTTCATTTGTCTGTCTATCCATGGGGCATGTATGTCATGAACTTTTTCTGCGGCCCAGATCTTTTCCCAGAATTCTTGCACTTCCTCCTTGGGTGGTATTGATTTAGCAGTTATTGTTGACTTACCAATTTTTCTGTAGAAGTTTCTTTGGTTGTTTTTGAACATATTATTGTCCTTATAGAATCTAGATCGTTTTTCAAAGCGCCTTATACGAGCAGATTTAGCCGACACTTTTTGCTTGATTATTTCTATCAGCATGTCTATGTCACATGTTGATTTTATACTGTACTTTTTTTTCAATTTTCTAAGTTTAGTTTGTTTAACATGTTCACCTACTTTATAGTTTGTTAAAATTTCTATGTCAGATCGGAGAAGATTTATTTGGCGATTGATGTTATCTTGCCAAGTAGATTTCTTGTGCGAATTCCTTTGTTTTTTCATCTTCACTCCACATAAGTGAGTGGTGACTTTAGCCGATGCATAATAGAGATGATTTAAATCAGTAATGTTTAGTTTGTTTGTGATGATAATGTTTTTGAGAATTATGTTAGTCTTGTGTATTATCTTTTGGTTCTGTTTGGAGTTCTGGATCTTAGGGAGGGTGTCTCGTAGCCCCATGTCAGATTCTTTCATTTTCATCCATTCGATCATAATTTCATCCTTCAAGTTGGCAAGTTCATTGTCATTCATTTCTTTATCATTTACGATCTCATTATTTTCATTTGGAGTTTCATCCTGAGCATGCACTCCCTCCACTTTTTCGATCCTTTCTTTAATTTGTTCTGTTGCCATGATTCCGCCCCAACCCTGGGATTCGAAGTGTTACAGTTTACCTCGTTTTCACTGACACATGCTTCATATTCCCTTCGCTGACTTTGTGCTACTAGCTTGATCTGATCAATTTCTATATCAGTTAGTAACTTTTTTCTTACAATATTTCTTCGTATATTGGCTAGTTTGTTACTGTCAATATAGCCTCTGTTTTCGGGATGTTTCTTTTTCCAGTTGATATATGTTTGTTCTGTATTCGATGTATTTGATGGGTACATGGCAGTGTAGAAAGCCTCAAGGACTTCTTTATTATCTTCCCTTGACCATTTTTCTCTCTTTTTCTTTGGATTTCTTGGTGGTGAGCATGGAGGGCCAACAGTAGGAGTATTCCGGTTATGGGAGGTTTCCAGCTCCGAAGTGATGGGAAGGTTTGAACCATTAGCTGATTTTTCGACCCCAGTCTGGTTCCTCTCTGAGGGACGCGGCCCTTTTTTACCCGGGTGACGGCCGATCCGGTATGAGATTTTATCATTAGACATTTACTTTATTTCGTCGCGTTTTATCCTTATCCGCCAAGGGGTAATCATTTCGTGTTACCACTTCTAGAACGAGTGTCAACCAAGACTAGAGGGGTCGTTCTCCCCTAGAGACATGGCTATTCCCCGCCGGCCGCCATCCCGGTATTTCTTGGTCACGGGGTTTTCTTTTTGTTGTTTTTTTTTAAATTGTTATTATCATGAGTGGTTCCTTAATGTGAGCATTGCGTGGCTTAAGAATGAAATTATTAATAATTGTCTCCACTCCAGGCACAAGGCCAGCAATCACCCAGTGCATTACAATAATATAATATACTTTTTGTTGTAGTTGGCTGTTATTGTTGTTGGCTATGTCGGTGGTGGTGCCGGGGCTTTTTATATTGTTGGTGAGGAAGGGGTGAGCCAGCAGTCCCATAATTGTTGATGTAGACGTTTGGCCGGTGGCAAGGTCATCAAGTCAATCTATTTATATCTTTTGCTAGCCTCTCTCTTGTCTAGTGATACCGCCACCTCCCCTTTTCTCTCTCAAGTTAACAGGGGAATAGTGTCGGTAGCATTGAATGAGTGGTGGCGGTGATGATGGATGCGGTGGGGTTGTGGCAGCGGTGGTGTTGTGGTTACTGATATAGTATCTATGAGTTTGTGTTCGTATGTTTAATATATATTTTTATTATATTTTGTGTTGACATATTCCCGTAAAATTGGAATTAAACATTTTTTTAAATTTGAGACAATAATAATATTAATTATTATTATGATGCTGGTGAAATTGCCGTTATCTGGCTGTTATATTTAGTGTGATGGGATAGGTAGTGTATCAAGTTTCTGGTGTTGGTGAAATTGAAATTGCTGCTATTTAGCTGTTCTATATAGTGTAGACAGAGGGTGTTTTGTTCCATTTATAACCATTTTCTTTTTTTGAATACAAAATATATAATACAAAATTGAATATTTGAACGATACAACAATATAATATGGATCCGAAACTTTATGGGACCTCATTCGGTGCATTTATGCAACATTTGTGCTAAGAATTGTTCTTTCACAATTGATTTAAACATGTTAAAAATCAAAAACTTACGGGAGCAATTTCGTGACGTTCTACCACCTCGTGCGTCTTCTTCTTCTTCTTCTTCTTCTTCTTCTTCTTATTATTATTATTATTATTATTATTATTATTATTATTATTATTATTATTATTATTATTATTATTGGCGACCTACGTAGTAAATCGTATCATCGTGAGCTCCGCAAAGGTTTGTTATTTTCAGTTGTTTAAAATTGCCATTCCTGGAAAATCTTTATTGTTAACTGTATATAAGTGCACATACATTGTTATCTGAAAAGGACACCCAAAAAGATTGGGGCCTTAAGCCCAAAATTTAAACTTTTATAATTATCAAACAAAAATTTTTCTTTGAAAAATCATGGCTGACTCAGAGTCACTCCTTTCTCACAAATTAACACCTCACACCGACACCACCATTGTCAATATTACTACGTTTGCCAACACTAAAAATATAAGCAGTAGCAATATTTTAAATTTGTCTCAGGCAGACATTCATTTCCCGCCATTACCAATGACTGCAGGTGTTAAAGCCGCCATCACCACCACCACCGCGACAACCACCGCGACAACAGAAACAAAAGAAAAAAATGAATTAACTCGTGATATCGAAATGAATTCAACCAAAATGAACTCTTCCACACCGAACACCACTGACGCCACCACCACCACAACTGAAACTAAAATTAATAATAACAAAAATAACGATAACAACAACAGCAACAATGACATTAAGAAAACCACCCTGAGTTTTGCCAGAGTAGCAAAACAGTGCGAAGCATTTCAGGTAACACAGGAGGAATAAGAAGAAGTCAAAAAAATGGTAAAGAAAGATGGGTACATGGTCAGCCTCCCCCCCCCCCTAATAAAATGGAGCATCGGCGCCTATGCACCGTGTCTTATCGAACAATTAATATAAAATCGCGCCGAGTGGAACAGGCATCCGAGTCCCAAATCCAAAAAGCTTTGGGACATGTGTGGGCAAAAAAAACCCACATCAGACGTGGGCAGAAGTATGGAACCGTGGACGTGTTCTTTGAAACACCACAGGAGGCTAGAGAACACTCCATGGCCCCATTACGAAGTGACGACTTCACACTCGTCCCAAGCTATTGTGGCCAGAGACTCGTAAAGATCAGGGTCACCCACATTCCACCGGCCATCGAAATTCCCTGGCTAATTCCCTGCCGTCCTCGCCGGCATCGAAGCCAACACCAAGATAATCGAAATAGTGAAAGAAAAGCAGGAGAACTGGTCCGGATCTGGGTTGGAGCTCCTGATCCAAGCAGACCAAAAAAGCATTGAGGAGATCCCAGAGGTAATAGACCTCACTGACGGCAGCCACCTCACCGTAATCGTCGAGCGCAGAAGGCCTAGGTGTGTCGTTTCTGGTGAAGGAACCCACCTAAGGGCTTTCTGCCCTCAGGCTAAAAGGTTGAGGCCACCTCTCCTACCCACCCCAGTGACCATCAACACCACCAGCAGCAGAGATGGCAGCAACAACTATAGCAGCAACAACAGAAGCAACTGTAACAGCAAGAACCCCAGCAACAGTAGCAACACCAACACCACCACCACCCAACACGCCAGAACTAGCACCAGCGCCTACACCATCCACCACGCCACAACCAAAACTAACGCCTGTGGAGGATTTTTCACTCCCCGGCCTATCACAACTGGAGACTGATTGTGACCATGAGGAGTGGGAAACGGTATCAGGAAAAAAGAAAAAAAGAAACCAAAAAAGAAAAAATTCTCTTCCTTCCCCCTCCAAAAACAAAATACAGGGGGAAACAAATAAACTCTTAAACAAAAATGTTGGGACAGCTATGCCACCATCCACACCAGCATCACCAACCCCATCACCACAAACATCAACACCATCACCATCATTAACCCCAACACCACCATCACCAACACCACAAAAGTCACCAAAAAGCGAAACAGAAACAAACCCACAACAAACGCAAACAAAACAAAACAATCACTCGCATCACACAGAAAACGTACATGACACTAAAACAAAAATTCCCCAAAGACATCGGAGACTTCCGACAAGCACTCTCCAGGAGGATTTATAAGGACATCCTTCCTGAGGAGGCCACAAGCAGTGAAAAGGATGGAGAAACCGTCCTTCCTCTATGAGAAGTAAGGTAAGTGGTCTTTCCCTTCTTTTCCACTCCATTTCAACATGACCTCACTCAGAATAGGCAGCATAAATGCGCGTGGCTTGGGTTCGTCATGGAAGCAGGGCCACCTGTTCAACGACCTCAGGTCACTAAACATAGATGTAGTGGCCATCAGCGAGACCAGAATCTTCGAAGCACGGGCCTTCGCACCGATCTTCGGCGGCTACGGTGTGACGCATCTCCCAGCCGTCTGGGATCGGGGGAGGAGTTGCTGTGCTTTTTCGGAGAGGTTTGGATCTCGCCATACGGGCCATCTTCCTGGACCCAGAAGGTAAGTTGGTGGTGCTGGACGTGACCAGCGAAGACGGGCAAGCTTTCAGGCTAGTGGCCGTCTATGCCCCTGACAGGAGCAGGGCGACCTGATTTCTTCCGGCGTCTGGAGACCTTTCTTGGAACGTCCCGCTCTTTAGTGTTAGTGGGCGACTGGAACAGGATCTTAGATGCACGCTGGGAGTGTGTGGGATTAGCGGATAGGGGAGGAGGGTGCAAGAGTCTCACCAACCTGCTCAGGCGTTTTCAACTGTCTGACAGGTACCGATTGGATTTCCCGAATGTGCCAATGTGGACTTGGACAAATCACATCGGCTCATCCAGATCATATCTAGATAGAGTATTTTGTAGGGAAATAGATAGGTCTAGCATAGGCTGTCCACAATTCAAGATAGTCAGCTACACGGACAACAAATTCGTGATCTGTGTGCTTGACTTAGATAGGCTTCATAGACGAGGACCTGGCAACTGGATGCTAAACGCGTCCTTACCAGCGCGCAAGGCCTACAGAGACCGGATGAGCGAATCAGTTAAGCGGGCGTTGACGAGGGCCATCGTCAAAAACAAGTGGTGGTTTGCTCAGAAAAGAGTAATTAGAATAGAGTTCATTAGGTTTAGTAAGGCTTTAGCAATAGAAAAAAATAGAGCAGAGGGAGAATTAGTTAGAAAATTAGACGAGGCGCTTCGCAAAGGCAGCTCGACCGACGTACTTGCGGCGAAATTGGCCCTTGACCAATTCTTCAATGCAAAGCACGAGGGCTGCGTTGTCAGAGAAATGGTGCGTGCTCTCAGACACGAGGGGACGAAAGCCGTTCAATGGGCCGGCGTGGCGGAGGTGCGTCGTGGCAACAAAGCCACGATCCGGTCTTTGGTGGACCACGACGGGCGCATGCTACTCGATCCCGGGCAAATGTATGAAGCTTTTCAGCGACACTTCGCACAGCTGTTCGGGGGAAGCGGCGGGCCGGATCGAGGGATGGACTTTAGTGTCTACCTCTACGGACTGCCGCGGCTCTCGGTCACTGAGGCGGAGTGTTGCGAAAAGCCGATAACAGCAGCTGAAGTACGGGAGGCAATGACTGGCTGCACAAGGGGTAAATCGCCTGGTTTGGATGGTCTGCCCTATGAACTTTACGTACAGATGCCAGACTTGTTCGGAGGCCCCTTGGCGGACGTCTACTACAACTGGCAACAGAACGGGAGAATTCCCAGCTCTGTGTGCCGAGGAGCTGTGGCGCTGCTGAGAAAGGATCCGAACAAGAGGGATAACATAGATAATTTCAGGCCCATAACTCTGCTAAACACAGAGTTCAAGATTTTGGCCAAGGTGCTAGCAAAGAGGTTGGCGCTTGTCGTTGGTGGTCTGGTGGGAGAGGCGCAGACGTGCGCCATTCCCGACAGATCCATCCACGACAACCTCCGCATCATGGGATACATCGTAGAGAGGGTAGCTAGGGAACCTGGCACGGGTGTGTCCTTGATCAATTTAGATCAGTCGAAAGATTTCGATAGGGTCGACCATCGTTACTAGCGTCAGTTCTGAGGGCGGATGGCTTTGGGCCCGACTTCAGAGGCTGGATCGCTGCCATGCACAGCGACATCTACTCTGTGGTGAGAGTGAACGGTCACCTTTCGGAACCGTTCAACATCATGCGCTCGGGCCGCCAAGGATGTCCCTCTCGTCCCTCTTGTACGTATTGACTCTCGAGCCATTACTGCACAAACTGGAGACGTTGAGGGGGGTCCCGCGCGAACTAGGATGCGGAAGATCCGTGTCAGCATATGCGGACGATGTCACCGTAGTGGTGTCGAACGCTAAACGCATCGAGGCGAGGACACTACACTAAGAGAATACGAAGCGGTGACAGGAGCAATGATCAACCAGGAAAAGTCAGTGGGCCTGCAGCTCGGCACCTGGTGAGGCAGGTCCATGCAGTCCAACAGCGTCGTCGGGCGCTGGACGGACGGGCCGGTTAAATTGCTAGGGGTCTTGTTCCGTCTTGCTAGGGGTCTTGTTCCAAAAACTGGGACGAGGTGACGTTCAGGGTGGTTTCTCTCACCCAGAAATGGGCGGAGAGGAAGCTATCCCTGAAAGGTTGAGCGGAGGTGGCTAACGCATACATCGCATCCGTCATCTACTACCGCCTGACCGTCGTACCTTGTCCTAAGACCCGCCTGACTGCGCTGGAGCGTTTTCTCTTTCGCTTTTTGTGGAAGGGACGCGCTCCGATGGTCAGGCGGTCCATCTGCTGTCAACACCCGCTACGTGGAAGGCTGGGCATGCCGTGGCTGATGATGCGCAGACCCGCGCTCAGGCTACGACATCTCCACCTCTTCCTCGACGGTGATCAGGTGTGGTCGCCGTTTGCTAGACACGTCTTCCCCAGCTCGTCTCCTTGACGGAGCTGCAGTCCTGGGTCAAGCGAAGACCGAGAGGGAGCGCTTGGAGACTGGGATATCTTCAGGTGCTCACAGCCCTCGACCAATCGGGCAATGTGATCGGTGGAAACTCCACCTTGGCGTTCTATAGAGGATTAGTGGACTAGAAGAGCGACGACGTACTTGGAGAAACTCTAAGCGTCGACGAAAATCAACTAGCCAATCTCTTCGGAAAGACTTTCGGGCCGGGGCCTATAGACAACTTCCAGAAATCCCTGGCCTGGCAGTGCTACCGAGGAGCTTTGCCAGCTCGGGACAAACTCTACAGGAATAGAGGTGCCGTCAGCCGAGCATGTCCGAGATGCGCGCAGGGCGATGAAACCGTCCTGCACGCACTCGTCCAGTGTCCGAGCATTGCTGACTTGTGGGTTTATGTCGAACACCTGCTGTCACGTGTAGGACGGATCCAGCTATCAGCTGAGTCCATCGTGAGGATTGCCCCCCCCCCTTCTTCCTTTAGCCGGGAAGGGCAGGCAGTTTTTATCTGTCTGGTGGCCATGGCGAAAGAGATAGTATGGTGGACACGTTTGAAAGGGCTGAAGACGAGCACTTACCTCTTCGGTGGTGCCCGGATTAACTTTTTCAAATTTCATTTGAAAAGGAAAATCAGCATTTTGTTGAAAGATGGGTGAGAGAAGCAAATATGGCCCGAGTGAATGGGCCTATCTGAGTATGTGTATATAAATTAAAGGTGGAAAACTGGGAGAGGGCACTTTCCCTGGTGGTCAGGGTCACTGTGGCCTTTTAATGGGCTTTCTCCACAAATGTCCCTCGGAAGTCTCCCCCCTATTGGGGAATTTTTCATTGTTATTTTTTATTACATCCTCTGTTTTTTTTACACGCAGAAATGCCCATTTGTACCGTCCTGTATTGTCCTGTACCGTCCTTAATCTCTACTTTATGTAAACCCTTGTGGTTAATAAAGAAAGCATTATTATTATTATTATTGTTATTATTATTATTATTATTGGCGACCTACGTAGGAAATCGTATAATCGTGAGCTCCGCAAAGGTTTGTTGTTTTCAGTCGTTTCAAATTGCCAGTTATGGAAAATTTTTGTTTTTAAGTGTTTATAAATTCACATATATTGCTTTCTGAAAAGGACACAAACAAATATTGGGGCCTTGTGCCCAAAACTTAAACATTTTATTTATCAAACAAAATATTTCTTTGAAAAAAAAAAACATGGACGACGAATTTACTGTTTTTAAAAATAACAACAACAACAATGAGAATAACATCAATACCACCGCAAAGCAAAATGTGTCATTTGCCAAATTCTTGACCAATTCTTCAATGCAAAGCACGAAGGCTGCGTTGTCAGAGCTAGGGTGCGTGCTCTCAGACATGAGGGGACGAAAGCCGTTCAATGGGCCCGAGTGGCGGAGGCGCGTCGTGGCAACAAAGCAACGATCCGGTCTTTGGTGGACCACGACACGTGCATGCTACTCGATCCCGGGCAAATGTATGAAGCTTTTCGGGAGGCAATGACTGGCTGCACAAGTGGTAAATCGCCTGGTTTGGATGGTCTGCACTATGAATTTTAAGTACAGATTCCAGACTTGTTCGGAGGCCTCTTGGCAACGTCTACTGCAACTGGCAACAGAACGGGAGAAATCCCAGCTCTGTGAGCCAAGGAGCTGTGGCGCTGCTGAGAAAGGATCCGATCAAGGTGGATAACATAGATAATTTCAGGCCCATAACTCTGCTAAACACAGAGTTCAAGATTTTGGCCAAGGTGCTAGCAAAGAGGTTGGCGCTTGTCGTTGGTGGTCTGGTGGGAGAGGCGCAGACGTGCGCCATTCCCGGCAGATCCATCTACGACAACCTCCACTTCATGCGATACATCGTAGAGAGGGTAGCTAGGGAACCTGGCACGGGTGTGTCCTTGATCAATTTAGATCAGTCGAAAGCTTTCGATAGGGTTGACCATCGTTACCTAGCGGCAGTCCTGAGGGCGGCTGGCTTTGGGGCCGTCTTCAGAGGCTGGATCGCTGCCATGCACAGCGACATCTGCTCTGTGGTGAGAGTGAACGATCACCTTTCGGAACCGTTCAACATCATGCGCTAGGTCCGACAAGGATGTCCCCTCTCGTCCCTCTTGTACGTATTGACTCTGGAGCCATTACTGCACAAACTGGAAAGGTTGAGGGGGGTCCCGCGCGAACTAGGATGCGGAAGATCCGTGTCAGCATATGTGGACGATGTCACCGTAGTGGTGTCGAACGCGAAACACATCGAGGCGATCGGCACTACACTAAAAGAATACGAAGCGGTGACAGGAGCAATGATCAACCAGGAAAAGTCGGTGGGCCTGCAGCTCGGCACCTGGAGAGGCAGGTCCATGCCGTCCAACAGCGTCGTCGAGCGCTGGACGGACAGACCGGTTAAATTGCTAGCGGTCCATCTGCTGTCAACACTCTCTGATTTCCCCGTTATGCACTCTATCGAGTAACATTACTCTGAAGACACTTTGGAGAAACATTATTTCAGCAAATTGTATTTGTGATCGTATTCTTTCGGTCACAACCCTAGATTCATAACCATATGTAACTGTTGGCATCCTGCCTTCCAATACTGCATGCTGCCAATCCTTGAGGTTCTTTATCATTTTTGTCATGAGATTCAGCTTCACTACTTCATTCCTTCTCTCTCTTAAAGGGTCTAACTTTTCCATGAGACACATTCACTTAGGTTCTTTGCACTTTCTTTTATACAGTTGTCATCCTCTATAAGCACCAAATATTCATACCAATACAGTATTCTCCATTGTACAATACATCGATTTTCTCTTTTTCTCTGAATAGAGCAGCTCCCATTGACATTCAGCCGTAAACTTCTTTGTTATGGCCTGAATAACAGTTAATTAATGATAAACAGAAGTGGACTGAGGTCAAAGAACTGATTGATACCCACCTGCACTTCGAATTCATCACTACTCTTTGCCAAACATTGGGTGACTGCAGTCTCAACCATTGGCCGACTAAAAATCTAAAGATATGTTGTATAGAACAGTATGATGGTGAACTAGCTTGAAATGAGTTACAGGGCTAAAAACATACCTTGTGTCATATCTGTTCGTGTCATTTTGTTTGAGTATAGGATTTCTGGCCATTTACTAGAGTCTTTCAAGCAAGAATTATTCCTATTATAAACCATCATCCAACCAATGGAATCATTACATCCTTCTCTTTCGTGGTAAATCTGGAATCTTGTATTCCTGAAACAGACACAAACATATATATGTGAAACACACAGACTAAGCAACTTTATAGACATATTACTAAATGCAATTCTCAAACATATGCCGAGTCTTGTAAGAGACGATCTGGACCTCTTAAACCACTTCCCCAAACATGTCAACAATGACACTATTATTGTGTTTTTCGATGTAGTGAATCTCTACACAACGATCCCACACCAATACGGAGTAGAAGCAATAGGATTCTGGCTAGAGAAATATCCGAATGAGATACCTGACAGAATAGAAAAAAGCTTCATCACCGAGGGATAAACATTTATTTTACAGAACAACTTTTTGATTTCGATGGCAGTACTTACAAGCAAATATCGGGGACTGCGGTGGGTACAAAAGTCGCTCCAACTTATGCTAACTTAGTCATAGGATACTTGGAAGTCCAGATATATGAACACTCCAAATCAAAATACGGATTGAACTTCCACAAATCAGAGAATTGGAAACGCTACTTGGATGATTGTCTCACTCGACCAACTAAATGATTTCAAAAATTTAAATAACGGCATCAATAACCACATCCAATTCACAATGGAATACAGCCAAGATCAACTCCCATTTCTGGACATCTTAATCATGAAAAAGACACAAATATTGAAACTGACATACACAACAAACCAACAGATTCCAAACAATACCTGCTAAACACCTTTAAACATCCAAAGCACACGAAGACGAACAACCTTT
>OZ024742.1:62610478-62620478 GCA_964016885.1 Eledone cirrhosa
ATACGTCATTAATAGGAGCGGTGAAAAACAATTACGCGCAAAGACAGAACCACGTTTATGGTATAAAAGAGGTCGTAGACTAATGTTCTCTTAGGTGGTTCATAGAGACGTTCTCTGGCAATGAACAAAGAAAACGAAGATAATACGTCATATGTAGACGTGGAGAACAAATGCACGCAAAGACAAAACCACGTAAATGGTATAGCAGAAGTCGTAGACTAAAATTCTAACTAGGAGACCGAATGAATCTCCACTTCAGAGTTAAGAATAAAGTAAATAAAATACAATACAGGTAATAGAAATTAAATAAATACATACACGCATACAAATACGTACATACACAAACATACGCGAAAACACTTACCATAGGTATACAAAACCACGCACATATAAATATGTGTGTGTGTGTGCGTGTATACAAATAAATAAACGTATATAAATAAATAAATACGTATATAACAGGCGCACACACATACCTACATGTAAATACACAAATGTTCGGAGACGTAAGTCAACCAAAACATGAAGTACACATATACACACACCCTACATACGTACGAACCTGCATACTCACACAGACGCAAAACTCCCGTATACACAAAACCAAACCATATGTACCAGAATATATAAAATTATACGCCATAACATATACAATCAAATATACGTATGAGAAAGTATACGTACCTTCACAAAACATACAGGTAATATATACTTACCTCTGCAAATAAGTAATGGTATAAACAAAACATATACTTAGCTCCCACATCAAGACGTAAAATATCCACGTATAGATCGTACTATCCGTTAGGGTATAACGTGGGGCTGTAATACAGGAAGGTTTTGTGCAATTTATGTTTACAAGCCGAAATTGCCTCAGATTTTTTGTTTAAGATGTGGTCTGTGGCGTAGAGTATTTCCAGGGCCTCGGCGGCGCAGAGGTCACATGGTCTTTTATTTCCGTTATACGATCTAGCCCTAGCTAGGATCTCCCAGTGTAACTTATATTGGGTGTGGTTGTCTTTTAGACTCCAGATATAAGCTGAAAGTGACGTCATATTCCTTCTTAGTAGTTAACGAAAAGAATGGGTATGCATGTAAAGACGCTGCTTGAATCTATTGGCGGTTAACCCTATGTAAGCCCTACGGGACGTGAGTGTTTCAACCTTACATTTGTAGACAATGTTACTAGAGAGGCATTTCCCGGATAGGGGTCAATCAACCCGATTCCTACAATTACAGTTAGTACTAACTACAGGGTTGCACGTGTTCCTACGGCTAGGTAGTTTAGCTAAATTTGAAGCTGTCATGTTATGTGCAAAGTTAGGAGTCGTAGAGTAAGAAATTTTAATAGTATTTCTATTAAAAATTTTACTATATTTATGTGTAGGGGAAAATGCTTCGTAATAAGGGAAAGAAAGATCTTAGCTAATGGTGTGGCCACCTCCATATTATATGGTGGGTTATACCAACAAATTCGACGGGATCTATTTCTTCTAGGTCTATTTTCGTACTCTGTATATGCTACCTTATCGACAAATCCACTTCGAGCAACAGCTTCATTTTAATAATTGGAATGGTCGTTGAAAATATGCTCGTTAGTAGATAGACGGGAAAGCCTCAACGAAACGTTTCTTACCATGTTCTTGGTTATGCTGGTAGGATGGTTGGAATGCTTACTTATGTAATTAAGCGTATCATTCGGCTATCTATACGGGTAATACAACCCATTCGATAAATTGAGGGTAACGTCGAGGTAATTAACGACCGCGAGATTGGCCTCAACCTGTATAGAGAGGTTGAAGCCTTTAAAGAAGGCTGTGAGTTCTTTTCTGAACCTGTCGCAAGCACGAGGTCTGTACTTAGTCATGGTCAAAAGACCATCCTCACGGTACAAACCACCGCCCGCGTTGAGGAATTCGTCCTTGATAGAGAAAAGAATGAAAAGGCCGATAAGATCAGTAACCTCCGCACAATCGCTGGCGCCCATACTCATGTCGAATGGGGTACTATTGGATTTTTTAATCCAAATAGAGTCGTCGAAATTAATCACCGACTTACGGGCATTGAGGATGACATCAACTTCGAAATCCTTAACCACTGTGAGTGTTTTAGCGAAATTGATAGCTCTAAGGAGAAGTGGTAAAGTGATGGCGGAGTAGTTATTGTTGATGTCGAATTGGATAAAACGGCAATGTTCCTTGTTATATATGCCGTTTAACCAATCAATCACTGCGAAAGAATTGTTCCACAGTGCAAGAGGGGCCAAACTTCTAATTTCAGGTATAATTCTATCAAGAATCCTTTTTCTAAGTCTACCTAAATCAGACTTCGTAGGGTTAATAAGCCGAATAGAGGGGTTGTTCGGAAAATTGGATTTGTGATCCTTCAGGGTAAAGTGGGGAGAAATAGGGTCCAGAGGTTTGGTCCGGTCCAGGATGTTGAGATCAGATGTGATTTTAAACCCAGCATCGTTGATTTCATTGATGACGCACCGATTAGTTTTACGGTAATCCTTAGTTACAGCATTATGTAGAAGTTGATGGTAAGTACTGCGCTCCACTTGATATAGGTTGCTAGTTTTGTCGGAAAGGACGTGCACGGCATTAGAATCCTTAATAGAACGAATTCTATTCTTCAGGTCCTGCTGGAAGGAGTTGCTCCTATTCCGAAATTTGATACTCTGTATGAGTTCCAAGACATCATTTTCGAAGGGTAGCAATGATGGGTTACACGGGGGGTTATTATAGGTTTTAAACCCAAATTTATCTCGTGTGTTGTCTGCTTTTCGCGGATTATCGAAATAAAAGGCACGCCAACGCAACCTTTTAATGAACGCGTCTATTTTCTCTATCAGGGGTTTTAGGTATGATTTCCTGCTTGGTACGGGTATGTTCTTTGTAGAAATATTCAGATGTTGCTGCATGATGAATATAAGTCAATAGAGGGCTCAACCGAGGGAGGCAAATAGTAATAATAATAAATTTGAAGACTAAAATCCAAAGAGGGCTCGATAAGGATAAATATATATCAAATATATAAGAACCGTAGAGCAAATATTTATTAAAATAACAGATTAAAGTTTAAGCAAAGAATCGCTGCTTTCACCCTTAACGGGATCTTCTGAAACTAACAAAGTCAATCTGTAAACGCAGAAGTGGATATTTCAAAAAACGTTGCAACCGGAGGAAGACAGGAAGACGATACTTTGGCTCGTGGAAACGTTCCCTGGCAAAGAACGGGAAAAAACGAATATAATACGTCATTAATAGGAGCGGTGAAAAACAATTACGCGCAAAGACAGAACCACGATTATGGTATAAAAGAGGTCGTAGACTAATGTTCTCTTAGGTGGTTCATAGAGACGTTCTCTGGCAATGAACGAAAAAAACGAAGATTAATACGTCATATGTGGAGCGTGGAGAACAAATGCACGCAAAGACAAAATCACGTAAATGGTATAGCAGATGTCGTAGACTAAAATTCTAACTAGGAGACCGAATGAATCTCCGCTTCAGAGTTAAGAATAAAGTAAATAAATACAATACAGAGGAAATAGAAATTAAATAAATACATACACGCATACAAATACGTACATACACAAGCATACGCGAAAACACTTACCATAGGTATACAAAACCACGCACATATAAATATGTGTGTGTGTGTGCGTGTAAATGTGGTTCTGTCTTTGCGCGTAATTGTTTTTCACCGCTCCTATTAATGACGTTTATATTCGTTTTTTCCCCGTTCTTTGCCAGGGAACGTTACCACGAACCAAAGTATCGTCTTCCTGTCTTCCTCCGGTTGCAACGCATTTTGAAATATCCACTTCTGCGTTTACAGATTGACTTTGTTAGTTTCAGATCCCGTTAAGGGTGAAAGCAGCGATTCTTTGCTTAAACTTTAATCTGTTATTTTAATAAATATATATATATATATATATATATATATATATATATATATATATATATATATATATATATATATATATATATATATGTATATATATATAACCACAGTAAGTATGGTACTTAATACCTAGCAGAGTATAAATATTTAATGTAGTCCTGTAGAAGCCACATCTATATTTAATATATATATAAATTTGTGTGTGTGTGTGGTGTGTGTGTGTGTGTGTGTGTGTGTGTGTGTGTGTGTGTGTGTGTGTGTGTGTGTGTGTGTGTGTGTGTGTGTGTGTGTGTGTGTGTGTGTGTGTGTGTGTGTGTGTGCGTGTGTATCAAAGGTATATATTGAGTTAGAAACTCAAAGTAGTCTCTTATAATTAAAGAGATTTTTTCGGGCCATGTAATATAATTGAATATAAAAGAGATAAACACAGATATATATATATATATATATATATGTTCAAATCGTAAGGGACCAGATTCGCTAGGGTGAAAAAAATACTAACTATGAATAATAGGGTTTGCCTGACTCAAATTTAAAGAATGAGAAGCGATATATTTGTAAAAGATCTACGAGAAATATTCCGTCATTAAGCAAACAGAAGGTTGATGGGCTTTTGATTCCAACCTTCAGCTGATAGATCACTACACCCCCGTCATACATATTATTACGACTACACTCTGCTTAGTCCAACCGCAAAGCACATACTGGAAGCTACGCATCGAGTGCTCATTTTGGTGAACCAACAGTAACTTGTCATTTCAATCTCTACACTATATATATATACATACATACATACATACATACATACATACATACATATATATATATATATATATATATATATATATATATATATATATATATATATATATATATATATATATATATATATATATATATATATATATATATATATATATATATATATATATATATATATATATATATATATATATATACTATACGAACATGCCAGACAACAAAACGACGCTAACATAGACAACATAGAAATTAGAATAATATCTAAACATAGAAATGACCCAGCAGATAGGCAAATCAGAGAGGCCAGTGAAATAGAACTTAGAAGGCCAATGCTAAACAGAAAGAATGAATGGAATAACAACAACACCCAAACAAACAACACTGACCTAAGAGAAGTATAAATAAATAGATAAATAAATAAATAAATACATACACAAGCACAATAACAACAAACACATATAAACACACACTAGTAAAGATAGAATACATTAACCAATACACAGTCACCCAATCACGAACACACATCAAACAAAACACTATACACACACGCAAACGCATGCGCAAAGAAGACAAAATAAAATAAACAAATAAATAAATATATAAACAGACTAAATAAAGATGGCGTAGAAAATACAATGCAACGGGAGGAAACAATAGCACCACTGACGATGTTGCAGATGTGCAACGAAAGAACTTTGATAAACTATATATATGTGTTTGTGTCTATATTGTATCTGTATTTTTTTTTACCGTTGGTCAGTCAATGGCAACATTGAGGACCGAATAAATTAGATTACCGATATAAAAGACAAAGAAGCCAAAAGTGAAAACCAACCAAACAGTTAGTGTTTTCTGTTATTAATTCTGGCAATATTACACAAATATGACCCTCAGCAAGTATGACAATATATATATATATATATATATATATATATATATATATATATATATATATATATATATATATATATATATATATATATGTCTTCTAACTTTTTCCTCTGATGAAGTTCTAGTGTCCGAAATGTTAAGATTCTCTTACTGCTATTTCAAGCAGTATATTTTAATTTCAATAATTTTTATATTTTTCAGGAATGTTCTTATTGTTGGTGGGGTGTAGTAATTTTTGTCTGTAATGTCTGTGTGCTGCTTTATATGATATGACGGTTTTTTATTTGCTATGTTTATGGCTGTATAATGTTTTTTTGGGGGGAGGGGGGGCTGTTTTCTTGTTGCTGCTCTTGGGTATGTTTGCCTTGTTGTGTTCGCGATGTTGGTGTTTGTGGTGATGCTGGTGGTGGTGTGGCTGTTGTTGGTAGTGATGCGTGTGGTGGTGATGGTTGTGGCGTTGCTGCGAATCGCCTTGAATCCTTTACCCCTCTTTGTTTGCCTTCGCTTTTGGAGGGTGAATCTAAGGGGTTCTTTCTTTTTTGTTTTTTGTGGCAGACCGTTTGTCACTTCACTCCCACCTCATACTCCATGTCGGATTCCGTGACGTCTAGGAGGGGGTATGTGCTCCACGGCTGTTGGTGGTGTTGGTGGAGCCTCTCCGGCGATTTTGTTGCTGGTGCAGTTACTGCAAATGTAGCTACTGGTGTTGCCCCCACTGCTGCCGCTGTTTTAGTTGTCCGTGGCCTTGGTATAGGTGCCACGGACGTTGCTTCCTACTCACCGTGGAAGGGTCTTCTGCCTCTGTTGCTTGCCCTGCTCTTGGTAGCAGCGGACAAGGCGTCGGAGGGAGGGGGCCCTCTTCTTGGCCGTCTTCTCCAGGCAAAAGGCCCTGAGGTGACCCTTTGGCCCACAGAGATATCACTTTGGGCGCCTTCCTTCCACGCTTATATGGATTTGCAGTCCTTCTTCGAGGTCTATGATATCCGGGATAGTCTCGATACACTCCTGCTCAGTTTGTATTAGCATTTGCATGCCTATACCTGACCAGTTCTCTCTCCCCATTCTCTGTACTCTGATTCCAGCACGGACAGACGCGGCCAGCCAAGGTATGGGCACGTCGGGCAAGATCTGGGTCACCTCACAATTTTCTGCCCGCAGTAGGAAGACACCATGACTATCTCCTCATTCTTTAGGGTTTCCAAAGAGTGAGACTTCGTCTCTTGGAGGGTGGCGAAAAGTAGTCTACTATGGCATACTTTTTGCCTTGGGTGATGTGGGTTTTGTGCGTGTAGACGCACCCCAAAGCCTTTTGGATTTGAGCTTCTGTAGCTCTCTCCACCCGATATGACATTTGGTTTACAGTGCGGTAAGTCACCGTCCGTAGCTGCTGGTCCTAGAAAAAATGGGTGGAGGTTTCAGGGAGACTCTATTGTCATTTCTCGTCATCATGGTCCTTGCGACTGCCATCTCCTCCTCCGTGACTAGCACTGTTTCTATATTTCGGGCCACACCTGCGAAAGAAGTGGCCCCCTTTTCAGCTGCACCATTATTGCTGCTACTGTTCTTGTTGTTAGTTCTGAGATCGTTGTTACTTGTATTGATGTCATTGTTGTTGTTTTCGTTGATATTGTCGCTGCTGCTATTGTTATTGTTGTTGTTGCTGTTGTGGTTGTCACTATTGTTGATATTGTTGTCTTTGTTGTCGTTCTTTCTGTTCTTGGTGTTGTTGTGATTATTGCAGTTGTTCTTGGTTTTGCTGTCATTGTTGCTGGTGCTGTTGTCGTTCTTGTTCACGACTGTTTTTTTTTTACTGTTTTTGAAAATGTAACTGTTGCTGCTGTTGTCATTTTTGTTTATATTAGTGTTCTCGCTGTTGTTGGTGCTGGTGTTGACGATATTGCCTGATGTGTTGTTACATTTTAAAATTGCTGCGGAGAGGGGCAGCGTTATTAGCCTCAACGTTTGACTCGCTGTCACACGACAGCAAACACAAAATTGGAGGGGTTGCTTCACCATATTTTTTTTTTTCGATAAAATCTTTCTTTTAAACACACAAAAGGCCCAAATATTATGGGGAGTCCTTTCTTGGGGCAAAGACAAAAGTCTTATTCCTCGTTTGAAACAAAAATATTATAGACCTGGTTGTGATTGCGCAAGTTTGCGCTTCCCCAACCAAATCCTCGACGACTAGCGCTAACCTCTTCGCTAAACTTTGTGTTGAACAGAGTTATGGGCCTGAAATTGTCTGATGTGTCCCTTTTGTTCTCATCTTTCTTTATCAGCGTCACTACGCCCCGGCTCACAGAACTGGGAATACTCCTGTTCTGCTGCCAGTTGTAGTAGACCGCTTCGATGAGATTGGAGAACAAGTCTGGCATATTTACGTAAACCTCGTAGGGCAGACCATCCAAACCGAGTGACTTGCGCCTCATGCAGCCGCCAAGGGCATCTTGAATCTCGGCTGAAGTAATCGGCCTTTCGCAGCGCTCAGCGTCGGCTGTCGAGAGTTGCGGCAAGCCATCGAGGTAGGGACTGAAGTCCGCCACCGTCTCTGACCCGCCACTTCTCCCGAACAACCGAGGAAACTGTTGGCGAATGGCCTCACACATCCGCTTGGAATCGTTCAGCTCGTGTCCGTCTCGGTCCGTCAAAGACCAAATCGTCGTTTTATTACCACGCTACGCCTCTGCCACGCGGGCCCATCAAACAGCTCTGGTTCCTTCGTTTCTCAGAGCACGCGCCTTAGCTCTGACAGCATTCGTGTTTCGGATGGAAGAAATGATCTAATGCCATTTTCGCCGCTAGCACATCAGTTGCAATGCCACTACAAATAGCCTCGTCTAACTTATCTACCAGATCCCCCTCCTTTCTATTTTTCTCTAACGCTACTTTTTGCTAAACCCTATTGACATTACTCTAATCTCTCTTTTGAGAGCCCCCACCACCACCACCACCACCACCACCATCTATTGTTAACGAATCCCCTGTCAACTTTTTCTTAACTAAATTGTTAACCTGGTCCCTGTAAGCTTTACCTGCCGGAAACGACATGTTCAGCTTCCAGTAACCAGGTCCTAACCTACGCGTCCTATATAGGTCAACCATACAGATCACAAACTTATGATCTGAATAGGGGACCGTATGTAATTGTGGACACCCTATACTATTCTTATCCACTAATCTAATTAGAAACCTATCTAAGTACGATCAAGATGTCCCTAATCCCTTTGTCCAGGTCCATACTGGCGCATTAGAGAAATCTAGTCGATACGTGTCAGACAGTTGGAACTGGCTGATCAGGTACTTGAGGCTTTTGCACCCCCTGCTCCTATCGGATACTCCCACACAGTCCCAGCGTGCGTTTAAGATGCCGTTCCAGTACCCCGCTAACACTAAAGGGTGAGACGTACCCAGAAAGGCTTCCAGGCGTCTAAATAAATCCGGCCGTCTTGCCCCGGTAGTGGCGTAGACGCCCACCAGTGTAAAGGCACCACATTCGCTATTGTTCACGTCCAGGACCACCAACATACCGTCCAGGTCCCGGAAGATCAACCTTACCTCGAGATCCAGGCCTTTCCTAAACAGCACTGCAACCCCACCTCCCATTCCCGGCAGACTAACAGATGCGAAGATCTGATAGTCGTTGAAAATAGGGGCTAGTGCGCGCGTGTCGGAAATCCTGGTCTCGCTGACGGCAATTAGATCCATTTCTAGAGATATGAGGTCGTTGAACAGGTGGCCCTGCTTCCAGGACGATCCCAGGCCTCGAACATTTAAACATCCTACTCTTAATATGGCCATGTTAGCAGGCTAAAAGAGAGAGGAAAGGTTTACTTACCTCTCGGGTTCTTGTGAAGGTCGGGTGGTTCGACCTCCATAGTTGATGGGGTTTCTTTGGGGATCACCTTTAAAAGCCTACTTGAGGCTTTTACACTGGGTGTTCCCACGTCGTTGGGGAAGCCCTCCCTGATTGTTTTATAATTGCTTAGTGCCATTCGCACTAGAAAAGGTTTTTGTGGCACCTTGAAGGTGCAGGTGTTAAACGCCTCCCCCTCATTCTCTATTGCCTTACTTCGTGTTATGAGGTTCAGCAGTTTTGTGTTCGATTTCCTCACTAACACGAAGTTAGGTGTTGTTGTGGTTGTAAGTTGTTGCTGTGTGTATTTTCTTTTAGATGTTTGTGTTAGTGGTAGTGTTGTTGGTGGAGATGGTGTTTGTGTTGACGGTTGTGTTGTTGCGGGGGTGGGTGTTGTAGTATGTGTGTCTGTGTTTGGTGCCAGTAATAATTTTGATAATGGGAATAAAAGTACAGTTATTAAAAACAACAACAATCGCCCTTCTTGGGGATAATCGCAATTGCAGAAATCCAAATAATTGCCCCTTTGGAGGTAAATGCCTTAAAGTGAATGTTATATATAGATGTGGGGTGGTATCTAGG
>OZ024742.1:62625478-62630478 GCA_964016885.1 Eledone cirrhosa
GGACAAATCAAATTAGACAACATTCGCCTCCTATGTTTTGGACCTCAAAAGGAACTCCACCTCCTTCACGCTTATTTTTATGTGCCTGTGTATATGCGTATATTTATAAGTACATGTATGTGTGTATTTGTATGAGTGGCCGTTCGTTTGTATGCATATCGTTGTGTGTACGTGCGTTCATATGTACCTGCATATGAGCATGTATGTGTATGTTTGTGTATATATATATATGTATATATATGTGTATATATATATATATGTATATGTATATATATATATATATATATATATATATATATATATATATATATATATATATATATATATATATATGTGTGTGTATATATGTATATATATATGTGTGTATGTATATATATATATATATACATACACACATATATATACACATATGCACACATACACATACACATAAATACATATATATATATGGAGGAAGTTATAGTTCACTTTAAGCATTGTGTAATGGGGTATAAACGTTTGTATTTGTAAAGCCAAAACAATGCAGGTATGGATATAGAATATAAATGCAAATGCAAAAGATGTTGTTGACAATTAGTCTTTTACCTTAAATTTATTTAAATATCCTTCATTTTCGAGATAATACCTCTTCTTCGGAGGGAAGTAAAGTTGTTAAATCAGCGTTCTAAATAGCTTGCCAAGTCACGCTGATAGGAAATGGTATAGAGAATCTGTTCTATCTCTAATGTCAAAGAGTGAAGGTTAGGTGGATAAAGAATAGTCTCGCTTTAAAAGGGTTTTTGTACATGTATGTTTAAGTGTGTGGATGAATACGTGAATGTGTAAGAATGTGTGTGTGTGTGTGTGTGTGAGTGAGAAGATATGTCTATACGTGAATGTGGGGGATAGATGCTCTATCGTGTTAAAACTGGTCTTTGTGTGTGTATGTGTGTATGTGAGAGAGAATAAGTGGAGGTGTAAGCGCGCGCGTGTGTGTGTGTGTGTGTGTGTGTGTGTGTCTGTTTACGTGTGTGTGAGTGCGTGTGCGTGTGTGTGAGATGGGAGTGTAAGGATGGAGCTAGGTGCTCTATCAAGTTATAAATTGGGTGTTGAGTTCTAGTCTATTATTGAATGGTGGTTGTGTTTTGTCTATAATCAGTGCTTCCTTAATTCTAAGATTGCCAAGGTTTCTTTCCTTAGTTTCTATTCTAACTGTTATGGTTTGTCGGTGTTTTTGCATTTCACTAGGTGTTTCTTAAATGAGGAAGCGTTAGTATTGAGGTGTTCTGTTATTCTTATGTGAAGTGGTCTGGTGGGGCTACCTACGTAGAAGTTGCTGCATTTGTCGCACTCTAATCTGTATACGACGTAAGCATGGTGGCATAGGTCTGTGTCGTTGATGGAGCAGTTGGCTAGCCTGCGGCGGCTGTCATGTCTGGTGGAGTGTCTTTTGGTTAGCCGTCCGCGTAGAGAAGGTCCAGAGTGGGCTAGTTGGATATCTAGTCCCTCTCGTCTGATAGCTCTGCGGATGGCTGTTGTTGTTTCCTCACTGAAGTGTGGGAGCTTCAGGAAGCAGATGTTAGTGCCTCGGGTGTGGTGTCCTCTGTTCTTTCTGGCACGGTTCTTGGTGGACGTCGGGTATCCGTTCAGTTTAAGTACTTCCAGGAAATATGTGGTGTGTGTGACTCGGTCTCTAGAGTCAGTGCATTTGTTCCGGATACGTGTTAGTTCGTTCCTTATGTATCCGAAATTAGCGCCGGCTGGGAGGGCTGATCTGAAATGTACAAACAGGTCCTTGCTGGCGGCTTTTTTATAGAAGCAGGTGTGGATGTTGCCTTCGTCTGTTACCCTGAGTTTGAAGTCTAGTAGGGATAAGGATCCGCGGTCATCGGGGTGTTCCATGCTGAACTTTATACTGGCGTCCATGTTGGAGAATGTGGTGTATATTTTATCCTCCTCTTCACGGGATGATGTGAGGATGAGTATATCATCTACATATCGGGTGAATAAGGTATGGGAATGGCAGGTGTTGAGGGCTCAGCATTCTAGCTGGTTCATATAGGTGATGGCCAGCAGGCCCGATAGGCTGGACCCCATGGGTAATCCTGTTGTCAGTCTGTATGTGTGGTGGTCGAAGGTGAAGTACGTGTTGTCCACTGTGAAGGACAAAAGCTGCTGTATGTCCGTCTGATGGAGGTCGTAGCAGTGGATGTCCTCTGCAACCACGCAGTCCGTCAATAAATCGACAGCTGGATGAGTGGGGCTGTAGTGTAGAGGAAGACAACGTCGAGGCTAAAGGCGTATCTATTTAGTTTAAGTTGTTCTGGTTGGAGTTGGTGTAGTCTACGTATGACTTCGTCGGAGCTACTGACATGCCCGGGAAAGGTGGAGGGTAGAGGCTTGAGGACCTGGGAGAGGAGCCAGGAGATTTTGTATAAAGGTCCTTCTATGCTAGAGACGATGGGTCTTATTTGCGTCTTAGTACTATTCTTGTGGGTCTTGATGAGGTGGTAGAAAGTGGGCAGTCTGCTATTTCTAGTGGTGTAGTTGAGCTTAACTTTATTTGGGAGTTGTCGTCTCCTACAGATATCGAACCAGATGAAGTTGGCCTGTTTTTCGATCTGGGCTGCAGTCATGTCGCTTAGGTGTTCAAAGGCTAGGTTGTTGTATGTGGCTTGAGAGATGACACAAAACTCTTTACCTTTGTCGGATGGTAAGTATATAATTCCCTATTCCGTAGGTTCTTCAGGGCAAGTTGTTGTGTCCTGGAGAGGTTTGGGGCTATCTTCTTCTGTTTCCGTAAGATGTTAAATACGGAATGTTTTAGCCTCGAGAGTTTTTCTTCAAGCTCGCGGTTGGCAGGCGGTGGACAGAGTTGGCGATCCAGTTGGTATATCGGGAATCTGGGTTTGTTAGATTCCGTGGTGTTGTTGCCGAGAGTCGATATCCATTTTAGTTGGTAGGCCACCCGACAGAAATTCGTTTCTATGTCGAGCCATAATTTGTCGTCCAGTCTCTGTTTCAATATGAACTTGGGTCCCAGGCTGAGGAGGTCTAATTCATCTCGGGAGAGGGATCCTGTCAAATCTGTGACGAGGTGTTTTGCGTCAGGTGTGTTGTTGGTCGGGGCGCCGCTAACTTCGGTGTTGGTACCGTCTTGTTCGCCTCTGTTGGTGCTTAGAGTTGGGTTGTTGTTAAGACGGTTAGCCGTGCTGAATTTGAGAAATTTTTGCGTTAGGCGTATTTTCTCGTAGTCTCTTCGATGGTGGTATGACCTGTCTATAGCGGCGGAGATGACTCTGGGCAGAGGTTCTGGGGTTTCAGCTAGTTGTGGTACAAGCCTGGAAATAGTCCTATGTGTTGTTGTAGCGTGCGGTGTAGGTGTTGTATGAGTTTTCTAAGGCAGAATTTTTGTATGTAGCTAAGTGATCGTTTGACGCCTGGTGATTTGAAGCATGTTGGTAGGTGCAAGTTTTTGATAGTTTTAGGGATGATGTTGTTATTCAGGCATCGTTTGAGGAAGTTTATTATCAGCCGGCTTTGGCGCGATTTTCAGATAGCTGGAAGAGTTTCTTTACAGTTGCAAACTGGGCCTGGCTCAGGCGTAAGGAAAGGAGGAGGTTATAATTCATTTGAAGCATTGTGTAATGAGGTATAAACGTTTGTATTTGTAAAGCCAAAACAATGCAGGTATGGATATAGAATAAAAATAAATACACACACACACATACACACATATATACACATACATACACACATACATAAACTTACACATACATATACACATATACATACATATACATATATATATATACATATATATACATACATATATATATATATATATATATATATATATATATATATATATATATATATATATATATATATATATATACATATACATATATATATATATATATATATATATATATATATATATATATATATATATATATATATATATATAAACAATTAAGTTAAAGATGTACATCCATATATGTATACTGAAATACTAGTATGTATATGAATACACACACGTATACATATGTAGATGTACCAAGTTTTTTTCACTGGTCACTTTACTGTGAGTGGCCAGCTATTCTGTATGTAAACACACAGACAAACCGGTTTTTAGAGTCATACTGGTTTTTGAGGAAACACCTTTCCTCTATTCTCCAGAAAGCCAGACAAGGAATATTGAACTAGTTTCGTTGTTGTTACAACTCATCAGCAATATTTACCTATCTTCCGGCCTCTCTAGAGAATCGTAAAAGCACATATCGTTATATGCTCTTTCTATGATAATTAGTAGTGGGCAGACTAATTTGCATAGAGTGTGAGTAAGTACCGGTTCAACGGAGACGATAAAAACAAATAACGAAACGAAATTAAATTTCGTTTCGTTTGTAACTCACTTTTGTATGACTGACGCTTAAACAATTAAGTTAAAGATGTACATCCATATATGTATACTGAAATACTAGTATGTATATGAATACACACACGTATACATATGTAGATGTACCAAGTTTTTTTCACTGGTCACTTTACTGTGAGTGGCCAGCTATTCTGTATGTAAACACACAGACAAACCGGTTTTTAGAGTCATACTGGTTTTTGAGGAAACACCTTTCCTCTATTCTCCAGAAAGCCAGACAAGGAATATTGAACTAGTTTCGTTGTTGTTACAACTCATCAGCAATATTTACCTATCTTCCGGCCTCTCTAGAGAATCGTAAAAGCACATATCGTTATATGCTTTTTCTATGATAATTAGTAGTGGGCAGACTAATTTGCATAGAGTGTGAGTAAAACCAGTATGACTCTAAAAACCGGTTTGTCTGTGTGTTTACATACAGAATAGCTGGCCACTCACAGTAAAGTGACCAGTGAAAAAAACTTGGTACATCTACATATGTATACGTGTGTGTATTCATATACATACTAGTATTTCAGTATACATATATGGATGTACATCTTTAACTTAATTGTTTAAGCGTCAGTCATACAAAAGTGAG
>OZ024742.1:62640478-62685478 GCA_964016885.1 Eledone cirrhosa
TATATATATATATATATATATATATATATATATATATATATATGTTTATATATATATATTTATGTTTATGTATATATATATATATATATATATATATATATATATATATATAAACATGTTATGTATATATGTCTATGTCTATGTGTATGTATGTATGCATGTATGCATGTATGTATGTATGTATGCATGTATGCATGTATGTATCAATAAATGCAATGAAGGAATAATCAATCGTCCTTTTTATCCTTTATATATATATATATATATATATATATATATATATATATATATATGTATATATGTCTATGTCTATGTGTATGTATGTATGCATGTATGTATGTGTATGTATGTATATGTATATGTATGTATGTATGTATATGTATATATACATGTATATGTCTATGTGTATGTATGTATGCATGTATGTATGTGTATGTATGTATATGTATATGTATGTATGTATGTATATGTATATATACATTCTTCTGGAAAGGAAGAGATGAAGGAACCAGAAGAGAGGCTGGGGTAGGATTTGCTATTAAGACTGTGCTTGTGAACACATTAGAAGAATTCTCAGTAGGGATTAGTGAGCGTCTTATGTCCATGAGAGTTCCGCTGGACAAGGGAAGATATGCTACCCTGGTGAGTGTGTATGCTCCAACTGTGAGTTCTGTCGATGAGGAAAAGATGTCCTTTTACCATGCCTTGAAATGTGTTTTAAGAAATATCCCTCAGGCAGACAAAGTCATCGTGCTTAGTGACTTTAATGCTAGAGTGGGTAGAGATTTTAACACATGGAATGTAATCGGAAGGCATGTGGTGGGAAAGTGTAACAGCAAGGGTATGCTCCTGCTGCAGATGTGTGAGGAGCTGGATCTGTGTGTTACCAACACCATGTTCCAACAAAAGAACAAATTCAAGACCACATGGATGCATCCTGCATCTAAGGAATGGTATCTTTTGGACTACGTCCTAGTCAGGATGCATGACAGACAGGATGTGCAGTGTGTTCGTGTTCTTCGTGGAGCTGAGTGCTGGACGGATCACCGCCTGGTACGCGCAAAAGTGAAACTAATCACTAAACGTAAAATCCGGGCTCCTGGTGTTGCCCTGCCCAAAAGATTGAATGCTGCTCGTCTTAAGGATAAAAATGTGAAGAGGACATTGGAAGAAGAGATGCAGGCTGCAGATCTTGGTGAGGATGGGCCGACCCTTAAAAAGTCGGTTTATGATGTAGGCAGGCGTGTTCTGGGATTGGCGCAGAGGAAACATAAGGACTGGTTTGATGAGAATGATGTACATATAGAAGACTTGTTGGCTGATAAGAGGCGTGCTCTGTCACGCTACTTGACGGCAAAACCACATGAGAGGAATACGTTGCATGAGGAACTCAGGGATGTAAAATCACCTGTTAGGCGGAGTCTTTCTCAGATGAAGGATCAGTGGTGGAGTGAGAAGGCTGGTGAGATACAAACTGCGTCTGATTCCAATAACACAAAGCTGTTGTACAGTCTCTTGCGTGAGGTTTATGGACCGTGTTCTTCTCTGGTGACACCGCTTCGCAGCAAGGATGGCAAAGAACTTCTTCGTGACTCACAAGGAATTCTACGAAGGTGGCGAGAGCACTTTGATGATCTTTTGAATCAGCCGTCTGTCGTCAGTGAAGATTTCCTCAATCTCATTCCAGAAAGTCCTGTGAAAGTAGCTCTCGCAGAACCTCCGACACTTGTGGAGGTTGCAGTGGCTATTTCGAAGCTGAACAGTGGAAGATCTCCAGGTATGGATGGTATACATGCTGAGCTCCTACAATATGGTGGTGAGAGACTCCTGCAACATCTTCACTCTTTGTTTGGCAGGATATGGGCTAATGAATCCGTACCTGAGGACTGGAGAGATGCAGTAATGGTGGTCTTGTACAAGGGAAAGGGTAACAGGAATGATTGTGGGAACTACAGAGGTATATCATTGCTTTCTGTCGTAGGGAAGGTTTTATGTAGGGTGCTTCTGGACCGTCTGCTGACACACATTGCAGATCGTGTTCTTCCTGAAAGTCAATCTGGTTTTCGTGCTGGACGCAGCACTACTGATATGATCTTCTCAGCTAGACAGCTCCGGAAGTGCATGGAACAAGGCTTGGATCTGTATCAGGTTTTTGTCGATCTGACAAAAGCTTTCGATACTGTTAACAGAGATGCATTATGGAAGGTTCTCCAGAAACTTGGTTGCCCTGATAAGTTCCTTGCTTTAGTTAGGTCTTTCCATGACGACATGAAGGCTTGGGTTAATGTCGGGGGTAACATGTCGGAGCCTATCACAGTAAAAAAAATGGAGTGAAGCAGGGGGATATTCCAGCACCGACCCTGTTTGCCATGTACTTTGCAATGGTTTTCTGTATTGCATTCAGGAATTGCGAGCATGGTGTTTACATCCGATATCGAACATCAGGCGCTTTGCTGTGAAGACAAAAGTGTTTACATCAATCATAAGAGACCTCTTGTATGCAGATGATTGCGATCTTGTAGCGCACACAGAGAGTGATATGCAGCACATTTTGAATGTATTTTCTGACGCTTGCACTGCCCTAGGTCTGACTGTCAGTCTCAAGAAAACCGTCGTCATGTACCAACCTGCCCCTGGTAAGCAGTACACTGAACCAAACATCTATGTGTATGGCAAATGACTTGGAGTGGTTGATCAGTTTGTCTACCTGGGAAGCACTGTCAATCGATACAGCAACCTTGACAGTGAAATCTCACTTAGGATTAGGAAAGCAAGTGATGCTTTCGGAAAGCTAGAAAGACGACTCTGGGGTCGGCGAGACATATGCAGGAGGACAAAGGTAAAGGTGTACAGGGCATGTGTGCTCTCTTGTCTTCTTTATGCCTGCGAGACCTGGGTCACATATCGACACCACCTTAAGCAATTGGAGCGTTTCCATCAGATGTGTCTCAGACGGATCCATGGCGTTCACTGGAGGGACCACATCAGTGATGTCGAGATTTTGGAAAGCTCTATGTGTGACAGTATAGAAGCTCTTGTGCTTAATCAACGACTCCGTTGGAGTGGTCACCTTGCCAGGATGAAGGATTCTAGAATACCAAAACAACTCTTTTATGGAGAGTTGGTTAAAGGAAAACGACCGCCACATAAACCAAAAAAGAGGTATAAGGATTCCTTGAAAGCCTCTCTGAAAGACGCTAACATCTATGCTGATACATGGGAGAATATTACTGCTGATCTTAATAAATGGAGAAAGACTGTATACGAGGGAAAAGTTGGCTTTGAGGCATCTCGAATCGCATACGAGAAAGTAAAGCGGGATGTGAGGAAGGGCATTGCTGTTGCACTTCCAGACGGCGAGGGTCCTCATATGGTGCTGACATGCAGCGTATGTGCGAGACTCTGCCTAAGCAAAGCTGGACTCGAAAGTCATCTTCGCAGTCATAAAGTAAGACCAGTGGTTGACTACCAGGCTGCTGTTGGAGATGCTACTCATCATGCTTGCCAAACATGTGGTAGAGAATGTAAATCAGCAGGAGGGCTCAAGCGACATGCAAAAGTACACGAACTCCAACCAATGCCGACTATTCCCAGTGAATGTTTTGGTTGCCGACTCTGTGCAAGACATTTTAGATCATTGGCTGGGCTAAAAAGCCACATTCGATCGCAGCGCTGTTAGTTGCTATCGTGTGTGTGTGTAGATATGCTTATGTCTGTGCGTGTGTGTGTATATATATATGTATATGTATATTATTATTGTTGTTGTCGTTATTATTATTGTTGTTATTATTATTATTATTATTATTGTTATTAATGTATGTGTGTGTATATGTGTGTGTGGGTGTGTGTGTGTATATATGTGTATGTATATGTATATATATATATATTTCTTTTTTTTTTATTTTTTTTTTTATTCATTTATTATTATTTTTTTTTTTTTCTCGTGCAATGGCCATACTCGATAACGAGGGGGCAGCCATCATATGTATATATATATGTGCATATATATATATATATATATATATATATATGTACATGTACATATATATGTATATGTATATATGTGTGTTTATGTGTGTATATATTTATATATATATATATATATATATATTTGTTTTGTGTATTTATGTATTTATGTATATGCGTTATATGTGTATATGTGTAGATGTGTTTGTATATGTTTGTATATGTTTCTATATGTGTATATTTATATTTATATATATATATATATATGTGTGTGTGTGTGTGTGTGTGTGTGTGTGTGTGTGTGTGTGTGTGTGTGTGTGTGGGTGTGGGTGTGTGTGTGTCGGTTGCAACCAGCAATATAGCTTAAAAGAAACGACAATAATAATAGGCACCCAATATTTGAACTGGTTTATAGAATTCTCTTGGTCTTTGTCACTCTAAGTAGAGCTTTAAAGAATTAGCTTTTAAAGAATTTCCCTTTTCTTTAAATCCATCAACCATGACCGACCCCCAAACATCTTATAGACACCTGAAATATAGGCATGGTTAGCTTAAGAGAAACTTAAAAATTAGAAGTGGCACTCCAATTTGAACTTGTTTATAGAATTCTTTCTGCCTTTGTCACTCTAAATATAAATTCTAGCCTTAAATAATTAGCTTTTAATGAATTCTCTTTTCTTTCAACCAATGACCTCCACCCATCCAACTCCCCACCCTCTCCTACCACCAGAAAAGATATAAATACCACCACATTTATTTGGACCGTCAGATTCCTGATGATTTCTAAAGAATGAAACAGTTCTAGTCCTGTAGAATCTCATCTATATTAAAACTGTTATACTCTGCTATGTATTGAGTACTTTACTTACTGCGGTTACCTCCGATTCAACGCGGAATAACTTACACACACACACACACATATATATATATATATATATATATATATATATATATATATATATATATATATATATATACATATATATATATATATATATATATATATATAAATGGAAAAGAATGAAACGAAATTTCATTTCTCACTCTTAGTACGGCTGATACCTAAATATAAGTAGGTATACGTACATACATATATGTGTACACAGGTACAGTAGTATGTATATATATACATACATGCACATATATATATATGTACGTATGGGTTTACCGAACATTTATTATAATGTTCGGTTTGTTTGTAAACAAACAGCCCGTATTACGCCGTACAATGCTCGGCTACCATCGTCGCCCTTTTGTTCAACACAGACACAGGAAGGATGTACTAGTTTCAAGCTTATTAGCTATCGTCAGCATCGTATACCTTTCTGTCAGATGATTGAACGTTTTGAAAGTATATACTTTCCTTATGAATATTAATGGCTGAGCAGCCTAATTTGCATATCGAGTGAGTTACTCGGCCGGGCGCACCGAAAACGATAAATGAAAAAGAATGAAACGAAATTTCGTTTCTCACTCTTATTACGGCTGATACCTAAATATAAGTATGTATACGTACATACATATATGTGTACACACGTACAGTAGTATGTATATATATACATACATGCACATATATATATATGTACGTATGGGTTTACCGAACATTTATTATAATGTTCGGTTTGTTCGTAAACAAACAGCCCGAATTACGCCGTACAGTGCTCGGAAACCATCGTCACCCTTTTGTTCAACACGGACAGAAAGGTATACGATGCTGACGATAGCCAATAAGCTTGAAACTAGTACATCGTTCCTGTGTCAGTGTTGAACAAAAGATCGACGATAGTTGCAGAGCACTGTACGGCGTAATTCGGGCTGTTTGTTTACAAACAAACCGAACATTATAATAAATGCTCGGTAAACCCATACGTACATATATATGTGTGTGAATGTATATATATATATATATATATATACATACTACTGTACATCTGTACACATACATGTATGTACGTACACATACTTATATTTAGGTATCAGCCGTACTAAGAGTGAGAAATGAAATTTCGTTTCATTCTTTTCCATTTATCGTTTTCGGTGCGCCCGGCCGACTAGCTCACTCGATATGCAAATTATACATATATACGCAAATTAGGCTGCTCAGCCATTAATATGCATAAGGAAAGTATATACTTTCAAAACGTTCAATCATCTGACAGATAGGTATACGATGCTGACGATAGCTAATAAGCTATCGTCAGCATCGTATACCTATATAATTCGGGCTGTTTGATTAAAAACAAACCGAACATTATAATAAATGTTCGGTAAACCCATACGTACATATATATGTGTGTGCATGTATGTATATATATACATACTACTGTACGTCTGTACACATATATGTATGTATATATATATATATATATATATATATATATATATATATATATATATATATATATATATATATATATATAGAGAGAGAGAGAGAGAGAGAGAGAGAGAGAGAGAGAGAGAGAGAGAGAGAGAGAGAGAGTTATGTTATAAACAACATAAGATAATTAATTCATTTACGAGTTGTTTCTTGAAACCAAACATATTTGCTTTCAGTCATCAGAATGAAAAAATCCTGGGGTATTTATTGAAAGTGGATTTGAAAAACAAAAATATAATAAATATGAAAGTGAGGCTGGAGGAAGAAGAAAATGAGAAAAATAATAATAAATATAAAAGTATATAACACGCGTACTCACACGTATACATATATATATGCATATATATATATATATATATATATATATATATATATATATATATATATATATATATATATATATATATATATATACATACACATGCACATAAATACACAAACACACACATATATATATATACATACACACACATACATATACATATATACACACATACATACGCACCCACATATATAGATATATACATACACACGCACACACACACATATAATTATAAATACACCAGGATTTTTTCATTCCGGTGACTGAATGCAAATTTGTTTGCTTTCAAGAAACCACTGGTAAATGTAATAATTATCTTATGTTATTAAATTACATAACTAATAAGCTCTGTAACCTACATAGAGCACTCTTTTTTCCTGGACCTTTCCGACGGGAATACTTCATTTATATATATATATATATATATATATATATATGAAATATAAGAATCAAAGAACTGTTCAAAACATTATTGTGCTTACAGCTGTTTCCTCCAAACCGAGGTTTGGATTCTTCGGAGCAATTTATTAATGCATGGACATTTATATGCCCTCCTTTTCAGCCAAGGGACATACCGATACATATGCAATATTGTGGGTCAACATTCATTACATAATTTAGAGTGGCAGTACACACTTCGAGATTACATTCATATTAAGAGGTACAATCAAAAATCAAAAATACAGGTTAAAATACAACATGAAGATAAGCGGTTATATAGTGCAAATGTTATATGTGTGGCAAGCATGTGCGTCTTGTTTATATAGTGTGGGAGAGAGATATGTGTGCTAGAGGCACTTAGGTAGGTAAACAAGAGTGTTAAGTTGGTAGATCTGGTGGAAAATTCTTTATATGATTGATATAGTCTGTGTGTGGAGAAATGTTATAAGCATTAAAAATAGTGCAAGCATTAAATTCTGTAATGTATGTTTTTGTGTATGTATGTGGATGTATATGTACATGGGTGTGTGATTGATGGTGTGTGCCTATATATTCCTACATATGCCCGTGTGTGTATGAACGTATATACGCACATATGTGTGTGTTGAACAAAGGACTAATTTTGGGATGGACGTAGAAAAATTCTTCAGAAAAAAATAATTGTTTACAAACTTGGCAGGTGCGATTTGCCTGTGAGCATTCTCAACACAAAGGAATCCCCTGAATAAAGGAATTTTTCGAGAATGACCGGGGCAGGCCACACTTGCTACATTTCTCGCCACCCAACCCTACTCACCGTCTCAACTCATTACTGCTATTAACACTTTTTCAACACACCTACACCCATACACTTATTAAAAGGGGGAGAAAAAAACCCCCACCACACCACAGAGATGTTAAATCCCTATATATAGAACAACACACCACATACACATCAGTTTGACAAGCGCACCTCAGCGTGAAAGGTCGTTCTAAAAACGAAACAATACCTCCTACGTTAACCAAGAACTCCTAAGACCTAACTTAATTTATAAAATAATTTTTTTTAAGGAAAAAAAAAAAAATGTTTTTCTAATCCGGAAAAAAATTCTTTTTGGATTTTGTGAAGAAAATAAATTTGTTGAAAGCACAAGTGAAGCCATTTTTTCTTCCCTCCTGTCTTAATATATATATATATATATATATATATATATATATATATGCGCGTGTGTGTGTGTCTCTGTGTGTAGTTGTGCATAAGTGTGCATGTGCTTGTTTGCATGAGTGTGTGTGAGGGATTAAATGCATACTCTTATTAATAAAACGTATCATGAGCTAATTAGAAGAAAGACATACCCATTACCCATATTGAACTTATCAAAGCCACCATTAAAATCGTTCCATGGAAAATGTAGAACTCTATCTTTTTTAAACCAGTTCCTATTGTCTGAACCTGTTCCATTGAAGGTAATTGTCACAACCTCAGTTTTGTTTTTTTCAAGAACCACTTTTACCTGAAATAAACAATCCCAACAATCAGTGATGTGAGAATAACATTAACAGTTATATCAAGTCTGATATATCAACATGTATAAACATTTATAAATAACAAACAAACAAGAAAGCTTCTCAAGACAACAAATAGAGCATTGTGTAGTGACTTGATCTGCTAAAATTAGAGCCCAAATTTCCCTCATATCACACCCTACCTTATTAAAATAGAATTAACACGATATATAATGTAGTTCTAGATACTTAATGCCTGAATGTAGAAATACTACATAATGTAATTCTAGATATAATATGTCTGAATGATCTCATATGTGTTATTTTGGTTCTAGATATATTATGTCTGAAAAATATATTTGACGGTATTTTCCGAGATACACAATGTCTCAAAGAAGACATCAGCATCCTCACAATGTAAGGCCTATTTTCCATACTTGAATGGTTTAGATGGTTTACCACGTTATAACCAAATAAGATCTGGTGGCCATGTCTTGCTCTTATGGAATTTGTTTTGGCTTGATTTCTAATGATAGATGTCCATTCTAATGCCACCGCATAACAGCGGGCACTGGGTGTCTTTATCAGGACACCCAAACAATAATCTGGGTGCTTTTTATTCGTCGAAACAGAACAACAATCTTCAGAGTAGATTGTGTACGTTTTTCTTGTATCACTTTCACGACCACATTACACAATCATCGGACACATTGGATAATGAAGAGCTAGATATATTATGTTTCAATGAAGACACAATAGGAAATGTAGTCTTAGATATATTGTGCCTGATTATATATTCAAGAATGTAGTCTTAGATACATTAAATCTGAATTATCACATATCAGTTATTGTGGTTCGAGACATATTTTGACTGAAATATATAATTACCTGTATTAGTTTCAAAATCATACATGACTATGTTTAGAAGTGAGAATAAGATAGATGAAATGTCATCTTGGACGAACAGCTGGTATGTTAGCTCTCATTTTGAAAGATGCATTTTTACAATACAAGAAAAGGAAATACCAATAAAATATCTGATACTCAAAGAGGGTATAGCTGCTGGATTAACACTTTGATGCCAAAACAGTTGCAGATTATTTGGAGTAAACATCTGGTATATCATCTACACCTTAAGCAGCTGTTCGACATTATCATGATGGTACTATGTACCAATGTGACATGATGTAGTGATCAAACACTTAGTAATGAGATTGGTAGAAAGATAGTCCTGAAAATACAAATATCCAAAGGGGTATTGATGGCGAGAAAATATTCACACATAATATGAAAGATAACTGGACTGTTCTTGTCAAAACTCCAGTAAAATATAACCATAACAAACCAGATTTAATGACATGGGACAGGGCAAAAGGGACATACACAATAGTTAATATTAACTACCTAACAAATGTTAATATAGTGTTAGAAGTTATTGAAAAGAAGAACATCTATGCCAAATTAACTAATAATCTGCAGATCCTCGATCATGACTCTACCTTTAAATTTCTACCTGTGATCTTTTGGGCAATTGGATATGTTACTAACTGCATCAGTACAAATATTAAGAAACTGGGCTACGCAGAATTAGAAAAAAGCATGAAAAATTAAGACATTGTAAGTATAATTTATCAAGGGAACTGTAAAAATATGCAAAACTTTCCAGCACATGTGTATATATAGATATGGAAATGTATGTATATGTGCACATATATAATTCAAAATATTCAAATCCATATATGCAATGACATCCATATCTTCACACAAACAAACATGCATACAGAGAATACATAATTACCTACATGATAACTAAATTGTATATTGATGTCTGAATGAATCTTGTTTGGGGATTAGAAACAGGCTCACCCTTTCAATTTCTATTTATGTGAAACTAATAAAAATAAAACCAGATGAAAATATATACATAGCGAGAAGGAAAATAAATATATCTTACATTCTCAACCGATATATTTTTCCAAGTATTTATAAAATGATCTCGGTAGACCTCAGAACAAATTGTCTTCTGTTGACAATTATTTATAGCATTATAACTGATATTGTTTCGATATAATTTGGTTGCTCCTTGTTTGCTGTTATTTGGTAAAACATAGATCTTATGCCATTTACCTGGAGAAGAAAAAACTTCTTTTTAAATTTGAATAACACTTAGAATATATAGGCGTAAGTACAAGAAACAGAAAATTGTGGAAGGAATCTTGAAAAGAGAGAGATAATAATAATAGTTAAAGTCTCTAGACAACTACGTTTCAGTGTTTGGTTGTAAGTCATTTCACTTCCCTATCGCCAAGTATGTTCGTTTAGCCCGTGGTCATCATCTCTTAGTGATTAAAGTTTTTATGTTAGCCTTTAATTTGATGTAAATGTGGCTGTTATTTCTAGCATGGTGACCCACCGAAGAGACGACACCCAATTGTCTCTTTTCCAGTTTTGTTGTATAAAATGACATATTTGACTGGTACAGCCAATCGTTGGGGTTTGACCCTAGATGCTAGAGTGTATTTATCATAGTATTTTAATAAACCTTAGAAATACTGAGCAGTGCCCATCTCCATACCAAGCATCCAGTCTCTCATCATGTCTAGTCTGTCAGATGAAGCATGACTGACAAATGTTCAAGAAATGTGAGAATCAGATGAGAAAAAGTGTACCTATCCCTAAGAATGCCACCTGTCAGACATCAAACTATTTTTTCCTACCCAAACTTCGCAGTTTTGAGAAAATATTTCTTGGTTAAAGGTTATTTAAATCTTAGAGAACATCCTGTATTGTAATAATGTTTAGATAACATCCTGTATTGAAATAATGTTTAGATAACATCCTGTATTGAAATAATGTTTCAATATTATATTTTCCACTATTTTTAGTGGAAAATGGCATAACACTAACTGCAATAATGTTATATTAATTTGTTTAATTCTGATTTCAACGAGGCAGTAGGTAATGGTACATCTAGTATACGGTTTCTGTACATCCTCACTAACGATAGAACTCGTATTGAATTAGCATATCTTTGGATCACTTTATTCTGTGGTAATATTTAACCATAAACATGTGATCATATTTACCGCAATGACATGATAGATGTGTTACCAACTCCCAGCATCTTCTATTAGAACTAATGGTTTCTGATGGACGAAACTTTTTCAGTTAATAGCAGCGAAACCTCCAATACCCTGGTATGGTATCAAAGTATCATAACACAGAAGGGTAGGATGTGAAGGATACTTCACTTCTAATTCTCTCATATCTTGCTTCAATGTAAAATTCTCATTAGTTTATACATATCTGTGTACATCATCATCATCATCATCGTCGTTTAACGTCTATCTTCCACGCCTGCATGGGTCAGACGGGAATTGTTCCATTTGAGGCAAGATTGGTCGGGTAGACCATGTCTCGCTTGTATAGGACTGTATCTGGCAGGTTTTCTATGGCTGGATACCCTTCCTAACGCCAACCACATTTAGACATTCTAACCATGTACCCAATGTATCGGAGCTGAGGTGTCTCAATTCGGAGAAGTAGCGTCTCTACATCGAGTGACACTTTAACCATGCAGCACTCAGCATCAGACCTATCGAGTGCAAGTCGTATATCATCTCTGTCGACAGCATCTTCTGATATAAACGTGGTGCATCAGGGAGTTGTGACTAATCTCTCAGAGCCGGAGGTCACAATATCAGTTAAAGAGCTCTAATGTGGAAAAGCCACTGGGGGGATGAAATCCGGCTTGAGATGTTAAAAGCCTTAAATAGAGGAGGTATTCTCTGGTACACTCGTGTGTGCTGGGTGGTATGGAACTGTGGAAAGACACCTAAGCAATGGCAATCGGGGGTGATAATCCCAGTTTTCAAAAAGGGAGAAAACAGGGAATTTTACAATTAGAGATGGATCTCCTTGTTAAAACTCCCCGGTGAAGTCAATGCTAAGTGTCTGGCAAAGAGATTCAGGGACATTGTTGACTCCAAGCTAGCTGATGAACAGTGTGGTTTTCGCCCCGGGCGCAACATAGCTGAAATATATTCACACTGCAGCAGGTCTTCAATAAATCGTGGGTGTATTTACAAGGGGTAAATTCAATTTTGTAGACCTCGAAAAGGCATAAGACTGCATTCCTCAGGACCTGTTGTGGAATGTTGTGCAGGAGCATGGAATCGACAGTCAGCTGCTTGCTACCTTGATATCTCTATACAAATTACCGAATATTCTATATTGTCTATAAATAAATATATATTTAAATATAATTCCATTTATTGTGAAAATCTAATTATCAATATTAAAATAAGAAATAAAAATATAAACTCATATTCTATTAACAATTTATATTTTAATTAACATTAGAATAAACATAATACTATGTAATCAACAACAATTATTACATGTATTTCCTGGTAGACTACTTACCAGATATTTCCTGGTTATACTATTATTCTGACTGTAATGAAATAAATCCCAACTAAAATATTGAGCTCAAGTGTTGTTCAAAAGTTATTTATTAGGAAGATATGTACTCAGGTAATTGAACTAGAAATACTGAATTGATAGCAGTTACTGTATAATAAATTTGGTGACCAGTCAATAATCCCACATTACTATTAATTTATACACCAGTCATCTTGAAGTAGAAAGGTTTGTGAAATAATTTTACTTACCTTCATGTACTGTGTAATAACTCTGGTGTATTGTTGATGATATCACAACAATACTGTCTTGCCAGGCATGAAATATCTCACAGCTTTTATCATAGTAAGTAAAATAACTACAATAGGGCATACTAATGCAATGCTGAATACATTCAAATATAACATTAACAAATGTCACAGGGTATGTTCTTGTCAGGTTATCAGTATGTAAAATAGCTTTTCCTTTCAGCCGATGAAAATAGGAACCAATATTGGTATTAGAATTAGAAGAATCTGATATATGCAGAGTGAAAAAGTGGAACATCAATAAAATTATTTTTAAATGTTGCCAGAATTTCTTCGACATCATTGTATCTGAAAAGGAGATTTTTCATTTTGTTTAGACATAAAGCCACAATATTTTATGGATGTGTGATATTGTCAATCAATTAATTCTAATGTATTGTTAACATTAATTGAATCCAACCATAAGTGATGTAAAACTAATTTAATTATGGTGGGATTTGAACTCTGAAGAGAGATGTAACTAAATGCTATGAGATATATGTTTCTGTACACAATACAGGGGTGTCATTAATTATTGGGTCATAAGGACTTCACTGACGAAATGTATCACCATCTAAGGCACAACAAACGAATATATTAGTGCTAAATATTTGATAAATCAGTATAATCTAATATTATTACACAAAAAGGAACTTGACGAAGATGTCACAAATTGAAATATCATTAACATAAAATATACTATAAGTTGCTGAAATATTTTTATCTCCTTACACCAAAATTGTTTGTCTTCAGACTTTAATTACTATTGATATTCTAAATGGCTGCATTCGTAGCGGCCGCATTTAGCTTGTTCACTCCGATTTATGGCAGAACGGAATCCCTGTTGATGAAATGAATCCTCTGTTCGATCATGGAATACCACGAGCGTGCGTGTTACGTAAGTTGGATAAATGATTTCGGATTCATAGAAACACTTTAGAAGTATATCCTTTGATTTGTCCAGGTGTATCTTTTAACCTGTTAGTTCTTTCGTTACTTTGGTATTGTGTGGTTGGGTTTTGCCTACCACAGTGTTCAATTTGTCAAGCTATTTAAACGTATGTTATTACTCTAAGGACCTACCCTGATTGAGTGCTTTGCTAACTCATTCCTATTGTAGGTCGATTTTGCTTGCCCACAGCCAAAGCTTCGATTTTACTAAGCTTCCACTTGTATATATATATATATATATATATATATATATATATATATATATATATATACATTGACGAAGTTATAGGAAATATATTCATTATAATGTCAATGGCTCATAATTATACACTGAATGAGATATGGTTTTACGTATACTAGTTTAACGCAGTGTATATTTGTAATGTGGCAGCTGCAAGTGGTTGTCCAAACCCCAGGATTTCTGTAAATATAGCAGTAAGCTTCGATATGTGCAATTCGTAACTTTCCGAATACAGTGGCTGCACAATGTAAGCCGTATACTACAAGAACTTTGTCACCAGATTTGATAATTACAGAGAGAATAAAGCCATATATTCAAAATAAAACATAGATATCTGATAATTACTTTGTTTCAATATAACAGTCATATTAATGTTTTATTTCCTTCGCCAAGGCGGATACACATTATTATTTGATTTTAAATTATTTTTAATTAACATTTTGAAAATCAAAATAAATAAAAACGGTAAATTTGTTAAAGAACACACAACCACCTTGATTTCAGTGGGAAAATTTATTTTTTGCCTCGAATTTTTTCGTATGCTATCAATCAATCTGACCTCCAAGATGATGACGTTCAACTTTTTTCCGGAGACCTGAGAGGGTTAAGTGGACCCCCTACCGATATAAACCCCCTTCGAGATTTTTATTCGCGTGTTCTCAACGAATATGGCCCCCAAACCAGTAGGAGATTTGTAAAAATAAAAAAGGTCATATTCGTTGATAACAAAAGCAAAAAATGTAGCGAAAACTCCGAGGAGAGAGAGTTATCCTGGGGGAGGGAGAACCCAGGAAAATGTTAATTACGAACACATTGGAGACCAGATAAGTTGATAACATACACACAAAAAGAAAGAAAAAAAACAAGGAAAAAAATTGTTTTCAATTAAAATCAAGGTGGGCGGTTTCTCTATAATAATTGTTTCTACTTTTGGCACAAGGCCAGCAATTAACCCAGTGCATTGCTGGTACTTTATTTTATCGACCCCATAAGGATGAAAGGCAAAGTTAACCTCGGCGGGATTTGAACACAGATCGTAAAGGGCTGTAACTCTATGCCACAAAGCATGGCCTCCTACCCTCCACCGATACTGCCAAATAATGCTTACACGTACAGAAATTAAAAGAAATCAAAGGAAAATATGATTTGAAATTTTGAAATGAAAATATTCTTAATTTGTCAGGTTGTTTTTTTCCAATATTCAATTATATTTTAACTTCCACCCTTGTAAACATAATTAAAATTGTTTTTATATAATGTCGATACATGGAAATATAGTTTGGCCAGGAATTAGAACTCCGTGTAAATGAATAAATGATTAGTAATGTCAACCAAAGAAATGCATTAGTGTACATGGGAATGACACCACACACTTTATAGAATTAAACAATATTTCAGTTTAAGGTGTACAATTGATAAATTGAAAGCAAACAATTGAATAAGCGACATTCCTCATGACCAGGCATATTTTCCTGTATCAAACATTGATTGTAGTCAATCTTAACAAGCTATTTCATAAAGGAGTCAAAATAATATTATGATTACATTACACAATATATCTCATAACAAGGTCTTTGAATTTAAAGTCTGAACTAAGACTCCCTTGACAGTGCGATACTAAATTTATATCAGGGAGACTTAAAACATTATCTAGCTTATATTTCAGAGTAATCTCTCGTTTCTTCCTTTCCCAACACTAACCAGGGGAACATATATGAAAGAAGCAGAGAGTGAGAGGGTCAAGACTAAAATTAAAATATAGGGAAACAAAGTTGAATGAGAGGAAAGGTAAAACTACATACCATATACTGCTTGTATTTTCGTCTGTACAACTCTGTCAATGTAAGTACAGGTAAATACAGGTGATGCGGTGCAATACTGTCAAAATAGCTACTCGATTCAAAACAAGAGAACACAAGATGTTTCAGTTGAAACCGACTATCTTTATAAACATCAAACAACAATTAACATATTGATTAAGCAATAGAGAATATACAATATATCGACTGTCACAATAACTAGCAATAGATCCATTGTTATATTATTATTGATATTGTTATCAGGTAACATTTATTGTATAATAGTTTATGGAATATATTATGTAAATACAGTTTAATAGAAAAAGATAAAAAGAAAAAACGAAAAACGGAGGGAATGGCAAGGACACTAGTATCACATAAGAAAGCTGATGGGAAATGATTGGGCTCTGGGCCTAGGGCGTGGCGGTAAAGGAGTTGCGGCCCGCAGACAATGGCCAGCGACACCCGTTGCAACAGCCACCCCACTTCGCAGGGCACCTTCCCCGGAGGAGATCGACTGTACAAGGTTTTTGTTTTAGAAATTTATTTTATGTCATAACCACCCGATTATGTCATAACCACCCTCATCTTACACAATAATGCATATTCTATAAGGTTTTGTAGAGATTCGTTAGGGAGGGTGTAGATCACAATTATACTGATAAATTATTGTTTATATTAAATAAAAGTAAACCAAACCCAGAAACCTTTACATCAATACTTCCAGTTTCTTGTTCAATCTGAGTATTATAATAGATTTTCTACAGGAACAAAATGTCATTTTATCAACTTTGAAGTGAGAAATAAATTTATATGTAATTAAGAAAAGAAATGAGATTCAATTAAAACGTTTATTAAATTTTGAAATCTGGCTAAACCTTTCATTAATACTACTACTACTACTACTACTGCTACTACTACTACTACTACTACTACTACTACTACTACTACTACTATTGTTGCTGATAGCCCTCTATCTCTTCTCCACCCCTGCCTGTGTCACTTTCCTGTTCATTTTGATTCCCCAAATGGAATGCCAACGTAATTGGTATAGCAACAAGGAAATGGGTAGTTAAAAATAGAAGGAACAACATTTGAAGAGAAAAAGAGAAAACTTTGAAGAATTTGTCAAAGATACCGCTTTCTCTCTTTCCAGCTCTCTTACATGCACGATATCTCCATCATTCTCTCTGACTATCTCTCTATATCTCTTCATTCAACCTTTCGGATTTTTTCCATCAACCTTGAATAACTTATATTATAAACCTGATGTATTATCGAAGCGCAAGGAGTCTTTAACATTTGGAGATGTGAGAGTCCCAAATAATTCTCTGCTCAATTTTGTTCGTCTCTATATACGAGGGAGCTTCAAAAAGTTTGTGGAAAAAGGACAGTTGGAAAAACTGGTTTAAGTTGTGATGTTTATTTTGCAACATACGCTCCATCTAGGTCAATACATTTCTGCAAGCATTGATACCAACCTTTAAGTCCATGTATGTAAAACTGAGGGCCGTGCGATTTAAACCATGTCAAAGCAGCTGTTTTTACATATTCAACTGATGGAAAATAGGTACCTTTCAATTATTTTTTCAGGTTTGAAAACAAAAGGAAGTCGGATGGGGCTAAATCAGGACAGTAAGGTGGATTGTCGCATTGGAAGAAAACGCGCCGATGCGGCTTACCCGTGCATTTATCCGCGATTTTCTTGGCCAGTTTAGTCAAAACGCCTTCATAATATGCAACTTTAATTGCTCCGATTTTGCCTTGACTAGCCCACTTCACACCTGAGCAGCCACTACCTCGATTGAGTTTTGTCCTCGGTATCGTGCTAGTAGAGCCAGGTTTCATCCCGGTAACAATTCTCTGGAGAAAGGCTTGTTCAAATATTTATTCGAAAGATCTGCCCTTGTTCGCTGCTGATCTGAGCGCAACAGCTTTGGGACCCGTCGAGAGGAAATTTTGTTCCTCCCCACACTCTCCACCATAATTTCATGTTCGGAACCAACGGAGATGTTGAGTGTGTCGACTACTGAATCAAACACATATACACAAGCCATAGAAGAAAAGAAAACTCACAACTTTTCTAAAGTAGCGCTTTACCAAAGGCAATTTTTCAAGACTAAAAATTAAACATTTTTAGCAATAGTTTTTATTTTATTATTTATTCATATATATAATTTTGGATTTCTACGGTTCTACTCTAAAAAGACAGTACTATACGACCATTCGAGGTCACAGCTTTGAGCAATATAGTTTGCAGTAAGAATCGGATGCCATGTTTTCCAGCATAGTTACATACCTTTTATGGTCTGAGTTCAAATCCCGCCGAGGTTAACTTTGCCTTTCATCCTTACGGGGTCGATAAAATAAAGTACCAGTCATGCACTGGGGTCGATTTAATCGACTTTCCCCTCCCCCAAAATTGCTGTCCTTGTGCCTATATAAGAAATCATTATTAAGAAATAAAAAGAGTTTGTTGTCAATTATGTCTTTTCACCACCAATAATTGATAATCTATCTGCCAGTAAAGTAACTATACCTCAACACTTATTATGGTTCCTCTTGATTTTTTATATATTGATGTTGTGGTGGTGGTGATGATTGATCCCGGTAACATTTGTTAATCTTATTATTTTTGTTGTTATTGTTCATAATTACGTGACTATTTGACACTATCATCTCATGGGTCACAATTTTCAATATTTCCTTTCACAAAATATTCATGCTGTGCAGTTTTTCATATTGCTTATAAACTATTTTATATTGATAAACTGAAACAATTGTCTTCGGATCTTTAACCATTGTTAACATGTTTATGGACAACAATGAATATTAGCTAGTTGAAAGGAAGTATAAATTGATTTGTTTCAGCCAGTCAGATCTTTATCTAATAGTTCAATTCCAATCGATAACAGAAAATGTCATCTCCGTTTTCTGTTGAGATAAGCATGTTGAGAAACTGAGAAATACCAGAGCTTATTTCTATCAGACATTTCCTCTGAAGAGTAACTATCACCAGAATACCAACGTCAACGCAAACAATTTTGAGATGTGTAGTTTGTTTTGTATATGTATATTTATGGATATCTCTGTGCTGAAAGAAGATGTTCATATTAGAGAATCCATTGCTAGAACAGAATTCTAATAATGCCTTTCCATTCGTATTTAGATCGGGGTCGCTGATCCTTCCAATCACTCCTATACATGTCAGGTGGTCAGTGCCAACATGTGCATTGAAGGCTCCCATCAGAATATAGGAATCTGTGTTAACTACAACTAACGTTGCAGTGATGTTATAGAATAAGGATCTGTATTGGGACACCTTGTTTAGTGCATAACTTTGCACCACCCACTGAGACCTATCTTTCTGCTTAAGCTTCAAGAGACAAATCTTCTCTCCTAATGGGATCCAGTACATAAGACATTCTGACTGTTGGGGGCTTGTGAATATCCCCACACCCACCTGTACAGTCATTTCTTATACCACACCTGAAGAGTGGAGTTTCCATCCTCCGTCCAAATCTACAGTATCAGAGCCACAGAACTTTGTTGAGGAAACTCCGACTATATCTAGCTGATAACATCTAGCATCCTCTACTAGATCCTGCTCTCTACCAGTAATGGTTGTGATTTTCCATGTTACAATTGTCAAGGTTTCCTGCCTTCTTAACCCTCTTTGGAGCCTCGGGATACGCAATCTTTGTACGTTCATCCCACACATCTCATGGCAAGTTGCAAGCCCATCACCAGTTTTCTTCTATATGACATAGGGACAGCAATATATATTTTTCGAACATAGGGACAGCAATATATATTTTTCCTAATGCCTGAACTCGTCCCTTGTAAAACTGCACAAAGAATGATGCGGTATGGTTCTCTTTCGTACCTCTCACCATATTGCAGTTTTTGGTGGTACACGCCTCGCCATAGCTACATCACTGGGTTGTGTGAGTTTTATTGAGAGCTACTGATGTTATCCATTACTCCATCTCCTTTAGTTGTTTCCCGCTGCTGATCTAAAGTTGCCTTATATCTCCGGAGCTGCCCGCTTATATTGCAACTAACCATCATCTCTGGTGGCCATATCGCCTTCCACCGCGTGTGACACGTTCTCTATTACAACAAGGGAAACAGGGACACAGACCAATAATCGATTTTGTTATCTTCTCTGATGTCTTCGATTCTGTGCTGGATGTTCGTGTTAAGAGAGAGGATGAACTGTCTACTAATCTACATCTCGTTATCGAAATCTTGGGAACACCGAAGCCAAAGATGCCCACAAAACAGGCAGGTCCAATGCAACCTAGAGAGGTGGGAAGCGTTGGTGAAACAAAGTATAAAATACTATACAATAAAATGTTTATTTAATACTAGACCAACGGATCATGTTCACTTCAAAATATTTTTTAAAATCATGTTCACTTAAACATAATTTTTAAATAAAAACAGACATGTACATATTGTGAAATGAAACTGGAAGGCCCATATATATATACGTGTGATATGTGTATATATGAATATGTGTGTGTATATATATATATATATATATATATGCATGTGTGTGTGTATACATATATGTGAGTGTCTCTTATCTCTATACACTGGTCATAGACACACACACACACATACACATATATATATATATATATATATATATATACACACACACACATATTTATACACAACAACACCAGCAGCTCTCTCCCTCTCTCTCTCTCTCTCTCTCTCTCTCTTCCATTCTCCTCTGTCTCCCCTCCCTCTCGCTATGTCTCTCTTTTAATCTACTCTGTCACAAGCACTATCTCTTTCTTTTCTCTCTCTCTCTCTCTCCCATTTCTCTCTCTCTCTCTCTCTCTCTCTCTCTCTCTCTCTCTTCCTCTCTCTCTCTCTCTCTGTTTATGAACGTACCCGGAAGAACCCCGTATCCCGGGAACTCGTGCTCCGATTTACGCGAAACTTGTTTTATTCCATTTGTATTTCCATTTCAAGGTCAACTTCCTTTCACAGTATTTCCCATTATGCGCCCTTTTGACTGTATTACATTACAGACAAGCAAGCAAGCAATCACAGACTTTTAGTATTATATAGATAGATAGATGAATCAGAAAGCTGTATATAATACTTTATAGGTGCTGGATATACGGGGTCGTTAGAGCGTCGAACAAATGTTTAACTGTAGATGTACCTTCTCATTACTTTCTCAGTTCAAATCCCAATGGATTTAAATTTGCTTTTCATTCTTCCAGTTAAGGAATCAATTGTGTTATGTATTTCTTATATAAATTTCAGGTGTGGGACAAAAGGTTTTATCAACCACCTAGGAAGTCCTATCGATATAGTCAACTTTGGAGGATCTTGTCGTAGAGTATCGGTTCTCAATCTGAGGCTCCGTGAGCTAAGTTCAAAGTTTCAATAAATTTATTAAAACCATAACATAGTAACACTCAAAGGTATAGATTCATCTCTAAATATAAACAATTTTCTCATTTGGTTATTATTATCTGTGTATAACAATCAACGACGAAAGTAATTAAAGTCACTTAAGTAAAGGGAGTGTTTAGGATAGAAGATATTGGGAATCAATAAGATAAATATCGGCCTCAGAAGTTACATGGCCCTGTGGTTAGGGTGTTGGACTCACCGTTATGTGATCGTGGTTCCTGCACCGAGAGGCGAGTTGAATTTTGGGGCGTAATATTGCATTATATATTATTCCTTCTGCCAGAAGCAGCAACAGGCTGATAGTATCAGCAATTGAATGATTAATGGAAGTATTGTTTACTTGATCTGATTTAGGGATCGAAACCATTCCTTTGGGGGACAGTGAAAGGGTTTGGTACCACCGGTACTAATAATGGTGTGAAGTGGTTTCCTGTGAAGATTTAATGGACTGTTTGCTAAACACATTGTATTTGCTAAAATGTCTAAGTTTCTGGATTATTTGACATTGGTGCTGTGCGTCGTTTAGGTTGATATTATATAAATTATTAATTAAATGGTTCCAAGTAAATCCCGTTTTTTTAGCGTGTGTGTGTGTGTGTGTGTGTGCGGGGGGGGGGGGGGTATATTTCATCCCAGTCGAAACATTCCCAAATATGGAGATTACTCTTGCTAAACTCAACAGGAAATATTAATGGTTTACGAAATTATGTTCAACACAGTTTCTATTTAGACAAAGACTGAATCTATCAAAAGAATAAAATAATATTATTATGGCTGATATTTTATAGAATGTTTTAAATACGAAATTGTTTTATCAACACCAAATAATTTAAAACAATAATAGAGAAATGTATTTAATGATATTTATTGAAACTGTAGCCAAGATATAATAGGTACCACTGAGATAGGGGTTATATAATAACAATATTCTCTAAAGTATTTTAATTAATAGTTACACACAGAATTATTTAATTATTTTAATTAATAGTTACACACAGAAAATAAATATATATGTGGTGTTGGAGTTGTACCAGTTTCCTCTAATATAATATAATGTAAATGAAAGTCATGTAGATCTATGAGGTCATTTATCTCGTTCTCTATAGTCTTCTACTTTAAATACTGTGGTATAATCTTGTCAACTTTTATGTCAACTTTACATAAATTGACAAAGAATCAGCTCTTGAATAAGATTCTGTAAAATTAAAGAAAAATAGTTTTATTATAAATCAATTGATTGGAAGAATGTTTAGAAAAGTAAACAAAATATCAGGTGATAATTAACTGTATTTAAAGACATCAGGTTCTTCTTCTTCTTCTTCTTCTTCTTCTTCTTCTTCTTCTTCTTCTTCTTCTTCTTCTTCTTCTTCTTCTTCTTCTTCTTCTTCTTCTTCTTCTCTGTCCATTTATTCTTAGGAAGGTCGTGAGGGGAGAGTCCTGAAGTACGCCTTCCAGCGGGTCCTCTCGGTTGCAGCCGTCTCCAACTGATCTAACAGAATTCCCAAATGAGGCCAGCCAAACTTGTGGGTATTACTGAACTTTCTTTCTCGGTGTCTATCCCTGGGTATCCTCCAGGCTGTTTTTGCCCGGAAAACCTGTCCAGCAATTTTTTTCTGAAACATTCTAATGCCATATCCATAATATCGGAGCTGTGGTGTCTTAAGTCAGAGAAGTAGCGGTTCTATTCAATAACATTACTCCAAAGACCCTTCGTAGGAATCCTATTTCAGCCACTTGTATTCGCGATCGTATTCTTTCGGTCATTACCCAAGATTCATGACCCTAGGTAAGGGTCAGCATGAATATCAAATTGAAGATAGCGAGTTTGGCTTTTAAACCTTTCTGATGACCGAATGCTGAAGTTAGCGCATTACTGCATCATCTTCTACAATTCTTGCATTTAATTCAGCCTGATGCAGTCCATTATTCGTTAACATAGCCCCGAGATACTTGAATTACTCCAACTGCTTCAAATCCACTCACATGTAAAGAGCACTGTGCAGGCTTCCTTGAGAGGATGAGTGTTCCAGTCTTCACAACACTGATTTCGATACCTGTCTAGCAGCACTTGACAGCAAACCTATCATGTGTATATCGGAGATCAATTTCTGACGAAAGGAATAATACCATGTCGTCTGCAAATTCGATTTGTGAGAACACATTTACATTCTAATATTAGTAGGCAAGTTTCTTCTAGTTCTGCATGTTGCCAATCCTTGTGGTACATTATCATCTCTGTCATGAGATTCAGAACACCCACCTGTAATTCAAATTCATCACTATACTCATTGCCAACTATCTGCTTGCTGATATGGCCCGCAAAATCCATTCATCTACACCTATCTTCATTAATGCCCAGCAGATTATAGAGTAGAAGAACCTGTCAAAGGCTTTCTCTAGTGCAATCAATGCTGGGTACAGAGGCGTACCCTTCGCTACATAATTCTTCTGCAGCAGTCTCACAAGAAAGAGGGTGCCTGTACTATCCTTATCTGGCATAAAGCTAAACTATGTTTAATATAGCTTGATTCTGTCCTTAATTAACTTAATACCTTTGTAGTTACACTTGTCTAGTACATCTACTTTACCCTTGTGGGAGGTTACAATGCTACTATACCCCAACCATTGAAAAGCTAAAAATCTAAAGATATGTTGTATAGTATAATCTTGTATTGGCTTAAAATAAATTACAGGGATAAATGCTTACCTTGTGTCAAATTTATTTTAGTCCTTTTATGTGAGTATAGGATTTCTGGCCATTCAAGAAGGTCTTTCGTGCAATTACTGTCAGCATTAAATACTATCATCCATCCAACAGAATTACTACATCCGTTTATTTTATATATATATATTAGGATTGGTGCTCTGAAATAGCAATGTATACATGAATGTATGTATAGTATATTGGGCAATATCCTGTAATGTTTAATTTAAAACATTTAGAAGCCCGTACGCTATCAGTTTTAAAGTAGTGACTATGTTACTTACTTCTTTTCGGCGAAAGAAGGGAGAGAAGCTGACAGTCTGTTTCACGCTAAAACTGATAGCGTATGGTTTTCGAAATGTTTTTAATTAAACACTGTTATTTATTCCTTATAAAAACTAAATGATAGCATTCTATATGTAGCTGGGCCCTCTTCATCTCCTGGCAAAGAATATTTTTAGACCCAGTCCACCACTGTACATACATATACTCATATGTATATGTATATATATATGATTTCTCCCAAATGAAACAGTTCTAGTCCTGATATATATATATATATATTAAAGAATAGAGGTGTAACACACGAATTGTGATATATTGGTAAAAGGAAAAGAAAATGCTGACAAATTGTTCCCAGTGAAAAATAGTTTAATTAGGAATAAGTAAAAATTAGTAATAAGTATTGGTTAGTATTCAATTTTAGTAGTTCGTATTACCGGTTGCGCATTTTTAATGCTTTTCAAAAATAATTTTTAGATAGAGCGCCCGTGATGTTTGCTCTAATCTGATTAGTTTTGGAAATTGTACCTGTTTTATGTGAAAAAAGTGGCTCCAGAGGTATTAAAATAAGTTTCGCGCCAATTCGTGTTGCAAAAATTCTTGTGGTCAAAACAATTTTGGTTGGTCGGTAGAGGTCACGTGAATGTTAAAAATTGATTTTGCGCCAAATGTAGGTTTGTCGAAGAGTGTCCTTTTTCGCCTGATTGAGAAGTCACTGAAAAATAAGTCTTTTAAGACAAATATGTGTGTGTGTGTAGTAAAGAGGTTCATTGTTGTGGTAATGGTCAGTAGGGATGTGTGTGTGAATTGCAGTCATGTTGAAAGGCCAATAGTTCAGGTGCCTATTAAGACAAATATGTGTGTGTGTGTGTGTGTGTGTGTGTGTGTGTGTGTGTGTGTGTGTGTGTGTGTGTGTGTGTGTGTGTGTGTGTGTGTGTGTGTGTGTGTGTGTGTGTGTGTGTGTGTAGCAGAGTAATTCGTGGTAGAGGGATCGGGCAGTAGGAATATGTCTGTACGTGTGTGGGGGATATTTTAACATGTTGAAAGATATATTTCAGCTCTTGTCTTATACGGAGAAGTGTGTGTGTATATGTCTCTTTGTATGTTAGTGTACGCATGTGTATCTGTGTGTGTGTATATGTGTGTGTGTGTGTATATATGTGTGTGTGTATATGTGTGTATGTGTGTATGTGTGTGTGTGAGTGTGTGTGTGTCTGTGTGGGTGGACCAGTATGTTTGTGATACTGGTAAAAATGGTGTACATTGTTCAATATTTTCAGCAAAAACGCTTCTCTCAAGAGAACATCAAAAACATTAATAATAAAAGGTGTGAAATGATATATAGTATTGTCATAACACCAAGGTGTGTATGAGTGTCCAGATTGTACGTACTGCAAGGGGAATCCATTAGGCCCTGCCGTATTGGAATACTTGTGTACAAATATGTATGTGCCCATCAGTGTGCAATGCATGTTTGCGTATATGTATGTGTGTGTGTCGGCACGTTTATATCTATAGACATCAAAAGGTATGCAAATTTGTGTATAATTGATTTGCACCATAGAACATGTGTGTTTACGTATGTCATTGTGTTTATATGTGGAGAGAGATGTATGTAGGATGTATGCTGATGTAGGTATGTATGTTGACGTGTGTATGTTGTGGGTTCATCTTAGGGAGAAGTGTTTAGACGGGGGTCCGTATTTGTTAATAAAGTGAGATTCCTTGCTGATGCGCCGTGTGTGGGTGGCATTATCTTTAAATTTGTAGAGGGGAAAGATTCTAAAGTTGGGATGTTTTGGGGCGGTGCAGGTATCAATGTGTTCACTCAGTGGTATTTTCCTGTATTCCCGTATTTTAATTTGGGATCTATGGACAGTCATGCGTTGGCGGAGGCCGGGTTTGGGTCTGGCCTATATATTGTTCTCGACAACCTGAGCAAGTTAATACATATATTAGATTTTCTGATGCCCATGTGAAATTGTGTTTTACTATAAAACGTTGTCCTTCTTTGAAATAGAATTCCGAACCCTCTATTAGGTTGATGCATATGCCACAGTTGGGTCTATCGCATTTGTTTACTGTGGGTTTCGTTGTTGTGGTTGGCAGTACTTTGGCATGTGTTAGGATGTTTTTCATTGACTTAGATTGTCTTTTGCTCTTTATGATATCGTGTGTTCGAAGGATCTGTTTATTCTATGGTCCTTTTTTAACACAGGGATGTTCTGGAGAATGGTGTCAAAGGCCTCATTGTTGGGGGGGGGGGGGGGTGTGAAGATGTATGGAAGAGCTTTTAGTTTCGGTTGATTTACTTTAGGGTGTCTAAGGGCCTGGGTACTGAGTTTTAGGGCACGTTGGATTCCATTGTCAATTAGTGATGCAGGGTAGTCCCTGCCTATGAGTGTGTCCTTTAGTTCTTGTAGCCGTAAGTAACAGGTGTTTTTATTGGAGACTATAGTACAGATTCTCTTGGCTAAGTTATAGGGAATATTAATTTTAACTTGTCTAGAGTGGCAAGAGTTGAAAGGAAGATATTGCTTGGAGTCTGTGGGCTTGTAGTATATGTCTGTTTCTATTTTTTTGTTATGAATCTAAATGAGGATGTCGAGGAAGGGGAGTTGTTGATGGCTGTATTCCATCGTAAAGTTAATATTCGTGTTGAGCCCATTTATAAGGGTGTGAAATTCTTTAAGTTTCTCGATGTTTTCGTGCCAAAGCAGTCATCTAGATATCGCTTCCAGTTCTTTTCTATGTGTAAGTGGAGAGTGTTTCCAAATTTGTTTAGTACTTTAGTGTAGAGGGTGATTTCCAGGTATCCCATGACTAGGTTGGCATAAGTGGGGGCTGTATTCGTTCCCATAGCGGTCCCAGGTTTCTGCCTGCAGGATTTGTTATTGAAAACGAAGTAATTGTTCTCCAAGATAAATTTGAGTCCCTCTATCACGAATTCTTTGTTGATGCATTGTGGGAGTTCATTGTAGTAATTATCCAGCCAGAATTGGTTAGCTTCTATTCCTAGGTTGTGGGGGATGTTGGAGTATAAGTTGACTACATCGAACGTCACTAGTAGGGTTTGTTCAGAAAGGGGCATATTAGGGAGGTGATTGAGCATATCTAGGTCGTCCCTTATATAGCTTTTGATGTGTTTGAGAAAAGGCTTGAGAAGGGTATCAATGAAGTTGCTAAGGCGGTGGGTCTCTCAAGCGGGACCTGCTATTATAGGTCTTAATTTGAGATCATTGGGTGAGGGGACATTGATGACTATGTCTGTGGCTTCCTTGAATGCCTTACTTATTAATTCGCTTTTATGTACTTTAGGGATACAGTAGAAAGGCTGGATTTACTTGTGAAGTCTGTGATGAAGCTGAATTCTTTGTTAGTGAGTCCTTCTTTGTATTGGTTGATCAGAGTTTTTAGGTTTCTCATAATTTTGTTGATTGTATTGTTCAGCCTTTTCGTAGTATGTTTCGTTTTCCAAAGTGAAGAGCGCTAAGTTGATATAGAATTCTGTCTCCATTAGAACTACTGTACTCCATTTATCAGCCTCTTTAATTGTAATGGTTCTGTCGGTTTTTAATCTATTTAATTCTTCCCATTCTTTCTTGTTGAGGTTTGGCTTGTGTTTTTGTCTGTGCAAGTGTTGGTAAGGGAAGTTTGTGATGTGTTCACAGAATTCGTCCAGGATTTTATTTCTACCTTTTGATGGGGTGTAGTTGCTTCTATTTCTGACTAATGATTCATCCTCATTGTACTAGTCGAATAGTTCTTCACTGAGTCGTAACTTTCTACAGAAGTCTGTGATGTCTTCCTTCATTTCATAGTAGTTAGGACGTAGTGGGTCGGTGTGAATTTAAGACCTTTGGAGAGTAAGTTGATAAGGTTGGGTGTTGGTTCTGCACTAGTTAGATTGCTAATTTTTTTTCACTCTCGGTTTCTCCTCCGTCTTGTGTTATTTTGTTTGCCTGTATCTGTGTGCCGTGTCTAAAAAATGGTTGGGATAGAGGGGTTGTCTGCTAAGTGGTCTCCTCTACAAATTTAAAGATAATGCCATCCACACCCAGCGCATCAGAAAGGAATCTCACTTTATTAACAAATTCGGACCCCGTCTAAACACTTCTCCCTAAGACGAACCCACAACATACACACGTCAACATACATACCTACATCAGCATACATCCTACATACATCTCTATCCACATATAAACACAATGACATACGTAAACACACATGTTCTATGGTGCAACACAAATATACACAAATTTGCATACCTTTTGATGTCTATAGATATAAACGTGCCGACACACACACATACATATACGCACACATGCATTGCACACTGATGGGCACATACATATTTGTACACAAGTATTCCAATACGGCAGGGCCTAATGGATTCCCCTTGCAGTACGTACAATCTGGACACTCATACACACCTTGGTGTTATGACAATACTATATATCATTTCACACCTTTTATTATTAATGTTTTTGATGTTCTCTTGAGAGAAGCGTTTTTGCTGAAAATATTGAATAATGTACACCATTTTTACCAGTATCACAAAAATACTTGTCCCCACCCCCCACCCCCACCCCCACCCACCCCACACACACATAAATACACACACACACATATATACACACACAGATACACACGCGTACACTAAAATACAAAGAGACATATACACACACACAGTCACGCACACACTTCTCCGTATAAGACAAGAGCTGAAATATATCTTTCAACATGTTAAAATATCCCCCACACACGTACAGACACATTCCTTCTGCCCGATCCCTCTACCACGAATTACTCTGCTACACACACACACACACACACACACACACACACACACACACACACACACACACACACACACACACACACACACACACACACACACACACACACACACACACATATTTGTCTTAATAGGCACCTGAACTGTTGCCTTCAACATGACTGCAATTCACACACACATCCCTACTGACCATTATCACAACAATGAACCTCTTTACTACACATACACACACACATATTTGTCTTAAAATACTTATTTTTCAGTGACTTCTCAATCAGGCGAAAAGGGACACTCTTCGACAAACCTACATTTGGCGCAAAATCAAGTTTAACATTCACGTGACCTCTACCGACGAATCAAAATTGTTTTGACCACAAGAATTTTTGCAACACGAATTGGCGCGAAACTTATTTTAATACCTCTGGATCTACTTTTTTCACATAAAACAGGTACAATTTCCAAAACTAATCAGATTAGAGCAAACATCACGGGCGCTCTATCTAAAAATTATTTTTGAAAAGCATTAGAAATGCGCAACCGGTAAAACTTACAACTAAAACTGAATACTAACCAATACTTTACTTATTCCTAATTAAACTATTTTTCACTGGGAACAATTTGTCAGCATTTTCTTTTCCTCTTACCAATATATATAGATATATATATATATATATATAATATAGAAATGGCTTCTACAGGACTAGAACTGTTTCATTCGTGAGAAATCATATATATATATATATATATATATATATATATATATATATATATATATTCAAATAACAGATTAAAGTTTAAGCAAAGAATCGCTGCTTTCACCCTTAACGGGATCTTCTGAAACTAAAATATCAATCTGTGAACGCACCAGTAAATATTTCTAAAAACGTTGCAACCGAAAGAAGGCAGGAAGACGATACTTTGGTTCGTGGAAACATTCCCCGGCAACGAACGAAAAAAAAACGAAGATAATACGTCATTATTTGGATCGATGAAAACAATTACACGCAAAGACAAAACTACGTTCATGGTATAAATGAAGTCGTAGACTAATATTCTATTAGGTGGTTCGTGGGGACGTTCCCTGGCAATGAACGGAAAAAACGAAGATAATACGTCATTATGTGTAACGATGAGAACAATTACACGCAGACAAAACCACGTTTACGGTATAACTGAAGTCGTAGACTAAAATTCTAACTCGGAAACCGAATGATTCTCGGCTTCAGAGTTAAGAATAATGTAAATAAATTACAGAGGTTATTGAAATCAACAATAATTAAATATATAGAAGCACGCATCCATATACTTACATACACATGCATACGCGAAAACACCCGCCATAGGTATGCAAATACAGGCACGTACACAAAAACACGCGCACACATACAAAAACCCACGCAACGCTTGTACCCGCAGTTATACGAACGTATACACCAAATACACATAAAACATATATAAAAAATATATATACATGTGTATGTGTGTGTGCTCGTATACATATAATTATATAAACATATATAAATATACACACATAAATACGCATATAACGCGCGCACACACACACCTACATGTAAATACACATATGTTCGCTAAACGTACGTCAACCAAAACACAAAGTACACATAACCTACTTACGTGCAAACCCTACATACGTGCAAACCTGCATACACTCACATATACACATAAAACTCACGTATACACATAACCATATACACATGTACCAGTATATATAATATAATATATACGCCTATAACAAATACAAGCAAATATACGTACGAGAAAGTATACGTACCTTCACAAAACATACAGGTAATAAATACTTACCTATACAAATAAATAATGGTATTAACATAAAATATACTTAGCTACCACATCAAGACGTAAATTATCCGCGTATTGTTCGTACTATGCGTTAGGGTATAACGTGGGGCTGTAATACAGGAAAGTTTTGTACAATTTATGTTTACAAGCCGAAATTGCCTCAGAATTTTTGTTTAAGATGTGGTCATTGGCGTAGAGTATTTCCAGGGCTTCAGCGGCGCAGAGGCCACATGGTCTTTTATTTCCGTTATACGATCTAGCCCCAGCTAGGATCTCCCAGTGTACCCTATATTGGGTGTGGTTGTCTTTTAGACTCCAGATATAAGCTGAGAGTGACGTCATATTCCTTCTTAAAGGGTTAAGAAAAGAATGGGTATGCATGTAAAGACGCTCCTTGAATCTATTGGCGGTTAACCCTATATGGGTGTCTCAACCTTACATTTGTAGACAATGTTACTAGAGAGGCATTTCCCGGATAGGGGACAGTCAACCCGATTCCTACAATTACAGTTAGTACTAGCTAATGGGTTGCACGTGTTCCTACGACTAGGTAATTTAGCTAAATTTGAAGCAGTGATGTTATGTGCAACGTTAGGAGTCGTAGAGTAAGAAATGTTAATGGTATTTCTATTAAAAATGTTATTATATTTATGTGCTGGGGGGAAATGTTTCATAATAAGGGAGAGAAAGGTCTTAGCTAATGGTGTGGCCACTTCCATATTATATGGTGAGTTATACCATATAATGCGTCGGGATCTATTTTTCCTAGGTCTATACTCGGTATATGCTACCTTATCGACAAATCCACTCCGAGCAAGAGCTTCATTGTAATATGTGGAATGGTCGGTGAAAATATGCTCGTTTGTAGATAGACTGGAAAGCCTCAAAGAAACGTTTCTTACCAGGTTCTTGGTTATGCTGGCAGGATGGTTAGAATGCTTTCTTATGTAATTAAGCGTATCATTCGGCTTTCTATACGGCATATTGAGGATAACATCGAGGTAATTAACGACCGAGAGTTTGGCCTCAACCTGTATGGAGAGGTTGAAGCCTTTAAAGAAGACTGTGAGTACTTTTCTGAACCTGTTGCAAGCGCGTGGGCCGCACTTTGTCATGGTCAAAATACCGTCATCACGATACAAACCACCGCCTACGTTGGAGAATTCTTCCTTGATAGAGAAAAGAAGTAAAAGGTTGATAAGATCAGTAACCTCCGCAGAATCGCTGGCGCCCATACTCATATGAAATGGGGTACTATTAGATTTTTTAATCCAAATAGAGTCGTCGAAATTAATCACCGACTAACGGGCATTGAGGATGAGATCAACTTCGAAATCCTTACCGACCGTGAGCGTTTTAACGAAATTGATAGCTCTAAGAAGAAGTGTTAAAGTGATAGAGGAGTAGTAATTATTGATGTCGAATTGGATAAAACGGCAATGTTCCTTGTTGCATATGCCGTTGAACCAATCAATGACCGCGAAAACATTGTTCCACAGTGCAAGAAGGGCCAAGCTTCTAATTTCAGGTATAATTCTATCTAAAATCCTTTTACTAAGTCTACCTAAATCGGACTTCGTACGGTTAATAAGCCGAATAGAGGAGTTGTTCGGGAAATTGGATTTGTGATCCTTCAGCGTAAAGTGGGGAGAAATAGGGTCCAGAGGTTCTGTCCGGTCCATGATGTTGAGATCAGAGGTGATTTTAAACCCGGAATCGTTGATGTCATTAATGACACTCCAATTAGTTTTACGGTAATCCTTAGTTACAGCATTATGTAGCAGTTGATGGTAAGTAGTGCGCTCCACTTGATATAGATTGCCAGTTTTGTCGGAGTGGACATGCACGGGAAGCGACGGCAAACTGCACGAGGGGTAAATCGCCAGGTTTGGATGCTCTACCCTACGAGCTTTAAGCATTTATGCCAGACTTATTCAGTGACCTCTTGGCAGACGTCTACTGCAACTGGCAGCAGAACGGGAGCATTCCCAGTTTTGTGAGCCCGGGAGCGGTGGCGCTGCTGAGAAAAGACCCGGACAAGGGGGATGATATCGATAACTTCAGGCCCATAACCCTGATAAACGCAGAGTTCAAGATTTTGGCCGAGGTTAGCAACGAGGTTGGCGCTTGTCGTCGAGGGTCTGGTGGGGGAGGCGCAGACATGCGCCATTCCGGACAGATCCATACACGACAACCTCCACCTCATGCGATACATCGTAGAGAGGGTGGTTAAGAAACCTGGCATGGGTGGGGCCCTGATCAAATTGGATCAATCCAAAGCATTCGATAGGGTCAACCATCGGTACCTGGCGGCGGTCCTCGAGGCAGCTAGTTTCGGGCCCGTTTTCAGGGGTGGATCGCTGCGATGTACAGCGACATCTGCTCAGTTGTGAGGGTGAATGGTCACCTGTCGCAGCCGTTCAGCATCATGCGCTCGGTCCGCCAGGGTTGTCCCCTCTCGTCCCTCTTATACGTATTGGCTCTCGAGCCGTTACTGCACAAACTGGGGGCGATGAGGGGTTTCCCACGCGAAAACTAGGATGCGGAAAATCCTAGTCGGCTTACGCTGACGACATCACCGTGGTGGTGTTGAGCACCAGACACGTCCAGATAATCGGCACCGCTCTCAAGGAATACGAAGCGGTGACAGGAGCAAAGATAAAGCAGGAAAAGTCGGTGGGCTTGCAGCTAGGCACCTGGAGAGACAAGTCCATGCGCTCTGACAGCGTCGTGGGGCGTTGGACGGAAGGACCGGTTAAATTGCTCGGGGTCTGGTTCGGACCGGACCTCCAGATCGAGAAAAACTGAAGCGAGATGACGAGCACGGGAGCCTCCCTCACCCAGAAATGGGCCGAGAGGAAGCTGTCCCTGAAAGGCCGGGCGGAGGTGGTGAATGCGTACATCGCATCCGTCATCTGCTACCGATTCACCGTCGTCCCTTGCCCCGGCCCAACTCTCACCAAAATGGAGCGCCTCCTCTTCCGCTTTTTGTGGAAGGGACGCGCTCCTATGGTCAGACGATCCATCTGCTGTCAACACCCGTTGTGTGGAGGACTGGGCATGACATGGCTGATGATGCGCAAACATGAGTTGAGGCTGCGACATCTCTAGTGATTCCTTGGCGGTGAACAGGTGTGGTCGCCGTTCGCCAGGCACGTTTTCCCACAGCTCGTCTCCTTGACGGAACTGCAGTCCTTGGTCAGGAAAAGACCGAGGGATAGCGCTTGGAAACTGGAATGTCTCCAGACGCTCACTGCTCTCTGCCAGCTGGGCACCAGTATCAGTGGAACAGCCTCCTGGGCGTTCTATAGAGGACTAGTGGGGGGAAGAGCGACGACGTTCTCGGAGAGATCCTGGGCGTCGAAGAAAATCAGCTGTTTGCTCTCTTCCGGAGAACTTTCAGCCCAGGGTCTATGAATAACTTCCAGAAATCCCTGGCCTGGCAGTGCTACCGGGGAGCGTTGCTGGTTCGAGATAAGCTCTACAGGCACGGAAGTGCCGTCAGCGGAGCCTGTCCGAGATGCGCGCAGAGCGACGAAATCGTCGTGCACGCACTCGTTCAGTGCCCGGGCATTGCTGACTTGTGGAGCTATGTCGAACAGTTGCTGTCGCGTGTAGGACCGATCCGGTTATCGACTGAGTCCATTGTGCAGATAGTTTCGCCGTCTTCCTTCGAGGAGGAAGGGCAGGCGGTTTTCATCTCCCTGGTGGCCATTGCGAAAGATATTGTGTGGTGGACAAGGTTGAAAGGGTTAAAGACAGACACTTTCCTCTTCGGCGAATCCCTGATTAACTTTTTCAAGTTTCACTTGAAGAGGAAAATCAGGGTGGAGATGCAAGTGCTGCCCATAGCAAGTTTGTTGAAAGGTGGGTGAATGTAGCGAGAATGGTCCGAGTGAACGGGACCGCTCTAAATATACGCTTGTAGTTTGAGGAATGGAAAAATTGAGAGAGGCCGCTTGCCCTGGTGGTCAGGGTGGACGTGGTCTTTTGTGTGATTTTTGCCATGAGTAACCCTCGGAGGTTTTCCCACTATTGGGGAATTTTTCATTGTTTGAATTTTCATTTTTATTGTTTATATATATATATATGTTTCTATGTCTTTTTTTTCTTTTTCGTTTCTTATATAAATAATAAAAAATCTTTACGCGCACAAATTCCATATCGTACCGTCATGTACCGTCCTGTGCCGACTGTAATGTTTTTCTAGATGTCAGCCCTTGTGGCCAATAAAGAAATCATTATTATTATTATTGTTATTGTTATTCCTTGAATCTCAGTCATTGATGTTGGTTAACTGGAAAGTCCGTTGGATTGAATATCAAGCCACTACCTGCAGCCTCAGATATTCAGGACGTATCGGAGGGTTCTTGCTGTTCCAAGCAAGCATGCCTTTTGAAGCGTTCCAAAAAGCGTGAAGGGGCCGATTTTCTTTAACCATCCCTGGAAACCTTTGGAGATAGTCCCCAGTGCGCCTATGACAATCGGGATCACTTTGACTTCATGGCAGTTCCAAATCCTTTTCACCTCCCACTTTAGGTCCTGGTATCGGTTAATTTTCTCCCTCTCCTTCTCTTGCACTCTCGTGTCGAACGGGCAGGCCACATCCACAATCAGGCACGATCTTTTTTCTTTGTCCACAACCACCAGGTCAGGTCTATTGTGTTCCAGTTTTTTGTCCGTCTGTATCCTAAAATCCCACAGCACCTTCACCTGACTGTTCTCCATCACCGCCTCTGGCCTATGCTCATACCATTTCTCAGAATGTGGTAGATTGTTTACTTTGCACAGGTGCCAGTGGATCACCCTGCCCATCACATCGTGTCTCCAGCCCTTATAGTGGGTCTGGGCTAGGTGTTTACACTCGGACACAATGTGAGCCACAGTCTCCTCTCTCTCTCCACAGATCCTGCACAGTGGGCTAGCCTCCTCCTTGTAGATATGGTGCTTCAACCACTTCGTTTTGAGGGCCTGCTCCTGCGCAGCCATTAGCATTCCTTCTGTAGCCTTTTTGAGGTCTCCTCTTCTCAACCAGTTCCATGTCTGTGGATCTCTAAATTCAGTTTTCTCAAAGAAGGTACTATGAAGGGATTTTCCCTTAAGGCTGCTCTTCCTCCTTGATGTTATTTCCTCCTTGGACATCCCCTGGCCTACTGTCCCCTCCTTCAGTACAGTTCTGAGCATTGGCTCCTTACTATAGGTCACGTATTTGTATAGGTTGTTTTTCTCCATCTGAACACAGTCCTCTATGCTGATAAGACCTCTTCCACCCTCAGATCTCCTTAGGTAGAGTCTATCGACATCACTCCTCTTGTGGAACATGTTGTAGATAGTCAATAGCTTCCTAGTCTTCCTATCCATTTCTTTTTGTTCAGCAACATTCCATCTCAGAATTCCCGCACTGTACCTAATAATAGACACAGCTCGGGAATTTACTGCGCTTATGGCATTTCTGCTGTTCAGATGTGACTTCAATACGCTCCTTACTCTCCGAATGTATTCAGTTCTTAACAATTCCTTCATTTTTTTGTTCTTTATGCCATCAGCCTCCAGAACGCCCAAATACTTGTATCCTTCCTCAGAGTCAATTTCCTTTATCATCTCACCTGTTGGTATCTGGATCCCGTTACTTCTGCTCAACCTACCCCTCTTCATCACAATGACTCCACATTTACCAATACCAAACTGCATACATATATCACTGCTGAAAATACGGACAGTGTCAACAAGCACATCCAACTCCTTCTCACTTTTCCCGAAGAGCTTAAGATCGTCCATGAAGAGGAGGTGATTGATGGTAAGCTCTCCCCTTCCCAACTTGTATCCTGCTCTCACTTTTCGCAGCATAATGGTCAAGGGCATCAGGGCAAGGACAAACAACAGAGGGGACAGGCTATCTCCCTGGAAGATACCTCTCTTGATCTTCACGCTTCCCAAGGATACTCCAGTTGATGTCAACTCTGTCTCCCAGGACCCCATACTCCTGCCCAGCAACTGTCTGATGTTATCTGCCACCCTGAAGACCTCCAGGCTTTTGGTGATCCAGGAATGAGGCACCATGTCAAATGCCTTTCTGTAGTCTATCCATCCCATGGCAAGATCAGTGTGTCTCCTCCTGCAATTCCCCATTACCATCTTATCAATAAGCAACTGGTCCTTTGTACCACGTGACTTCTTTCGGCATCCTTTCTGTTCGTCCGGTAACAAGTTGTTTGTGTGGAGGTGATGGTAGATTTCCTCAGACACAATGCTCGTCAACAGTTTCCACATTACGGGCAGACATGTGATAGGTCTATAGTTGGTAACATCATTACCCTTGATTCGGTCTTTCATTATCAGAACTGTGGTACCTTTTGTCAACCACTCTGGCACCTCACCCGACACCAAGCAGTCATTGAACATGGCCGTCAGCTTCGGGTGGAGGGATGTTAAATGTTTAATCCAATACCCCTGCACACCATCTGGGCCTGGTGATTTCCAGTTGGTTAGTTTTTTGGCTTGCCCCTTAAGAGTTTCAACTGTGATACTCAAATCAGTCTGTTGTTGTGCCTTCTCACCGATCTCCCTCTGTACTGTCTCAATCCACCCTGCCTGGGCATTGTGTCTAACATCCTGCTCCCATATTCCTCTCCAGAATGTTTTAGCTTGTTCCGCCCCAGGGATCAAGTGGTTGCCTCTTTCTTTCCCCTCAAGCTGTCCAAACAGCATCTTCTGGTTGTTGTCGAACATGCGGTTCTGTTTATACTGACTGACTCTGTTCTCGTATCGCCTGATTTTGGCACTCTTTGCTACAATGCGTTGCTTCAATTCCTCTATGATAATATTTAGCTTTTTACTCCTAGTTTTGTATTTTATTTCCAGTCTATTTTTAGTGCCTATGTTTTTTAGTGTCCCATTCAGTAGTGACTCAAGCTTTCCTATGTCATTTCTCATTTCCCCGATTTGCCCACTCAGTCGCTTCTTCCACCACGGCTCTGCTCTTTCTTGTCTGTTGTTTCCTCTCGCTTTTATACCAAGTAGTTTCCTCACCGTATTTGCTGTTGCTTTGAGGATATTGTTGCACTGGTGAAGACTCCTCGCCTCAAGGTATGGGATGACTTTGTTTACCTTAGCTGTTGTTTCTTTTAACTTTTTCCTGTCTACAAATCTTAGGTTCATAGGTCTCCCACTATCATTGTTCAATTCATCTACAACTAGATTTAGGATGTCAACCGAATCTTGTCCTAGCCCGTCAGCATTCATCTCCTCAGTGGCCGTATCTCTGTTCCAGGTATTATTTATCTCAGTATTCAGATCATTGTCTGCTTCGGGTGGTTCCTCCGTTCTCAGGACCTCCTCACCTTCATTTCCCACCGGCTCGCTTGTCTGGCATACTACACCCGCCATCTCCAAGCCATTCTCTCTGCTCAGTTCCTCCAGTTCCAGCTCGCTTATCCACCCATTAGTTCTTATTACCCGAGCCTGCCCGGCCAATTTTTGTTCATCTAATTTAAATAAACCAATCTCGTTCCAGATGTTATGCATCCGTCTCCTGTAGCCCCTCTCCTTGGGGTTACTTTTCAGGTAGCATTGCATAACAGTTCTATTCAATTCTTTCGTCCAGTTGGTTCTGGCCCCTTTCCTTCTTCTTCTTCCTCCAACATCAGCAGTATTTGGTTGACAGTCAGGTTCCTGCTGCTGAGCCAGGGGGCACCTGTTGGGTGAGAGTCTGTCACATGACGTTCTAGTCTCCATTTCACCGTTATTCGAACTGTTTATGTTCGATATTTAAACACTCTTATCGAGGATTGGCGAATGTATGTTTACATAGCCATCTGTGGATCCGCCATCCCACTTGGCCCTTGTGTGGCATTATCACCACGCTGTATACGAACACACATAAACAGACAAACACACGGGCAGAAAGGGCCCCAAAAATGAATAAGCATAAGTTTCATTGTAATGTAGTATTCGAATGTCTGACTTAGTTTTTGTTTTTTAAGTTTTACTTTTTCCCCCCTCTTCTCTGTCCGTCCGCCTGCTTCTCTCTTCATTCTTATTTTCTTTACGTTTTTGGGGTTTCTTTTTTTGTTTTTGTTTTTCTCTGTTTGATTTTCTCGTTTTTTGCTGTTGTTGCTGTGCTGCTTTGGTTTTGTTGTTTGTTTTTTCTTTTTTCTTTTGAGTCTATCTATATATTTTGATGCCTTCCTCTTTGTTAGTAGTAGGGATTCTATAATGTGGAAGTAGTAGCAGCCAGCAGGGAGAAGTGGGAGAGGGCGGCGTTGGCGATACTGAGACAGTGGTGGTGGTGATGTCGATACCGAGGCAGTGGTGGCGGTGATGCGACCGTATTACTGTAGTGATGGTGCTGTAGCGGTGGCAGCAGCAGTGAAGGAGTCAAGGGGTGGTGGCGGCGGTGATGGGATAGTGGTGGTAATGATGGCCGTAGTGAGCGGTGGCGGTGAAGGTGAAAATGCTGTTGTGTTTAGTGTACACAGATGATGGGGTGGGTGGTGTATCTAGTTTCTGGTGTTGGTGAGTTTAGCTGTCCTATATAGTGTAGCCAGAGGAGAGGAGGGGGGGGGGGGGTTCTTCTTCTTCCATTTATAGCCATTTTTTTTTGGGATATACAGTGTACAATACAAAGTTGAATATTTGAATATTTGAGCCTTATAACAATATATTTTGGGTCCGAATTTTTTGGGGCTCAAGCCGGGTGCTTTACGTGGCATTTGTACTAAGAGTTGTTATTTCACAAATGATTTAAATATGTTAAAAATTCAAAACTTACGGGAGCGATTTCATGACCTCCGTCACCTCGTGCGTCTTCTTCCCTTATTATTATTATTATTATTATTATTATTATTATTATTATTATTATTATTATTATTATTATTATTATTAATGGCGACCTACGTAAGGAATCGTATTATCGTGAGCTCCGCAAAAGTTTGTTGTTTTCAGTTGTTTCAAATTGCCAGTTATGGAAAATTTTTGTTGTTAAGTGTTTATAAGTTCACACATATTGCTTTCTGAGGAGGACACAAAAAATATTGGGGCCTTGAGCCCAAAACTTAAACTTTTTATTTGTCAAACAAAATATTTCTTTGAAAAAAAAACATGGACGAAATTTACTGTTTTTAACAGACCAACAACCCCTTCCCCCACCACCACCAACACCAAAACCATAGTAAGCCTTGCTACGGTTGCCAACACTGAAAATATAATTAGTAGCAGTCTAAATTATTTAGAATTGACGCATAAAGACATAGATTTCCCGCCATTACCAATAACTGCAGGTGTTGAAGCCGCCACCCCCCACCACTACAATGTCAAAAATAACAATGAACACCACTGATACCACTACCACCACCACGACCACCACCACAGTGACACCAGAAACCCCAAAAAATAAATTATTATCTTGTGTCATCAAAATGGATTCACCCAGAAATCGACTCTTCCACGCCGAACACCACTGACACCACCACCACCTCCACCACAACTGAAACTAAAAATTAACAATAACAACAGCAACAACAACAATGAGAATAACAACAACAACATCAACACCACCGCAAAACAAAATGTGTCGTTTGCCAAAGCAGCCAGAAAAGCGAAACAATCGAGGTAAGCCAGGATGAATTAAATGAAGCGTAGCGAGAGTACATTATCAGGGTTAAGAGGTTGCTGTCTTCTAATTGTTATTTAAGTTTATTGTCCCACCATACCATTAATAGGTTAGCTATGTCACCTGCAATGCTAACACCAATGGCTGCTCCCTCCTCTTGGGCATATGTTTTTCCATTAAATTTGAACTTATGTTCCTTAAGGGTTAGTTTTATACTGGCCCCCACCGCATCTGCAATCATTTTCTTTAGTTCATCATGGTTTTTCGGGGGTCCGTATGGCTCTAGTCCACCCGTTCCATCTTTCTGTGTGGGTTTTCTTGGTCATTGAGGTAATGGTAGGTGGTCTGCCTCTTACTGGCCTTGTGGGGCAGAGGTTGCTAAGGTCATACGTATCTAGATAATCATTACTATAAGTAAGTTTAAGTAGGAATCCCAGCTCACTGGTATCAATCCCACGGAATTCAACATTGCTCTCACTGATCATTTCTACGCATTTCTCCACAGCAAAATCCACATCAATGGATGGGTATAGGGACACAACATCCATACTACCTATTATGTAAATAAACAAATAAATAAACAAATAAAAACACACACTGACACCCAGATGCAAACTAAGCACACAACATACACAAAAACAAGATGGCGTAGGACAGAACAAAGGACAAGCACAAAACAAAGAGAAGAATCCCTGTCACTGAAGAGGTCACAGAATGTGTGACGAAAGAACTTTGACAATATATGAACAACCGTCCGGTTGTGGAACCAACCAACCAATCGGAAATTTATAAATTTAATTTATAATAAATTGGAGTGAAAGCAACTGGTGCGTGTGTTTCTTATTGGCAACATGACCCTCCCAAAGTATAACAATATCGGTTTCAACACACGTTTTCAGATAAAGAATCTTGCTAACAAATTCAGAAACGATATATATATATATATATATATATATATATATATATATATATATATATATATATATATATATATATATATATATGGGGGGGGGGGTCTGATGGTAGCTAAGATGCTTCCATAGGCGGTATGCTGGTTGAGCACTCTATGCTCTTACGGAGAAGAGTATGATATAATAGAAAACGAAAAATCAGTGATGCATCTGAACTCAATTTATTGTGTTACAATTGTTTCGCCGGCGGACAGCTCGAGACGCGATCATTGTGTGGATCTGTCTGATTCTGGACCCGCAGGTTGGACGGACACGTCTAATGATTTCGGAGCATATTCTCTCACTGGGGTATCTGACCCTCTAGGCCAGTGCCGTCAAAAAACTACATCCTCTTCGCGCGCCCTGTGAGTGGCCGCTGGTTGTCTACGTCATCATAATTCTGACCACAGGTACCAGTCCGCTGACCATCAGGGCGTTGTCTGTCCCATGTCTGCTACACTTCAATAAATCACTGCTGTATTTGGTAGTCCACACATCCACGCGCGCACTCACAGACACACACACACACACACACACACACACACACACACACACACACACAATCACATAGATAACGACAGTCGTACGCATAGACGCCCGCTGTACACACACATTTAAGAACATATAAACATATAAACATACGCATACATGCATCCAGAGAGGCACGTACATACACAAACACATGCCCACATGCCCATATATATCTCAACATACACACACATCTGTGCATACACATGCATACACGTATATATACCCGTACACACAAACACGTACAGACATATACATAGACGCCCCTCCACCCACGCACACACAGGTATACACGTACCCATATACACACACAGATACACACTCGCTCGCAAACACATATATATACACACAAACAAGCCCTTTCCTTACACTGGTGCTTGTACACACACACTGGCTCATATACACTCTTACAAATATGCGCATATTCATATACACATAAAAATAATATACACACAAAGTCATATAAAGATACACAATGGGTCATACATGAAAGGATGCATCTTGTTATAAATATATACATATATAAAAAATACATACATACACACACATATATATATATATATATATATTATAAAGAAAACGAAAAATCAGTGATGCATCTGGACTTAGTTTATTTCGTGTTACAAATGTTTCGCCGGCATGTAGCTCGAGTCATGGTCCTTGTATGGATCTGGCTGATTCTACTTCTGCGGGTTCTTTCAGACACGGGTGTTATGTCCGGAGCAAATTTTATCAATGGGGTGTTATCATCAAAACAACACCCTCAAAAAACCCTCTATCCACTCTTGTCATGCCATTGGCTGTTTTTACTCCACGTCATCACAAGTTCTGGTCAGTATCTGCTGCCACACGGTTCATCAACCATTTTCCGTCCGACGCATTTCAATGGAGTCATGCTGAGTTCAGTACTTCACACGTCTTGTCACACTTCAGGGTAAGCACCCACACATACTAGAATAAACACATAATAACACACATATTGAGACACATACCTATCTATGCATTCACACACGTACGTCTACATGCGTTTATATTATAATGAGGCACTGCGCAGGGCCGGTTACAAAGACATCATAGTATATACCCCAGATAGAGTAGCGCCTAGCGATATGGCGTGCAGAAATGCCAATAGTGAGGGCGCCTCCCTAGGTAGAATTGACCCGGTAGCAGTAGCCAGGAACACAAATAACAACACTACTAACTTTAATGACACAGGACCGACCAGAGATAGGACTAAGGCACCCATGGGAGCCAGACCACCCGGTGTGCGGAGGCATAGGCATGGCACGCACACTGCATACTCGGTGGAAACTGGGACCTTGGACAGAACTTCAACAAATAAAAACGGGGCACACTCCACAGAGCACGAACAGCCTAGTTCTAGTGCCACAGCACTGACAATAGCATCACTTAGACCTAAGGGGAATAGACGTATAGATGACCACATAGAACGACGCAAATCTATAACTGTAGAATATAAACACGACGAACGTAGCAGGCTAATAGACAGGGACAACACACGAGACGATAGACAGGGACAACACACGAGACGAAATTGAGGTGGGGAAGAGCACTGGACCGGTACCGAGCCCTAGACACAACAACATGAATCCACGCACACGAAGGAACAGATCTAAGGCCATTACCTGGTTCAATGCGCCTTACTCTAAACATGTACGCACCAACGTGCCAGGACTTTTCTTCCGAGCGCTGGATGAGTGCTTTCCGACGACAAATAAGTACCACAAAATCTTCAACCGCCACACGGTGAAATTTTCCTTCTCCACAGCGCGGAATATGGCCGACTACATGGCTAGAACTAACGCGGTGAAGATGGCGCACACTGGCCGTCAACCGCGCCGACAGAGTGACCATGTTTCGGAGCGCGGAGAACCACCTAGGGACCTGCCTTCAAATGACAACCTGACCCCCGAGGCGACCAGAGCGCCCGTCGAGGGCGATATGGTCCAACACCGAGAGGGAAATAGTGGCATGGGGGGGGGGGGGGCCAAATGTGTCGGCGGTGCAGCACACTGAGAACCCTGAGAGGGCCATTACAGATCGGGGCCCGGACATCGGACGCACAAGAATTGACAGCAGAACTTAGCAACTGTAGAGCGGGCACCCAGTTCCTCCTACAGGGAAAATGCTTAATGAAGGACCTAGTATACAAGTGTGTGGTTACGACCCAGAATGCGCATCGAACCTACATAGACGCAACATCCACGACCTTTAAATCGCGGATGTATAATCACACGAATTCCTTCAGGGACCGTAGCAAAAGGCACTCCACTAGGTTAGCGGACCTCGTGTGGGACATGGAAGACCACGGCACTCCATACGCCCTGGAAGGGAGTATCGTTCGCCATGCGCGTGCATATTCGGCCGGAAGTAGAAAGTGCCGACTGTGCCTACACGAGGCCATGGAGATAGTTAGACTGAAGGATGACGCCGTCAACCTGAAGTCTGAAATTATCATGACATGCAGACACCAGAGAAGATGCACTTTTGCAGCATGGACTCCGCCGGGTGACGCAGCCAGGGGGCACGAGAATGAGAACGTACAGACCCGAT
>OZ024742.1:62687978-62720478 GCA_964016885.1 Eledone cirrhosa
TTCGGAGCATTTTTCAATGTTTGTACACATAATTGACCTCCTTTCCAACGCAAGAGACATACAGATACATATGTATATATTGATGTACAGTGGAGTGACATATATGTAACACCCTGCCGCACAATAATCATATATAAATGAGACACACGTGCATGCCCGACGTGTAACTAACGCATATAATAACTAAAATAACTACTACATCTGACTAACAAACTATCCTCTTGCATTATCTATGTTAACTGCCGATTGTATTTTAATTTTGCTTTGATTTTGTATTTTAATTTTGCTTTGATTTTGTATTTTAATTTTGCTTTAATTTTGAATTTAAATTGCTATACAGAAATAATATAATATAATATATGTCACTCCAATGTACATCAATATATACATATGTATCTGTATGTCTCTTGCGTTGGAAAGGAGGTCAATTATGTGTACAAACATTGAAAAATGCTCCTAAGGCTCCAAGCCTAGGTTTGGATGAAACAATTGTAAGTGAATAAATGCTTTGAACATAGCTTTGATTCTTGTGAATTCTATATATATATATATATATATATATATATATATATATATATATATATATATATATATATATATATATATATATATATATATTTAAATGTATAGAAGGTTGGCCGTATGTGTGTGCGCGCATGTGTATGTATATATGTGTACGTTTGAATATGACATGCTTACCCAATTGATACAGAACAGTCAGAAGGCTCGTGGCGGTATGTATCAACAAGTGTGTGTGACTGGGTCTATGGGAGTGAGGGAGAGAGGGTGTGTGAGTATATATACTGCGATGTATGTATGTGGCCGTGTGGGTGTCTGCGCATGTAGATGTACGAGTGTGAATGCATAGATAGGTATGTGTCTGAATATGTGTGTTATTATGTGTTTATTCTAGTATGTGTGGGTGCTTACTCTGAAGTGTGAGCAGACGTGTGAAGTACTGAACTCAGCATGACTCCATTGAAATATGTCGGACGGAAAATGGTTGATGAACCGTGTGGCAGTAGATACTGACCAGAACTTGTGATGACGGGGAGTAAAAACAGCTCCACCCAAAACACCTTCAGATCTGGACCTGTGATCATTGAGGTAATCATATATCACTAACTACCTCAGCTCAAATCTTCAGAAGCTGAGTTTCAGGGAACTAGAGAGGCATGTCTAAATAAGAAAATACAACTATAATCCATTAATGGAACTGTAAAAATATATAGAACATTCCAGAAGGTGAGCATGTAATAACTGTGTATAAACATGTGTAGTTATAAAAACATGTGTATATGAGCACATATACTGTATATTTCAAAATATACAGATCCACACATGCAATGACATCCTTGTCACACATGCAAGCAGGCTTCATTAGCTAATGAAGGTGTAAATTACAAGGAGAGGGCCTTGTTTCTATATATGAATAAGTACATCAAATTTCGCGCCAGTTCGCGTTCCAAAGTTCTTATTATATTTGCCTTAAAAAATGTGGTTCAAATTGCCTTAAAAAATGTGGTTCAAATTGTTGGGTTTTTTTATAAGTATAATTTGGTTGGTTAATGACTTTCACGTGAATAAGTACATAAAATTCCGCGCCAGTCCAATTTGAGGGTTCTTTATTGCCATTTTCAGACACATGATTGGCCATATAATATAGGTGCCAGAAAAAGATGGTTTGTCATAGAAAGTGTTGTGCCAAACAAAAGATAATGGTCAAGAAATGGGAGGTGGGGAAATAGTTCTGGTTCAGTGAGTATGGTTGATGTTGTGCTGAGGTGTCAAAATTCAGACTTTCTATTGAAATAAATTGAATGTTTGTGTCGATAGTGGTGTCAGCGGGGATGGTGATGGCAGGGTAGAAAAGAGAAATATGTTGTGTGTGTGTGTGTGTGTGTGTGTGTGTGTGTGTGTGTGTGTGTGTGTGTGTGTGTGTGTGTGTGTGTAACAAAACGGTTTATCGTCTTGATAATAGAAATAAAAATGATTCCATTAGTAGAAATGGAGAAGGGTGTTATGACTATGTGTGTATGTGTGTGTGTGTTATGGTTAACATGTTAAGGTGTTAAAATATTAACGTATGTTAAAGTATATTTAGCTCTGGTCTTTTATTTTCAAATATAGAGAAGGGTGTTATGTGTATGTATGTGTGTGTGTGTGTGTGCATGTGTGTGTGTGCATGTGTATGTGTATGTGTGTGTGTGTGTCTGTGTGGATGGTTAGCATGTTATGGTGTTAACATATTAACGTATGGTCTATATTTTTGAATAAACATATTTTCCTTATTTATTCGTATTTGGTATGCTGTATTATCAGTGCAAAGATAAAATGGGGAGACCTGGAATTTGGGTGTCTTATTATTTGCACATATGTCTAGATGTCCACTGAGTGGTATCTGTCTTGTGGTAGGGTCTTGTAATTGTTGGCGATGAATTGTCATTCTGTTTCTGAAGGTGAGTTTAGTTTGCCCTATATAATCTTCATTACATCCTTTACATTTAATGGCATAAGCTAAATTTTTTGATGAGCAAGTGAAATGATTTTTTACAACAAAATTTTCTTCTGATTGAAATGTATACATTGTGCCTCAATGAGGTGAGTGCAAGTTCCACAATTAGAGCGACCACATTTTATTACAGTTGGTTTAGGGTTTGTGGTGGGTAATTTGGCATTGGTGAGTAATGTTTTTAGTTATTTACGTTGTCTTTTGCTTTTGATTATTTCGTGTGCTTTAAGTGCTTTTTTTCATTCTTGGGTCTTGTTTCTATAGTGGGATGTTTTGGTGAATAATGCTGCATACTTCCGCATTTCTGGGGTTGTGTGTTGAGATATATGGTAGAATATTGGACGTACCTTGAGTTTATTTCGGTTTTCGTAATTCTTCAATGCCTATAGCTTTAGCCCTTTCTATTCCATTATATTATACTATATATTATACTACCACTAACTTGCACAGCTGGTCCCTCATTTGATCCAACAGAGAGACTAGCTGTGCAAATTAGTGGTAGTATAGTAAGTAAGGCAATCAAAAATATGAAGACAGGCAAGGCAGTTGGACCTTCGGGGATAGTTGCTGAGATGTTGAAAGCATCTGGAATGGTGGGGCATACCATGGTCACCCGGATAATAAACCAAGTAATATAGAATATGGTTAACTGCTACAAGGGGAAAGGAGACGCTCTAAATAGAGAAAACTATAGAAGCATTAAGTTAGTTGATCAGGTCATGAAGGTCATAGAAAGAGTTATCGCTCAGCTGATTACAGACCAAATTGATCGAGATGAAATGCAGTTTGGGTTTGTGCTAGGTAAAAGTACCACAGACGTTCTCTTCCTTGTACGGCAACTACAGAAGTACCTAGCTAAAAGTAAACTCCTCTACTTAACTTTTGTTGACCCTTTGACAGAGTCCCCCGCTCCATTATCTGGTGGGTTCTTAGAAAACTGGGAGTAGATGAGTGGCTTGTGAAAGCTATACAAGCCATGTATAGAGAAACAGTCAGTAAGGTTAGAATTAACAATGAATATATTGAAGAATTTAGCATAAAAGTAGGTGTTCACCAAAGCTCCGTCCTTAGCCCCCTTCTGTTTATTATTGCCCTATAGGCAAACGAGTTTAAGAGTGACTGCCCATGGGAACTTCTATATGCAGATGATCTAACTCTCATAACTGAATCTATGGCAGGACTAGAGAAGAAATTCCAAACCTAGATTGTATGATGCTTGTATACGAACAGCAATGTTACAAGACCAGGGCCTTGCGCGCACAGAATCTGCGCAGACTGGAAAGATGTGAAGCATGCACGCTCCGATGGATGTGTAATAGTAATATACACAAACAGCAAAGTATAAACGAACTAAGTGAGAAATTAGGCATAAGAGGAGTCAGATGCAGTTTACTAGAGAGGAGATTGCGTTGGTATAGTTATGTGATGCGTAAGAAAGATGACAGCTGTATAAAAAGTGAAGGGCGATCAAAATCAATGGAAGCTACGGAGTAGGTAGACCCAGAAATACCTTGGACGAGGTGATAAAAGCTGACCTTGCACACTTTAACCTCTCTAAGACAATGACACAGAGTCGAGATCTTTGGTCCTATGCAGTAATACAGAAGACCCGCCTTGTAGGCACCTCTTAATCCAATATACACCATACACCCCCACACCTCACACCCCTTACACTTCCCTCCCACTTCCGCCCACACCACCCTTACTTTGTAAAGTTATGTTGGTACCACAAAACATCCAGCCCACACTGTAAAGTGGTCGTGTAGGTGTCACGACAAAAAGCACCCAGCACACACTGTAAATGTGGTTGGTGTTAGGAAGGGTATCCAGCCAAAGAAAACCAGCCAGAAACAGTCCTATACGAGCGAGACATAGTCACCCGACCAAACTTGCCACAAATGGGACAAACCCGTCTAATCCATGCTCACGTGGAAGATAGACGTTAAATGATGATGATGATATGTGTTTGTGTGTGTGTGTGTGTGTGTGCGAGAGAGAGAGAGAGTGAGAGAGAGGGCGAGAGAGAGAGAGAGAGAGAGAGAGAGAGAGAGAGAGAGAGAGAGAGAGAGAGAGAGAGAGAGAGAGAGAGAGAGAGAGAGAGATTACCTGCATATACAATATGGAAAATAGATAAATAAAATCTCTTACATTCTCAACCGATATATTTGTCCAAGTATTTATAAAATGATCTCGGTAGGCCTCAGAACAAATTGACTTCATACAATCGTTCATATGAGAATCACTGTAAAGCCCTTGATAGAAGTATTTCGTTTTTAATTGGCTGTCCTTCGGTAACACAAAGATCTTATGCCATTTACCTGGAGAAGAAAAAAATTATTTTTAAATTTGAATAATACTTAGAATATATAGGTGTAAGTATACGAAACAGAAAATTGTGGAAGGAATCTTAGAGAGAGACATAGTAATTAGTTCCTGTCAACCAATGTTTCAATTTTCAGTTATAAGTCATTTCACTTCACAATTGACAAATATTGTTGTATATTCTTAGATCATCTCTTACTCCTTTCAAAGAGACAATTGGTAGTGGTATGTGAAGTTTTGAAATAATGATTCTTTAAATCTTGGATAACAAATATTTCTTCAATTCACTTTACTCTATTGAAATAACTGTTCTTTAGAATATATAAATAGGAAATTATATTAGCAAAACGCTGGAAAATATGATGATTTGAATAATATTTGTTATTCCTAGAATCCGATATAAGGTTTATGTAAGTGGTATACATGATGAAAGAGACAGCAGGTGTGGCTAAATGGTTATGACACTTACTTGGCAATCTTGAGTTCTCTGGTTCAATCCCATTATGTGACACATACTCCTCTTCTGCATATTGAACAGGGTCACTTCCTTGATGGGATCAAGGTTCTGTTTTCATTCTTACTTACTAACTCTTTAGTTTACTTTCAGCCCCCTTGATAGTAAATTCTGTTTCCACAGTCAGAACATCTTCTCTAGTTCTTCTACGTGTTCAGGTCATCCACATTAAGATGTTCCCATAGACAGTCAGCCTTAAACTCCTATGTTATGGTCTGAACGTTTATTCAAGTCACTTTACTGTATTTTCAAAGGAATATTAGATACCACTATGTCCAGTATTGAAACAACGTTAAATAATTTAACTCTACATTGAAATAGGCAGTGGGTAATGACACAACCAGTTTTAAAATGATATTTCTTTAAATCCTGGATAAAGTTGTGCTCCATATTGAAATAACCTTTCTTCAGATCATTTTACTCTATGGTTATTTAACCGTAAAACATGCTAGATATATCAGCAGCTCTGTAGTTATATGTAACTATAAAACATGATAAATGTGTCACCAACTCCCAACATCATCTGTTCCAATCTATAGTTACTGATAAAATAAATGTTAATAGTTTTGATATTTCACCAACAAATTTCAACTGTTTATAACATAGAAACCTAGTAATACTCTTGTATGGTATCAATGTAATATAACACAGAAAGGTAGGATTTGAAGGATACTCTACTGCTAATTCTATCATATCTTACAACAATGTAAGGTTCTCGCATGTTTGTTCATACATACTTGTATAAATGCATATAAAAAGGAAGATTGATATATTAAAAGTTTTTACCAGCATGGTATATTAAAAGCTTTTATCACTCTTCTCCATGTCAGAGGTTCAGTGCAAACATGTACATTGAAGTCTATCATTAAGATATGTGACTCAGTCTTAACTTCATCTAAAGCTGCAGTGACTGTTTGACATAAACTTGAACCACCCACAGAGAACTATATTTCAAGAGACAAATCCTCCCTCCCAATGGAATCCAGTATATAACATATTCTGACAGCTGGGGGCTTGTGGGTATCCCTGTGCAGTCATTTCTGGCACCACACCTGAATAGTAGAGTTTACATCCTGCATCCAAATTTACAGTACCAGACTCATGGTACTCTGTTGAGGAAGCTCCGACTATATCTAGCTGATATACAACATTGTTTGATAATCGATTAAAGTTATTTATCATACTTTACAATTTACAGTGAAATATGTACATTTCGCTTGTTTACATGTCTATATACTAAACCCATAAATTTATATATGCTATTATGCTGATTGTGTTAACCACAGTTTTCTATATAGAAATATGAACTTTTTGGATAATTCAGCTGATTACAGCACATATTAATATGTATCAGAATTAACTACCATCATAATGTTGACAATATGCAAATTAGTAATTCCATTTCAGTGATACTACTATCTGTAATAAAGTATAAAAGCCCCTTAGTTAAATATTTCCTTGTCAGCGTTTAGTCATGGTACATAAATCGATTCAAGATAATTTTGAGGGGAATCTAGAAGATACATCTTATTTGGAATCTTTACATAAGCAATGTATAAATTTGTATACACATTTTATTCTATATTGTCTTCTTCTTCACCCACTTATTCCTGAGACGGTCATGTGAGCAGAGTCCTCAAACACTCTTTCCAGCAGGTCCTAGGAGAAGCAACTGATCCAGCTGGATCCCCAAGTGAGGCCAACCAAACTCATGGATGTTATTCAACCATCTTGCAACTAATATTAATGTTTTATTTTCTTCTTGAATGCAGATCCACATTATTATTTATGTTTTTAAATAATTGCTTATTTAACACCTTGAAAAACAATATGAATAATAAATATATAGAAAGACAAAGAAATCCATGACCAATCAGTAAAAGATCAAAGTATTATCCCGCCGAGGTTTACTTTGCCTTTCATCCTTACAGGGTCGATAAAATAAAGTACCGGTAATGTACTGGGTAATTGCTGGCCTTGTGCCAAAAGTAGAAACAATTATGAAGAAGAGGAACTTAACAAAGATGTCATAGAAATATCATTAACATGAAGCTTACAATAATATTGTAAAATAATTTTATTTCTTCTCACCAACATTGTTTGTCTTCAGACTTGAATTACACTCAATGTAAAAATATTGATATTCTAAATTTAATTATTTATATATATATATATATATATATATATATATATATATATATATATATATATATATATATATTAGAAAGTGAGGTTTTTTTTACAAAATGAAAAATAACTGAGGTGTCCTACACGAGTGAGAAAAACCACAGACCCTCCATCTCAACTCACCTTTTGAAAAGCAGAAGAACTGCGAAACCGGTAAAGGAACCAAATAAATATATATATTTTTTAAAAAAATAAGACTTCAGTTGCATTTTCGATTTCATCCCTTTTTCTTTATATATATATATATATATATATATATATATATATATATATATATATATGAAAAGAATCAGGACCCCGACAGCTAGATCCAAATCATCCGGATCTAGCTGACGAAATGGCTGGAGCTCAGCCGTCGGAGTCCTGACTCTTTTCATATTACCCACTCTACTACCCTAAGTATTGAATACCTGGTGCATTATGGTCCACCTGGTATCTTACCACACCCTCTTTGCTATATATATATGTGTGTGTGTGTGTGTGAGTGTGTGTGTGTGCGCGTGTGTGTGTGTGTATTAGTGTATTTGATTCAGCGAATTACTGATGGTGGTACCAAAACAAGCACTCAATGCCTAGGTAAAATGTATATATTAAGAAAAATTAGGAAGTTTTGTTTACATCTACTTTTTTCTTGTGTATCGACCTGTTATGCACATTTTGCAGAGGATTGGCTCAGAGTCGCCAGCCAGAAGAGCAGATCAATAACACTGGTCAACAAAATTTTGCTTTTGTTCTGCTGACCTAAATTTGAAACCTGTTCTTGAGTAATTTGTAGCTACTGAGTTTTAAAAGGACAATACTTTTTTCTATCATGTGGCAGGATTGTTAAAAGTGATGGGTGCTCTACAGTATGAAACTCTGTATACATAGTTCAAAGAAGAATCTAAAGTGTGTATTACATGGAAACTTGTTATGTGCAATTCCTATTGGTCACTCTGTGCACACAAAAGAGAAGCATGAAAGTATACAAAACTGTATTAGGTTTACTCAAGTATGATGAACACAAATGGGACATATGTGTGGATCTGAAAATGGTAAACTTTTTACTTGGCCAACAAGCAGGGTATACAAAATATCTGTGTTTCCTGTGTTTATGAGATAGCTGAGTGAAAAACAGAAGCACTGGTTAGTTAGATAAAGTTTTGACTATTGGGGAGAATAATATCATACACCAACCACTTGTTGAGTGAGAGGAAATCATCCTCTCACCCCTGCATATTAAACTAGGACTGATGAAGCAGTTTATCAAAGCTTTTAACGTGGAGGGTGACTGTTTCAAATTCATATGTATAACATTTTCTAGCCTAAGTTATGATGAAATACAGGCTGGTGTTTTTGACGGGACACAAATCAGAAAGTTAATGAAATGCCAAAACTTCTCGAGCTCGATGACTGACGTAGAAAAAAGAACATGGAATTCATTGGTGTCTGTTGTGAAAGGATTTTGGGGTAGTAAAAAGGCTGCAAATTACATGGATTCGGTGAAGACATTGCTTGATAGCTTTCATCTTTTAGGCTGCAACTTGAGCATAAAGATTCATTTCCTCAAGAGCCATCTCCATGAAACTTCCTGCTAATCTTGCAGAGGTGAGTGATGAGCATGGAGAGTGCTTCCATCAAGGTTATGGAGGAGAGATATCAAGGTAGATGGAACACACACATGATGGCAGACTACTGTTGGAGTATTCAAAGAGACTGTGTAGACATGAAACACTCCAGGCGCTCTCGTAAGCGAACATTTGTTCCATGAATATGTCGGTTAGTGTACAATTGTTTGTGTTTTATCCATTTTATTTTAGAATTAACAAGATGTATTTAATAAAAAGTTATGTTATTTTATATTTCATCTATCATATCAGATTCTATTGACATTATAACTTATGGTTTCAAGCTATAAAATTTAGTAATCCATCCTAAATTATAATATTCATACTGTACATAGTAAAATAGGGATGTGCTGTAGAATGAAAACCTGATATGTCAAGAAAGAATGGATGCCATATTTTAAATCAGCACCTCAAAATTAGCTAAAAACAGCAACAAAACCTAAGTCAGCAAAATGTGTATTGACCAGTGTAATAGTCAGGTCCAATTCTCTGTGAAACGTGTGTGACAGTTTGATACACAATGAAAAACTAAATACACGTAAAAGAAACTTCATTGTTTTCACAATTATTCACTCAATGAGATATAGGTGTGCATGTATGTATATATATATACATACTACTGTACGTCTGTATACATATATGTATGTACGTGCAATACTTATATTTAAGTAACAACCGTATTAAGAGTGGGAAATGAAATTTACTTTAAATATAAGTATGTATACGTTCATACATATATGTATACAGACGTACAGTAGTATGTATATATATATACATACATGCACACACATATATATATATATGTACGTATGGATTCACCGAACATTTATTATAATGCTCGGTGTGTTTGTGAACAAAACATCCCGAATTAAGCCGTACAGTGTCTAGCAACCATCATTGCTCATTTGTTCAACACTGACAAAGGAACGCTGTACTAGTTTCAAGCTTATTAGCTATCGTCAGCAACGTATACCTTCCTGTCAGATGATTTAACGTCTGAAAGTATATACTTTCCTTATGCATATTAACGGCTGAGCAGCCTAATTTGCATATCGAGTGAGTTAATCGGCCGGGCGCGCCGAAAACGATAAACAGAAAAAATGAAACGAAATTTCGTTTCTCACACTTAGTACGGCTGTTACTTAAATATAAATATGTATACGTACATACATATATGTATACGTACATACATATATGTATACGTACATACATATATGTATACAGACGTACAGTAGTATGTATATATATATATACATATATGTACACATATATATATATGTACGTATGGATTCACCGAACATTTATTATAATGCTCGATGTGTTTGTAAACAAACATTCCGAATTAAACCATACAGTGTCTAGCAACCATCGTTGCTCATTTGTTCAACACTGACAAAGGAACGCTGTACTAGTTTCAAGCTTATTAGCTATCGTCAGCAACGTTTACCTTCCTGCCAGATAATTGAACGTCTGAAAGTATATACTTTTCTTATGCATATTAACGGCTGAGCAGCCTAATTTGCATATCGAGTGAGTTAATCAGCCGGGCGCGCCGATAACGATAAACGGAAAAAATGAAACGAAATTTCATTGCTCACTCTTAGTACGGCTGTTACTTAAATATAAATATGTATACGTACATATATATATGTATACAGACGTACAGTAGTATGTATATATATATATACATACATGCACACATATATATATGTACGTATGGGTTTACCGAACATTTATTATAATGCTCGGTTTGTTTGTAAACAAACAGCCCTATAAAGCTGACAGAGCTCTGTTTGGCACTTGTTGGTGCTTATCAAAGCTAACTACTCCTCCTGTTTGCTGAAAATCATGAATGTTTGATTCTTATAGAATTCTAGTAATAATCAGGAACTGATTATACAGAGCGGTTGCCGGTCAAGCAGAAATTGAAAATTAGAATTGGTGCTCTGAAATAGCGATATATATATATGAATGTATATATAGTGTATTTTGCAATACACTGTATGCTTAATTAAAAGCATTTCGAAGACCTTATGCTATTGTTTTAGAGTAGTGAAAGTCTCACTTACTTTAATTTTCAGCAAACAGTGGAGATAAAACTGACAGAGCTCTGTTTCGCATTTGTTGGTGCTTATCAAAGCTAACTAATCCTCCTCTTTGCTGAAAATCATGAATGTTTGATTCTTATAGAATTCTTATAGAATTGCAAAATACACTATATATACATTCATATATATATCGCTATTTCAGAGCACCAATTCTAATTTTCAAAATATATATATATACATATATATATATAAATATATATATATATATATATATATATATATATATATATATATATATATATATATATATATATATATATATATATGTATATATATATATATATGTACATATATATATATATATATATATACATATATATATATATATATATATATATATATATATATATATATATATATATATATATATATATATATATATATATACATATATATATATACATATATATATGTATATATATATATATATATATATATATATATATATATATATATATATGTACATATATATATATATATATATATATATATATACATATATATATATATATACATATATATATGTATATATATATATGTATATATATATATATATATGTATATATATATATATATATATATATAAATATATATATATATATATATATATATATGTATATATATATATATATATATATATATATATATACATATATATATATATACATATATATATACATATAGACATATATATATAACAAAAAACAAATCCTCCATTCCCATTATGCCAAACCCATGACTTCCAAATATCTGATCCACCGAAACTCAGCTGTTTCGGACCACACCAAAATCAACATACTGATTGCGGATTTGGTACGGGTGATTAGAAACTTCTCCCGCATGTGCAACCCCAAAGAACTAGAGAGACACACACAACACTTCATCCACCGTATGCAGTTCTCTGATTACAATCAGAGAGATAAATCAGAGTATATAGTGGAGCCAGAACCAAATGGGAAAACATGGTAAATAATGAGACAAATGGGACCTGCCCCTTATATAGGAGCAAATTTTGGAATAGAATAGAAAGAACTAGGAATAAGGTTAATAGAATAAACTCATGGTACGATAGCAATAAATACCAGAGTGTAATGTTCATCAATACAACCCCTAGAGGTGAATTAGCTTACAAATTTAGAAGGGCCCTAGATAAACATAAACTCAATATTAAGATAGTAGAAAGACCAGGTACTTCAATAAAAACACTTATTAGCAATACATACCCTTAGCAATACATACCCTGTACAGATAAGAAATGTATAATCTGTAAACTAAGCCCCCATATTAACTGTAAAACTAGGAATGTAGTATATAGCATAAGATGTACTGAAGGACAATGTAGAGATAAGAATATAGTGTACATAAGTGAGACAGCTCGTAGTATAGGACAACGGATAAATGAACACTGGCGAGAGCTTCAAGATAGTAAAGAATCATCTGTACTCCACCAACATGCTAAAATAGAAAATAAGGGTAAATTAGAGAACATAGAAATAAAAATAAAATCTACACACAGAAAAGACGCAATGTTTAGACAAATCACAGAGGCAATAAACATAAATGAACTCCAACCAAAATTAAATAGAAAACATGAATGGAATAGCAACATCACAACTTAAGGACAAAATGAAAACACACACACACACACATAGAACAAACAACCAACCAGTAACATGTAAATAAACAAATAAATAAACAAATATATACACACAAATAAATAAACAAATATATACACACACAGACACCCGGATGTAACACATGCGCAAACTAAGCACACAACACACACAAAAACAAGATGGCGTAGGACAAAACAAAGGAGAAGCACAAAAACAAAGAAAAGAATCCCCAGTCACTGAAGAGGTCACAGAATGTGTGACGAAAGAACTTTGACAATATATGAACAATCGTCTGTTTGTGGAACCAACCAACAATACCGGAAATTTATAAATTCTTAAATTTAATTTATAATAATTGTAGTGAAAGCAACTGGTGTGTGTGTTTCTTATTCGCAACATGACCCTCCCAAAGTATAACAATATTGGTTTTAACACACGTTTTCAGATAAAGAATCTTGCTAAACAAATTCAGAAACGAAATATATATATATATATATATGTGTGTGTGTGTGTGTGTGTGTGTGTGTGTGTGTGTGTGTGTGTGTGTGTGTGTGTGTGTGTGTGTGTGTGTGTGTGTGTGTGTGTGTGTGTGTGTGTGTGTGTGTTGATTTAAAACTTCACTATTCACGAGTGTTTTTTAAGCTTCATATCATGTCTCCCTATTTTATCTGATGAGAACGCAGATATCATCCCATGATGATATTTGTTTTTGAAATGCGCATAATAAAATACTTGGAACTCTTTTAACCATCTTTTGATCTTATATTATATATATATATATATATATGCAAGCCCAATGCTCTAACCACTAACCCATGCGTCTTCATATATTTATATATATATATATATGTGTATATATGTATGTATATATATATATATATATATATATATATATATATATATATATATATATATATATATATATATATATATATATATATATATATATATATTTATTAAAATAACAGATTAAAGTTTAAGCAAAGAATCGTTGCTTTCTCCCTTAACGGGATCTTCTGAAACTAACAAAGTCAATCTGTAAAAGCAGAACTGGATATTTCAAAAAACGTTGCAACCGGAGGAAGACAGGAAGACGATACTTTGGTTCGTGGAAACGTTCGCTGGCTAAGAACGGGGAAAAACGAATATAATACGTCATTAATAGGAGAGGTGAAAAACAATTACGCGCAAAGACAGAACCACGTTTATGGTATAAAAGAGGTCGTAGACTAATGTTCTCTTAGGTGGTGCATAGAGATGTTCTCTGGCGATGAACGAAAAAAACGAAGATAATACGTCATATGTGGAGCGTGGAGAACAATAGCACGCAAAGACAAAACCACGTGAGTATGGGCGCCAGTGATTCTGCGGAGGTTACTGATCTCTATCAACGACGAATTCCCCAACGCGGGCGGTGGTTTGTACCGTGATGATGGTCTTTTGACCATGACTAAGTGCGGACCTCGTGCTTGCGACAGGTTCAGAAAAGAACTCACAGCCTTCTTTAAAGGCTTCAACCTCTCTATACAGGTTGAGGCCAATCTCTCGGTCGTTAATTACCTCGACGTTACCCTCAACTTATTGAATGGGTTGTATTACCCGTATAGAAAGCCGAATGATACGCTTAATTACATAAGTAAGCATTCCAACCATCCTGCCAACATAACCAAGAACCTGGTAAGAAACGTTTCGTTGAGGCTTTCCCGTCTTTCCAGCAACGATCGTATTTTCAACGACCATTCCACTTATTACAATGAAGCTCTTGCTCGAAGTGGATTTGTCGATAAGGTAGCATATACAGAGTACGAAAATAGACCTAGAAGAAATAGATCCCGTCGCATTTGTTGGTATAACCCACCATATAATATGGAGGTGGCAACACCATTAACTAAGATCTTTCTTTCCCTTATTACGAAGCATTTTCCCCCTACACATAAAATAGTAAAATTTTTAATAGAAATACTATTAAAATTTCTTACTCTACGATTCCTAACCTAGCATATAACATCACAGCTTCAAATTTAGCTAAACTACCTAGCCGTAGGAACACGTGCAACCCTGTAGTTAGTACTAACTGTAATTGTAGGAATCGGGTTGATTGCCCCCTATCCAGGAAATGCCTCTCTAGTAACATTGTCTACAAATGTAAGGTTGTAACACCCACGTCCCGTATGGCCTACATAGGGTTAACCGCCAATAGATTCAAGCAGTGTCTTTACATGCATACCCATTCTTTTCGTTACCCTCTAAGAAGGAATATGGCGTCACTTTCAGCTTATATCTGGAGTCTAAAAGACAACCACACCCAATATAAGTTACACTGGGAGATCCTAGCTAGGGCTAGATCGTATAACGGAAATAAAAGACCATGTGACCTCTGCGTCGCTGAGACCCTGGAAATACTCTACGCCACAGACCACATCTTAAACAAAAAATCTGAGGCGATTTCGGCTTGTAAACATAAATTGCACAAAACTTTCCTGTATTACAGCCCCACGTTATACCCTAACGGATAGTACGATCTATACGTGGATATCTTACGTCTCGATGTGGTAGCTAAGTATATGTTTTGTTTATACCTTTACTTATTTGCATAGGTAAGTATATATTATCCGTATGTTTTGTGAAGGTACGTATACCTTCTCGTACGTTATTTGATTGTTATGGCGTATAATTGTTTTATATATTCTGGTACATATGGTTCGGCTATGTGTATACGGGAATTTTGAGTCTGTGTGAGTATGCAGGTTCGTACGTATGTAGGGTGTGTGTATATGTGTACTTCATGTTTTGGTTGACTTACGTCTCCGAACATTCGTGTATTTACATGTAGGTATGTATGTGCGCTTGTTATATACGTATTTATTTATTTATATACGTTTATATAATTATTTATTTATTTGTATACACGCTTATACACACACACACATATTTATATGTGCGTGGTTTTGTTTACCTGTGGTAAGTTTTTGCGTATGCTTGTGTATGTACGTTTTTGTTTGCGTGTATGTATTTATTTATTTCTATTACTTCTGTATTGTATTTATTTACTTTGTTCTTAACTCCGTAGCGGAGAATCATTCGGTCTCCTAGTTTGAATTTAGTCTACGACTTCTGCTATACCATTTACGTGGTTTTGTCTTTGCGTGCTATTGTTCTCTACGCTCCACATATGACGTATTATCTTCGTTTTTTTCGTTCATCGCCAGAGAACGTCTCTATGCACCACCTAAGAGAACATTAGTCTACGACCTCTTTTATACCATAAATGTGGTTCTGTCTTTGCGCGTAATTGTTTTTCACCGCTCCTATTAATGACGTATTATATTCGTTTTTTCCCGTTCTTAGCCAGCGAACGTTTCCACGAACCAAAGTATCGTCTTCCTGTCTTCCTCCGGTTGCATCGTTTTTTGAAATATCCAGTTCTGCGTTTACAGATTGACTTTGTTAGTTTCAGAAGATCCCGTTAAGGGTGAAAGCAGCGATTCTCTGCTTAAACTTTAATCTGTTATTTTAATAAATATTTGCTCTACGGTTCTTATATATTTGATATATATTTATCCTTATCGCGCCCTCTTTGGATTTTAGTCTTCAAATTTATTATTATTACTATATATATATATATATATATATATATATATATATATATATATATATATATATTTAAAAGAATAGAGGTGTAACACACGAGTTATGATATATTGGTAAAAGGAAAAGAAAATGCTGACAAATTGTTCCCAGTGAAAAATAGTTTAATTAGGAATAAGTAAAAATTAGTAATAAGTATTGGTTAGTATTCAGTTTTGGTTTTAAGTTTTTACCGGTTGCGCATTTCTAATGCTTTTCAAAAATACTTTTGAGATAGAGCGCCCGTGATGTTTGCTCTAATCTATATTAGGATTAGAGCAAACATCACGGGCGCTCTATCTCAAAATTATTTTTGAAAAGCATTAGAAATATGCAACCGGTAAAAACTTAAAACCAAAACTGAATACTAACCAATACTTATTACTAATTTTTACTTATTCCTAATTAAACTATTTTTCACTGGGAACAATTTGTCGGCATTTTCTTTTCCTTTTACCAATATATATATATATATATATGTATTTAATAACGGTCTGTCCCTGGTTTGGCACTTGAACTAAAAGCCTGATGAGAAAGAGACTTCCTTGTTCAATCATCTTAACATTATTTGTCTAAGCAGACAGTACCTGATGTAGGAGTTGCAGAAACCCAAATGCTGGATTTAACCAACCTTCCAGGGGTCCGGGTATAATTTTCAATCATATTTTATTTGTTTGACCCGAATTACTTGGTCATTTCTATGGCTGTGCGGTTAATGGTTTAACCATCGTCTCAGTCTGTTTGGCCTTTTAACTTATGTTGTAGCTCTAGCTCACTAGCTTCTATGGAGCGCTTGCCACACATCTCGGTAGTTGTTTTTCGCTAATTTCCAATAGCCGAAATATATATATATATATATATATATATATATATATATATATATATATATATATATATATATATATATATATATATATATATATATATATATGTGTGTATATATATATATATATATATATATATATATATATATATATATGTATATATATATATATATATATATATATATATATATATATATATATATATATATATATATATATATATATATATGCATATATACATATATATATATATATGTATCTATACATATATATGTATATATATATATATATATATATATATATATGCATATATATGTATGTATATATATATATATATATATATATATATATATATATATATATATATATATATATATATATATATATATATATATATATATATATATATATATACATATATATATATATATATATACGAAGGCGCATGGTTTAGAGCATTGGGCTTGCAATCGAAAGGTTGTTAGTTCAATTCTCGGATCGGGTGATACGTTGTTTCCTTGAGCAAACACTTTATTTCACGTTGCTCCAGTTAACTCAGCTGTAGAAATGAGTACCGGCCTGCCCGCCCAGCCAGTGGGATGGCGTTATATTATGGCTAAAACACCACGACGTGACCAGCGGCACCGATTGGTGCCCGACAGACTGGTCGGTCAAGGTGATATATATATATATATATTTAATAGATTAGAATTTAGCTTCGAACATAGCTGTATACAAATATGTATTTGAATTTCATATTTCTAAAGAAATATGGTATGTTTATAAATAAACATTTAGAAAGCCGTAGCTATGCAAAAACACTGGCAGCTAATGCCACCCAGCGGTGTCCAGCAGAAGCAAGAGGGACAATCGTCGATGCATTTCGAACTGAACTGGTTCTCGTCGGGACGATCTCTCCAACTCATGCAGCTGCTAGACTTTGAAAACAGGCGAAAATATATAGATGTTTCGTCTGCGTAAATGAGGTGATTAATCTCATTTGCATATGAAGCTGTATAAATTGGCTCAACTTAATATAGAATAGAATTAGAATTTAGCTTGGAACATAGCTGTCTACACATATGTATTTGAATTTCCTATTTCTAAAAAAATACTGTATGTTTATGAATAAACATTTGTTCCCCTTGCTTCTGCTGGATACTGCTGGGTGGCGTTAGTTACCAGTGTTTGTGCATAGCTACGGCTTTCTAAATGTTTATTTATAAACATACCGTATTTCTTTAGACACACGAAATTCAAATACATATTTGTATACAGTTATGTTCGAAGCTAAATTCTAATTCTAGTCTGCTATAAATTGAGCCAACTTATACAGCTTCATATGCAAATGAGATTAATCACCATATGTACATATACAAAAATATATATTTTTTCGCCTTGTTTTCAAAGTCCATCAGTAGCAAGAGCGGGAAAGATCGTCCTGCTGAGAACTATTTCAGTTCGAAATGCATCGACGATTGTCCCCCTTGCTGGACACCGCTGGATGGCATTAACTGCCAGTATTTTTGCATAGCTACGGCTTTCTAAATGTTAATTTATAAACATACCATATTTCTTTAGAAATACGAAATTCATATATATATATATATATATATATATATATATAAAGAAAATGAGATTTTTTTAAAAGATGTCCCACACGGGTGAAAATATAAGGAAAAGAAATTGAAAATGCAACTGAAGTCTTTTAAAAATATTTATTTATTTACTTTACCGGTCTAACAGTTGTGATTTTCAAAAGTGAAATTGAGATGGAGGGTTTATGTTTCTGTTGTGGTTTGTCTCGCGGGTAAGAGAAAATATAACCAAAATACTTGAAAAAGAGTTTATTTGTTTACAATTGTTTCGAAGGATAATATCACAATTAAATCCATTAACATAGATACTATCAATATTTCAATAGATCCACGTGTTATTAAGAGCAAATCATGACACGAACCTTTTCTTCGGAACGTACAAAAAAAATTCAAAAAATATGTCACTTAGGGACGAATCAAAACAAACGGGGAAAACATACCAGTAATTTTATCGGAAAAAAAGCCCAGAAAGGTCCCAACATATTTTCTGGTGACAAAGATGCCCTCTGCCATTGTCTTTTGTTTCCTATATTTACCAACAAAACGTATCGACTGTACGCCCACATTTTGTATGCTTGTTGTTCGTGTTGTTATGGTGAAGCATAACATGATGAATTGTTATTCTTATTATTTTTGTTGGTATTGGTCATAATTACATGGTTATTTGACACAATGATCAGTAGTTTATCCCACAAATTATTCATGCTCATTGCTTATAAACTATGTTTTATTGATAAACTAAAGCAATTGTCTTCGGATCTTCAACCATTGTTAAGATGTTTATGGACAAGAATATTTATTAGCTGGATGAAAAACATTAAATATTCATTTGCTTCAACGTGTCAGAACATGTTTTAATAGTTGAATTCTCATCGATATCAGAGAATTTCATCTCCGTTTTCTGTTAAGATGAGCATAATGAAAAACTGAGAAATACCAGAGCTTATTTCTATCAGACATTTCCTCAGAAGAGTAACTATCACCAGAATATTTTGAATTGTTCCAATTTTAAATTGTATCGAGTGTCGACGCAAAATAAAAATTTGAGAAATGTAGTTCATCTTTATATATATATATGTATATATATATATATATATATATATATATATATATATATATATATATATATATATATATATATTCAGGTTTGAGGTTCACCACTGTATAGAGCTGGTCTATTCCGTATGGTCAATCGTAATGCAATAATATAGAGAGTACTCAACGTAAGGCAGTTCAACCGTCTTTGTTTTTGTAGTTGGTGGTGCTATTACGGAGTTAAATATTATAATGAAATGACAGGAGGCTGGATTTGTGTAAATCCTTGAAAGGTTTATTATACTATGATCATTTCAATGACCGGGTTCCGTATGAATCCGGTGACATCATCAGGTATTCGAAATATAATACGGGAATGTAATAGATAAAATCCATGGGGCTGGAGTGCTTGGAAAAATAAATTTCCCCTTCTTTCGGTAAATGAAAATACTCGGCGTGGCTTAATTCGCCATGGGGCCCGGGGCGCGGCCGGTGTTTTAACCGCCACATAGTACCTTTAAATTACAGAACAAATCGGAACTATTAGATATATCAACCTGAAAGTGTTAAACTGTTGAACTTTAAATTTTCTAACCTCTTTAATATTGAATATTGATTATTAATTTTTTAATTTCATCCTATAAGTCTAAACATTGTAACACACTGACCCCCAATATATTCACCTCTGCTAAGATGCGGGTCCCTGTGAAAATTTTCTCGCGCCAACTCCTGGCCCGACTGTGGTGTGACATTAATATCGACCTTCCTTCCTCTCTCTTTCTATCTTCCTTCTTGTAGCCATCAACCATTACTCTTCTACTTCTCTAAGCAAAATTTTAAAGTTCCAACTTTCTGTCGGACTGTTGGGTGGGTTTTAATGGCGGCGCGACCAGCTTCCTGGCGCACGAGCTCACCTGTAGTGCTTGGAAAAATAAATTTCCCCTTCTTTCGGTAAATGAAAATACTCGGCGTAGCCTAATTCGCCATGGGGCCCGGGGCGCGGCCGGTGTTTTAACCGCCACATAGTACCTTTAAATTAGAGAACAAATCGGAACTATTATATAATAAAAGTTAAACGGTTGAACTTTAAATTTTCTAACCTCTTTAATATTGAATATTGATTATTAATTTTTTTAACTTCATCCTAGAAGTCTAAACACTGTAACACACTGACTCCCAATATATTCACCTCTGCTAAGATGCGGGTCCCTGTGAAATTTTTCTCGCGCCACTCCTGGCCTGACTGTGGTCTGACATTAATATCGACCTTTCTTCCTCTTTCTTTCTATCTTCCTTCTTGTAGCCATCAACCCTTACTTTTCTACCTCTCTCTTCTCTTCCTTCTCTTCTCCCCTCTTCCTGTCTTCCTCCCGCAGACTTATCTTCCTTCCCCCTCCTGCTTGCCTATATCTGACCGGTAGTAGTTGCCTTTCTTCTTTTAGCTGACATTAACACTGGCTTCTCTTCTTCTTTCTTCCCCCTTCTTCTCTCTCCTTCCTTTCTGTCTTTCTTTTACCTTGTGTCTTGAGATTGACGTTAACTTATGTTCCCATCCCTTTCTGGTTTCGTTCATCTGACCGGTAGTAGCATACTATAAACTTTAGCCACGTCACTCCAGGGCGACCGGCTGAGGTTGAAGGAACAGAATAGCGGTCGCCCTCCGGTCCTCGATTTTCAGCCCCATGGATTTTATCTATTACATACACGTATTATATTTCGAATACCTGATGATGTCACCGGATTCATACGGAACGCGGTCATTGAAATGATCATAGTATAATAAACCTTTCAAGGATTTACACAAATCCAACCTCCTGTCATTTCATTATTATTATATATATATATATATATATTATATATATATATATATATACTAACTGAATTACCCGGCGTTGCTCGGGTTACTGCTGTTCTTATTCAGATTAGTAAACAATAAATATGAAGATATGTTTTTTTTTTCTCATAATTATTTCAAAATATCTATATTTTATTCTAAAAATATCAAAATTGTAATGATAATAGAATTTAGAAATGAAAATCTGTCAACCTTGAAGCACCTTAGCGTTAACAATATTCACACAGACATACATTCACGCAGACACACGCATATCTTTTCACTTTATTTTTGGTCAGTTGCTACATATGTGTAGATGTGTGTGTGTATTGAATAACGTACCTAATGAACGCGCACACACTCACAGACACATATTAATATACAAAATGTTACATGAGTGTGTTGTTTTCTATTGTTTTAATGCAAATGAAAATAAAAATTATCACACATACACTCACACACACATACACTCACATATACACCCACACATACACTCTCACATGCACTCACACAACATACACTCTCACATACACTCACACACACATACACTCACACACACATACACTCTTACATACACTCACACACACATACACTCGCACACACATACACTCTCACATACATATACTAAGACAGACACACACAGACATACATTTACGCACACCTATCTGTCATCACATATGTATGTCTAGATGTGTGTGTGTGTGTTTAATTGTCTGTGTGTGAAGATAATGTGTATGCAACTTACGTAGTAACGAACTCGCAAACACACACACACTCACCTACACATACACACTCATATACAATGTGATGTCATCGTGGTCGTCATGGTGGTGGGGCTTTACTAGAGTTCACTATAGAAATGTTATTTTAGATTTTAAATTTTTTTTTTTATTTAAAGAAAAATGCATTTCAAACAGTGTGGTTAATCCGTGAGCAAATGGGGTCCCACGTGCTGGCCTCCCCACAGCTCCGGCGGACAGGATGGAGAATGCGTTTCCTCGGAGGATGGTAAGGGAGATGCGCTGGAAGAGCCATTCCAACTCGCGAGGCTCACACCTGCGGCTGGCCAGCTCAGCGCCTATGGTGGTGAATAGGGAGGTAACCCTAGGGCCGAGGACACCAGAAGTCTCCACTGCCAAGGGCACGACCGCAAACCTGTTGGAGAGCGACCGGTACTTGGAGAGTTTGGCCTCCTCAGTAAGACGTGCAGCAATACCTGGGTTAGTCGTAGACTGCACCAGGTTGCGGCTGGAGAAAGTGTCGCGGTGAGTGGCATCCCAGACGAGGGGTTTGCCACCGCGGAACGGAAAGATGGTCATACCGTCTGGCTTTTTGCCGTCCCCTCGGTCCAGCCCCACCGGCTCGAGCTGGGAGGAGAAGCCTGCAGCGTCCAAGCCATACTTTATGACCTCGTTAAGGGCAGCATGGCGTGAAAGGCGGCCGACACTGTGGCGACAGGAAAGCGGTTGGAGACCGAAAGAGTCCACTGTGGATCCACAGCAACATTTATGTGGCTCGCAGATCCGGAGTCCAAGCCTCAAGGAAACGCCGATGCGCAGGCTATCGTTATTCAGCTGCGTGCCAGTGGAGAAGGAGGCCAAGGCCGCCATATCTGACAGGTAAAGTGGCCTGTTGCCATCCAATGTCGTCAAACTTGACGTTGCATATCTTCTCGGCTGCCGCTCGGATACAAGTATCGAGGTCAACGAGGAGAGATGTGTGAGTGTAGTACGGAGCGTTGATAAGGGTGTAGAGGAGCTTCGGCATAGCGAAGCAGTTCCTCAACAGAAAGAGGGCAAGGTGGCCGAAGAGAACAGGGTGGCCGTCGATCGTGAGGGTCTGGAGTTGTTGGAGCCTAGACCTGATGGTGGAGCGGATGGCCGGCAGGTGGATCGGTGACCCGAGGTTGAGGACATCCTCTTTGGGGGTCACCTGTACCTGGTGGAGAATGGACCGCACGTCCGAGACGGAGGCTGCAAAGCTCTCACCATCATGGCTGACATTCACCACCTCCGACTTGGACGAGTTGACCTGGAGGCCAATTCCCGCCAAGACAGGAACCACCTATTGAAGGTCATGGCACACAGTTTCCACGGGCCCGCCCAGCGTAGCATCATCCAGGTGCCAAACGTTGAGAGGGCCGGGATACTCCGAGCAATGTGGTCTATACCAAGGGCAAACAGGAGGGGGCTCAAAGGGTGGCCCTGTTGGATATCAGTGGCCGAAGGTATGACCGTATCAGCAGCAAGGAGAATGATCGGGGCTCCATATGACAAGTAGGCCAGCGGGTAGGCGGCGGGAGCTCGGCTGATGCAGGCATTGAACAGATGGTCCCGGCGTATGCAGTTAAGCTTGACAATGAGGTGCCTGGAGTACCTGGATGCCGGTTCCGGTGGGCAGCTGTTGAAGAACTGCCTGGTTGCATGTGCAGGCCCCTCACAGCCACCGGACACGCCGACACCCAGTTGCACCGGACTGAACTCCTCACCCAGTTTAGGTGTTACGGACCTGCAGACCACCTTAGCAGCCAGCCTCCAGAAGAGATTGCCCACAGCGATGTGGCGTATGCTACCCTCTTTCTTCCTGAGAGTGGTCAGGCTAGCCGAAAAAAGAGGCCTCGGGCGTGAGGATCCATGGAGCCATGGATAAGCCTATTGGGGTTGCACTCAGAAGGGGGCGCCCGGCCTCAGTGGAGAGGGGGGATAACAACTCCTTGGGGTGGCCTGGTCGGAGACCATCAGCACCTCCGCTGCTGCTAACTTGATGGCAGACATGATGTCTGCGTCGGAAACCACAAGGAGCAGGTGGGGAGAGGGTGGGGGTATGGGTCGGAGATCAGCAGGTGGCTCATGGTGCTTGAGTCGCAGGGCAGCCAGGACCTCCTCGGTGGGTTGAAGGACAGTGTTTTCTGAGGCAACCACTCTGACTGTGGCCGAGACATCACCCATGATAAGTTTAGCGTTTACGCGTTCACGCAAACGCTTGGCGCTGGCCTCAGGGGTGGAGGATTGGAGGCACGCAAGAGCAGGGGCTGTGGCGTCCTTAGGCACGCTTGGAATGGGCGCTTGCCCAAAGGACGAAACATTGGCCTTGACAAAGGCTTCTGTCGAAAGGCAGCCTCTGACAGCGCCAGAGCTGGGAAGGCCGATGTACAAAAAGAAAACGGGATTGTTCCCAGCGGAATGACCCAAAGGTTGCTATTGTCACTGATGCTGGAGTTGGCTTCCTCTTGTTAATGGTGGTGGTAGTAATTGCTGGTAAGATGTTAATGTATACACATATATGTTGTTGTTGTTATTGTCACTGCGGCTGTCGTATCCTTCATCTTGTTAATGGTAGTGGTAGTTGAAACCGATACTTATTTCGGCTGCCAGGCAGGCTGCTAAGGTTCGAATGTCTTCTTTCACCGAAGATGCGGGGTCGTTGTTATTGTCACTGTTGCTGTCGTTGCCTTCCTCTTGGTAATGGTAGTGATAATTGTTGGTGCTACCTATTTCTACTGTCAAGCTAGCTGCTGAAACAGCTTCTGTTTGCATTTTCGCATACATCTTAACGATATTCTCAAAGTTTGAATATAACTGAATATTTGAATATAACTGAACCGTCGTATCATTTAATTTGAAAAGTGGAATATAGTAAAAGGAGAATAAGGTGAATTTGAAGTGTCAATCCCTTGTTTATTTGGGGGGTTTTTTTTGGGGGGGGGGGGTTAAACCGGATTTACTACCTTCTTGTTTGTGTTGTTTTGGTATTTGCAATATTGGTTTAGTGTTTATATTGGCCGTTATTTTCTCTGCTCTGTGAGATAAAATATATTGCCGAGGAGCAAAAAGAAACAATTGGTCGTGAGTTTTTAAAAATCTGATTTGCTCTTGTAATGAAAATGTATGTAATTCACTATCATTCTTTGTCCATGGAAGACTTTCGGTTTCACCTCAGTTCCTAAGTTCGATACTCTTCGAGCTCAATCTTCCCGTGTTTTTAAACAGATATTTATTGGTGAACAATAAATAGTCGATGTGAAAGAGTTGCTAGTAAACGTAGCTAGAGTTCTGTATTAAACTTTGCTATTAATATAACTTCCCTTTTCACGTTGTTAATTGTAGGTGAGTTTTTGTAATATCTATATAAATATTGTTTGAATCTAAATTAAAAATAAAAATGGCATGTTGATACTCCCGCGGTCTGATACTATTACCTTGTAAAATTTGATTTGATTTGGTCCAGCCGTTTGAGAATGCATAGGAACAGACAGGCAGACATACAGCACGATAATATATATATATATATATATATATATATATATATATATATATATATATATATAACAAAGGAATTGTGGTAAGGAACCAGATGGACCATAACGCACCAGAGTACTCAATACTTAGGGTAGTAGAGTGGGAAATAGGAAAAAGTATGACCCCGACGGCAGAGCTCAAGCCGTTTCGACGGCTATTTCTGGATTCAGAAATAGCCGTCGAAACGGCTTGAGCTCTGCGTCGGGGTCATACTTTTTCCTATATATATATATATATATATATATATATAAAGATGAACTAAATTTCTCTCTCTATCTCTCTCTCTCTTTCTCTCTTTCTATGTGTATATATATATAAACTAAGCATTAAATTTAAAATACTGTTAATGAAATACCTCATACCCTTCTTACGTCACGGATGTAGTTTTCTATTTTAAATATGATTTGCTCCACCACACTGTTTTTAAAATAGAAGTTGCAGAATATATGATTGTCGATAAAAAAAGAAGCTTTATTTGTAAGTGTGCAAACGTTCTCTTTTCTACTGGAAAATTGAAAATAGGAGACCATGCCAGAGAGCATGGCTTTTAGTCAAATTTTTTTCAGGATGGCTGTGTTTCGCAAGGTATATTATATCATTGTCCTGGGCAAGACACTGAACTGCATCCGGTAATGAGGTTCGAGAATTCTTGGACTCTAGGGAGTATGGAGTTACTCCTTAGTCACCATCACTCGCAGGTCGGCTCTGGCCCGGAACGGTAGTACCTGTCAGGGTCCCACCTATGAGTTAAATAGTCTTAGTGGCAAGGCTCGTCGTTCTAAGACCCTAAATCTACCGACATGTTAGGTAGTATCCAACAGCTATGCCACAGCCTGGGTAACGTCTCCCGTGTCTCCGACGAAGGTTTTTAAGCCAAAGGCTAAGAGAGGGACACTCTGATGTAAACCTTACGATCCGAGGAACTCGTTGCCACCGTTTCAGCTTGCTACGCCAGGACGGACAGATGAACCCCGAGTGTAAAGAGTGGCGTCATTTCAGCGCACACTGCACTTCACCTAAAAACTGCGCTGAGCAGGCTCGAAGGACAAGTCCGCGTCCACCAACCACTCAAGACCTGTAGCGATGGAAAAGGGACAAAAACAGGTGTAAGATGATACTAGAAGTCCTAGTCCCAATTCTGCATGCAGTTTAGGGGGTTGGTCGTCTTATGTTCACCCGGAGACGCCAATATCATTGAGTACACACTGAATGACCAAGCAACTTTCTCAAGGAATAGCACAGTTTGCTCTACGTGGAAAGGGGGTCTAGAAAAGGTGGCCTAAACAAAGCTCGTCTCCTACACTACCCAGTTAGCAAACCGTGGTCAATGGGCATCTCATGCGGACGAAAAACATCAAGGAAGAAAAGGTACACACCCAACTATAAAGGTGTGAATGGAATGAAAGTCGCATGCTGGAACAACAAAACCATTCTAGACACAGAAGTCCAGTACGTCGATCTGCTTTAACTGTACACGAGCCGTCAAGACTGAATGCTGGCATCGCTGCTCTTAGTGAAATCTGCTATCCAGAGGAAGGCAGCCTACAAGAGCATGGCACCGAATAGACCCTCTACTGGTCAGGCAAACCAGCAGTGAAGATACGCCTTTCAAGGGTGGGCTTTATGGTCAGGAACTGACCACTGAGTAATCAACAATATGCCACTCTCTTCAGTGTGTACTTCCCTACTCTTCAAGCAGAACCTTTGGAAAAGAACAGGTTTTACTCTGATCTGCAGTCTCTTACAGGGCACCCTGTGGATGGCATGGTCATAATCCTTGGCGATTTCAACGCCAGAGTGGACCAAGATGCTGTAATTTGATAGAGAGTTCTTGTGAGACATGCTGTTGGTAACTGCAATAACAATGCATGTTTTCCTTTGGAGTTTTGCTCAGAACATCAACTCGTTCTCACGAACATCATCTTCCAGCAGAAGGACAGTTTGAAAATAACCTGGATGAATTCTCGTTCCAAACACTGGCACCTCATTGATTATATCCTAGTGCGCCGGTGTGACATGAAAGACGTCTTGCATACTAGATTTATGTCCAATGCGGAATGTTACACCGACCATCGTTTTGTATGTTGCAAACTCAAGCTCCACTTTAAATCCAAATCAAAGAAAGGAAGCCCCTACAGTTAAAAAATTCATGGTTAGCAGTTTCCAGTCAGCTGATGTGAAAACTGACTTCCAGGCAGCCCTTCAGTTCATGCTGGAAGATAAGAGCATTCCCACAGATCCCTCTCCAAAACCACTTTGGTAACATCTGATAAATGTCATTCTGCAGGCATTTGCGAAAGTCCTTGGGTTCACCTCAAAGAAGAACAAAGACTAGTTTGGTGACAACAACGAGGAAATTCCAAAATTGCTGGTGAAGAAGAGATCCACCTACCAGGCTCACTTAGGTCAGGCATCTTCCCTGTTACTACATTCCGCTTCGTATGCTGTAACCTCCAGCGTAAGCTTCGAGAGAACTAGAACAAATGGTGGACCAACCTCGCTGAGAAAGAACTCAGTTGTGCACAGACACCGGAGACAATAGGGGCTTCTAATAAGCCTTAAACCCTAACCCTAACCCTAACCCTACATACCATCTCCATAGTCCTTTGTATAGGGCAGATGACCAGTCTCTCCTCACAGACAGAGTGTCCATCTTAAGCCGTTGGTCAGTACATTTCCAGACCCTCTTCAACGCTAACCACACTGTCCACGAATCAGAAATTCTCTGAATTTCCCAACAACCAGTAAAAGTCAAGCTAGAGCAGCTAAGTGTGGTAAGGAACCATCGGGGTACTGACTCTTTTCCTCTTACCCACTCTACTACCCAAAGTATCGAGTACTCTGATGCGTTATGGTCCACCTGGTTCTTTACCACACTTCCTTCGTTATCCAGCTCCTACCTCCGTAGTGGAGCACTTTCTGACCCAACCACGCCATATCAACCCGGCCCGGCGACATGCCACTACACTTTCGGGCCACATCTGGGATCCAAGCCGTTGGGGTCCTGACTCTTTTTATATATATATATATATATGTATATAACAAAGGAATTGTGGTAAGGAACCAGAAGAACCATAACGCACCAGAGTACACAATACTTAGGGTAGTAGAGCGGGAAATAGAAAAAAGTATGACCCCGACGGCAGAGCTCAAGCCGTTTCGACGGCTATTTCTGGACTAAATTAGAATTTTTAGCCTGGTGAATAAATAGCCGAACTTGTCAAGTGGGTACTTCCTTATATGGGAAGATTGTAGTTGTAAAAAGGATTGGTTAAAATTTGTTGTAAACACAAATAAGTCTATCATGGCATTTGGTGGGATGTAGGGGTAGCTGAACTTGCCTGTAGAACAATAGGGGAGTGAGTGGAGCGGTCAAGCATTGAAAGTGATATGTATACAGCAGATTCTAAGGATAGTGTATGAAGTGGAGGAGGGAAGTTATATACACACACACACACATATACACATATATATCCCTACGTACACTCAAACACACACATATATATACACATAATTATAGATACAAATACACACGTATACAATAAATATACTTACACATACATACGCATCATACATGCATATATACACTTACATACATATACATACATATGCACACATACATACATATATATATATATATATATATATACATATATATATATATATAAACGGAAAAAATGAAACGAAATTTCATTTCTCACTCTTAGTACGGCTGTTACTTAAATATAAGTATGTACACGTACATACATATATGTATACAGACGTACAGTAGTATGTATATATATATACATACATGCACACATATATATATGTACGTATAGATTCACCGAACATTTATTATAATGCTCGGTGTGTTTGTGAACAAAACATCCCGAATTAAGCCGAACAGTGTCTAGAAACCATCGTTGCTCATTTGTTCAACACTGACAAAGGAACGCTGTACTAGTTTCAAGCTTATTAGCTATCGTCAGCAACGTATACTTTCCTGCCAGATGATTGAACGTCTGAAAGTATATACTTTCCTTATGCATATTAACGGCTGAGCAGCCTAATTTGCATATCGAGTGGGTTAATCGGCTGGGTGCACCGAAAACGATGAACGGAAAAAATGAAACGAAATTTCATTTCCCACTCTTAGTACGGCTGTTACTTAAATATAAGTATGTACACGTACATACATATATGTATACAGACGTACAGTAGTATGTATATATATATATACATACATGCACACATATATATATGTACGTATGGATTCACCGAACATTTATTATAATGCTTGGTGTGTTTGTAAACAAACATCCCGTATTAAGCCGTAGTGTCTAGTAACCATCGTTGCTCGTTTGTTCAACACTGACCGTTAATATGCATAAGGTAAGTATATACGTTCCACAATCTGGAGGTGAAGTGGGTTTTTTTTATTTTTTAGCCATCTGCCTTCATCACTGGCTTAAGATATTTGAAAGTTGCAAAGCTTTTGTGCATGCAATTCGAGCAGTGTTCAGAGAGTTTGTTCAGTATCGAGCCCTTGGCAAATAGTATTTCGTAGCTCTCTGAAATACAAAGGCCACAGCACTTGTGTCCTCCCTATTATGAGCGCTTTTCTGGAGTATTTTTTATTTGAGCGTGAAAGGGGTGGAATTCTTCTTGAAGTCCCAGACATAGGAGGCGAGTGTTGTCTGATTGGATTTGTCCGGTCTTCTGAAAGAGTGGGTATGGGCATACCACCGGGTCTTAAAATTGTTGGAAGTCATTCCGATATAAGTCTTTTTGTTGTTGTCATCAGTGCCTGAGATGACATCACATTTATATACGATATCATGTGTCAGGCATTTGTTTTCAAGTGGGCAGGCTTCCTTATTTTGGCAGTTGTACAAAGCTCCCGTCCGGGAATTGGTTTCGGAGGTAATAGGCTTATTTAATTTTATAGTGTTGAGATTGGCTATATTCCTAGCTAGGTTAGGTGTAGTGGAGTAGGAGAGTCTTATTGTATTCTTATTAAAGATAGTACAGTACCTATGTTGTGTGGGGAAGTGTATGTTCAGCAATTTGAAGAAAGTCCTAGCTATAGGTGAAGAAACCTCTCTATTGATGGGGGGTTGTACCAACTAATCTGCCTATGCCTATTTCTCCTAGTTAGTCTTGGGTGGTTTATAGATAAGTAATCTTTTCTTTAAATCTACTGCGGGTGAGGGCGTCGTTGTAGTAAGAGGCAGAGGCGCTAAAGATATCTTCATTGGCCGAGAGACCGGAGATTCTGAGTTAGACGCTTTTAAATAAGTTATCTGGATGTTTTTAGGGGGGTTCGAATTAACATTTATATATCTGAGGGACTCGTTAGATTTGTAGTACGGGTAATAGAGGGAAGTATCTAAGTCGAGAGTGACATCTAAAAAGTTGGCCTTAATCATATTTGATTCTATGGTTATTCTAAATCCTAGATTATGGAAGAACGAGCTTAAGTTTCTCCGAAACCCATCAGTGGTTCTGGGGTTTACTTTGTGCAAGGCGAAAATGCCATCAACTCGGTATAATCCTTCGGTAAGGCCCGTGAAGTGGTTCTTCAGGTGGTATAAGATGTACAGGCCCACGAGGTCGCTAACTTCAGCCGAGTCACTTACCCTCATGCTGACGTCAAAAGGGGTCTCAGACTTCTTGTTAATCCAGTAAGATCCCTCGTGGTGTAGAAAGGTCTTACGGGTGTGGAGAATCACATCCTACTCAGCGTCGGTTATGGTGGTAAAATTCCTGGCAAAAGCAAGTGCATCCTTCAGTAGAGGCGCTGAGATAGAAGCGTAGTAGTCTTCTATGTCTAGTTGCAAAAAGCGAGTGTAGCGTTTATCGGGCAATTCTTGGAACCAAGAGATTGTCTCGGAAGTTCTGCTCCAGAGTGGGAGAGGTGAGGCCACCCGCAGTGATGGTAGAACTCTATCAAGGATTTTTTTGCTGATATAACCGATGTCCGAACGTGTCGGGTTGATAAGTTTGACTGATGATTTGGTGAGGAAGTTTCCCTTGCCGTCCTTCAGGGTAAAGTGCGGGATCTTTACCCTAAAGGGTTCCGTTCGGTTGTCTAGTTTAAGGGACTTTGCAATTTCTTTTCCGACCGCATTGGTCTCAGTCAAAGCCATCTCGTTTAACTTTTGTAGGTAGTCGTGATAGCATTTTATGCCAGCTTATTATAGGTCGGTAGGTCCACCTCATACACGTTTTTGGTTTTATCGGAGGGGATATGGAGATTGGGGGACCGCATTTCATTATTTAAGTAGCCTGGAATGGTGTGTTGGCTCTACGAAATTTAATACCTCTGATCATCTTGAAGAGGTCTTCCTCAAATGGTTCAAGTAGGCTGTTGGTGAGTGATGCCTTATTCGTTTTGAAACCGAACTTCTCATCATTGGTAGATGCTACATGAGGG
>OZ024742.1:62722978-62795478 GCA_964016885.1 Eledone cirrhosa
TATAACAAAATTAATGATGAGGCAAAAGAAATTGCTGGAAATTTAAAGAGTGCCGCTGCAATAGAACACTTAGCTAAACGTGTTGACTTCATCACTCTGAAAGACCATAAACCTCTCACGTTACAAGCTGACCTAGCTGTAGATTGATAAACCCAGCTAAATCAGAATTAAGAATAGCAAGTAAAATATATTATGAGAAATTAACACACGTAATAAGAACAGTACTGACCTCTTACTACGGAACAACACATCTGTCATTATCCTGGTTCACAGATCTTATTTCGAACTTTAGGGCTATATCCACCCAGTTCGATATAACAGATTTTTACCCATCCATTTAGATAACATTTTAGAATTCGCTTGTATTTATTAGTACATCAGTGACCAGGAATTAGAATTAATTTTCCGTGTCCGAAGGACGCTCCTGATCAACAACAGGAGGGTCATACGACAGTGCGACCTGGCTGGATTGTAATTTTTCATACACTTAAGTGCAAATATACCCAAACAGTTGTCTTTATTTATTACACAGTTTCAATGGCCAAGCCCTCGACGGGTTCCATTAGGATTTAATAGAAGCCTTTCGCGTGCTAAGGCTTAACAGTACAGTAAAAACAAACTTTGCTAATGTCAATTACTTTGATGTTAACGTAGCCTTAGCCTCGGGTACGTATAAACCGTACTATAAACCTAACGAAAAACTGAAATATATTAACAGAGGATCCCGCCACCATCCCCGTAGTTTTTAAAAAATCCAGTCTCTAACATTAACCGTAGGATTTAGAACCTATCATCCACCAAGGGGATATTTAACATAGCAGAACCCTATTACAATATTATTCGAGACAATGGTTTCAAAAAGAAGATTAAGTAGATACTCAAAGAGCCCAAAATCAACTAAAATCAAGTTAAAAATAAAAATAGAACTAGAAAAATAATCTACTTCACTTCTACTCCCTTAACGTAAAGACAAATGAAGGTAAGAATTTTTTAGATATAATAGAAAAGCACCCCTCCTCCTCCGCAACCCAGGTACAGTAAAATATTCAGTCGACGTTTCGTGAAGATAAGTTATTCCTGCGGAAAATCCAGGATGCTCTTGCAGGATAATGGAAGGCTACTCCTTGTATAAAACTCATGTATAGAATATAAAATCCATCGTAAATGTGGCAGATATTACACATATCACTACCAAACATGCAGTGAAAGATATGTGGGTATAGTACAAGAACGTTTTAAACAACGATTCTACTCACACCTCTTTTCTCTTAGGTACCCTGAAATGAAGACCAATACGGCCTTGGCAAAAAGGGCCTGGTAATTAGAAAATAAAGGAGTCCCACATAAAATAATATGGATAATCCTAGAAAGATCCAGACAATACATCTATGGAACAAAGAGATGTTCCTCTGCCTCAGTGAAAAATTCAAATTTTACATGGTTTGAACTAATCGAAAAAATAACTGAACTCTGAAAATGAGCTGTTTAAAGACCGTGTGTACCCCATGAGCCACCTACTTTCAACATGGAAGAGCCAACCATAAAATATCCAGTCAACTGATGTACTATATCCACTATAATTCCAACAAATTAACATTTTTCTGCATGCCGCCTGTAAGTGTCTTTTATAGCCTACACCCACTATAAGGACGGAATACGCAAATACAAAGAGTTGCATATGTGCTTTCACCATGGGGGCATTCGTCACAAAATACTCAGTATTCTGATGTGTTGCATCCGACATGTTTCTATGAGGTCAAACCTTTTTAATATGTTTATAACTGTCTTTCATAGACTACACCACACTTCCAGGAGTTAGCACGCAGACAGAAGTATACACACGTTACGAACGTTTTGTTAGGGCTCGAGTTGCCTCTTCTGGAAAACAAATCAGCAAAACGATTTGAGTTACAGTCTTTTCCATACACGACTTTATAACCGAATCTCATTCAAACATTGAAATTCACCAGACGACGGAAGTAGATGTTTATGCTTCAGGCATTTAGCACAGTCTGCAGTTGTACTTTGCATAGGCCTTAGAACCTAAAATAGTGCCACACATGTTACGTGTATGAGTGATAATAATTGTTTCTACTTTTGGCACAAGGCCAGCAATTATCCCAGTACATTACTTTATTTTATCGACCCCGTAAGCATGAAAGGCAAAGTTAACCTCGGCAGGATTTGAACTCAGATCGTAAAGGGACGTAACTATGCTGAAAAGAATGTCCGACCCTCTACCGATTCTGCCAATAATAAACAATAAATTAGTTCTCTTGCTCTAGATTTAGTATTTATTCCTTTGCTGCATATACATATATTACATATATTTGAGTATATATATATGTAATATATGTATATGCAGCATGGTCTCATTCTTTAACGGTATGTCAATATTTGTTTATAAAACTGATCTATATTATATTTTATCTGATGAAAGCGCACCATAATTTGCTTTGGTGTCCTTGAAATATGTATAATGAAATAAATATGGTTTTATAAATATAGTTTCCATTTGTTAATATATTGTATATTTACTCGAATAATTTGTTGAGTGCTTTATATCAGTTATAAAAATATTTGCTTGTTGTATCCCAACAAATTAAATATAACTTCTATATATATATATATATATATTCAGTATATATATATACAAACACACACATTTATATATATACATACACACACGTATATATATGGGACTTCCAGTTTCATTTTACATTATATACATGTCTATGTATATTTTAGTTATTTAAAAATTATTTTTAAGTGAACATGATTTTTAAAAAATATTTTGAAGTGAACCTGGCCCAACGGATAACAGGTGGTCTAGTACAAAGGTTCTCAACGGGGGTCGTATACCCCCTCCCCCCACCTCTGGGTCGTTTTGTAGCTCCGGGTGGGGGCGTTTTTGAGCAAGGGGGCGTTAGGGGGGAGTTTTGGGGGGGCGCTGGAAGCCCCTTTAGTTTGGTAAATTTTATAAGTCATATGTGTACGTCTCTTAGACAGCTAGTGTGAATGCATTTGAATGAAGAAAACGAAGAAAATAAATAAAAGAAGCTTGTCAACGAATTCCCTAGGGAGATAAAAGAAAAACAAAAGAAATCAAAGAAAATGAACATAAGGATGTCAACTTTGACAACAGTTACAAGAACAACTTCAACAGAAATGACAACAAAAAGAAGTAATGGTGATGAAAGGTGTGGGTGTATACATATACATGCATACGAACATACACACACATGCATACGTACATACATACATACATACACACACACACACAGACCTGCGTTAGTGTTTGATGAGGTTGAGAACCTGGTCAGCTTTCAGCCAGAACTGTGGTATTTAATCTCCCTAGGTAATAAAATCTGGAGACAGAATTTTCTCCTTACCAAAAAAAACAACATAAATAATCATGTCAACATCCTTACACACTTAAATATAAATGCATGTATATATACAAATGTATAAATGCATAGCTATATACATACGTAAATGTATGTATGTATATATGTATGTATGTATGTCGTTGGCGACTAAACTGGCAACCCCACCAAGGTTTCTTGGTGAGGAGGGTGGCTTTGGACATCCTGCAGGACTAAAAACAAAACCTGTCAAAAGGCAAAGGGGCTCTTAAGAGTCAATAGCCATCCAAAATCACCGGGAGAGATGACCCCTTAGCCTTTGTCAAGGCAGAATTCTAGGAGAAGGAAAACTCTGATATAACACCTGCAACTCTGATGGTATCCAATGATGTTGAATTGTTCTTCTTTTTGGTAAATATCATCTTGGTTAAGAGAGTGGGACTGGCTTTGTGCAGTGCCTTTGCTCACTATAAAAGCTTCACAGCACAGGCATTGCTTTATATCTGGAGATCTCTCTGTACTTGTCGTCACATGGTACCATGGGCCCAGCACTATGTGTCAATAATTGTCACAAGTGTAGTGTTTGTACCAGAGCTTTCAAGTCGCTGGCTGGACTAAAAAGTCACATTCGTTCAGCGCATCGGTAGGGGTTCTCCTACATGGATATAAAGTAGTGGCCGTACTCGAAAACGAGTTGGCAGCCACCATGTATGTATGTATGTAGATTTATACATATATATATATATATATATATAGTGACGAAACATAAGTCAATTGCATGAACTCATAATCCTTTATTTACTGCTATATATATTTCGATGATAGCCATTGAATGGCTATGACCTCATCAGGCAGTTAGCCAGTTCTTAGATATGCCAGCTCTGTGTGTATAGTGTTGATGGTATCAGAGCCTTGGGACAATATATATATATATATATATATATAGTTTTAATATAGAAGACATTCTACAGGACTATAACTGTTTCATTCTTTAGAAATCATCTACATACATGCATACATACATTTACGTATGTATATAACTCTGCATTTATATTTAAGTGTGTAAGGATATATGTGTGTGTGTGTGTGTGTGTGTGTGTGTGTGTGTGTGTGTGTGTGTGTGTGTGTGTGTGTGTGTGTGTGTGTGTGTGTGTGTGTGTGTGTGTGTGTGGTGTCTGTGTATAATATATATATATATATATTATACACACACACACACACACACATATATATATATATATATATATATATATATATATATATATATATATTCTTTTTTCAGTCTGCTCTACCATGTTTGAGCCCCCTGTTGGAGATAGATAGATAGACGTGTACCAAACACAGACACTCACACACATTTCTTACTCTCTCTGTCCCTCCCTCTTTCTCTCTTCATCTATATATATATATATAATATCGATGTAATTTTTTATATCGATATTGCATGGGCGTCCACTGAGGAGTTATAAGGGCCCGCTTGTGTGTATTTCTATGGATTATATACAAGTTTCTACATAACTTGGACATTATTTATCCCAACTTGTAGAAATCTTATAATGAAACGATCGTATGGAAAGAAAGAGAGATTTATTTAATTATGTCTCATATAAAATAATACAACCAATTTTCTACGGAATACTATATAATTATCACCCAAACACTTAATTGGGATTATACTTAGGCATATCCTAATGTTTGTTGCGTGAGATGGAGTTGGTCAGATTATTGCTTAAAGCTTTCTCTGTTAATATATATATATATATATATATATATATATATATATGTAATAAAATATAGAGAAAAATACTGCAGGTAGCACATGGATAACATGTAATAAAATGAGTCCCTCATCAGTGATTTGCCGACGATCATCGATATTTCATTGCATTAAAAATCATATACCTCACGTCGGTGCAATAATAACCAAAATAAGTTATTAGGACAATTGAAACGCGTAAAGTGAGTGAGACAGGAGAACAACACAGAGTATAGCTAACCGTAGGGGAAAGAAACAAGCTTCAAAATTATTCTGTTTAGCATAAGCTAGGTGAATATATGAGCTTTTAGAAAACAGACCTGACACGAACTCTGGCCATGTGAGAAGAGAGAAAAATAGCCTTCGTGGTGTACAGGATGAAATGAAGAGAAGAGAAACAGTGAGTGAGTGAAAGTGTGAGGAAGAGTTAACTGACATGACAGAGGGGGAGAAACAGAGAGACTGGAGGAGCAGTAAGAGAGAGAGAGAAAAAAACACAGAATCGCAGTGGTAAATATATGTAATAAAATATAGAGAAAAATACTGCAGGTAGCACATGGATAACATGTAATAAAATGAGTCCCTCATCAGTGATTTGCCGACGATCATCGATATTTCATTGCATTAAAAATCATATACCTCACGTCGGTGCAATAATAACCAAAATAAGTTATTAGGACAATTGAAACGCGTAAAGCGAGTGAGACAGGAGAACAACACAGAGTATAGCTAACCGTAGGGGAAAGAAACAAGCTTCAAAATTATTCTGTTTAGCATAAGCTAGGTGAATATATGAGCTTTTAGAAAACAGACCTGACACGAACTCTGGCCATGTGAGAAGAGAGAAAAATAGCCTTCGTGGTGTACAGGATGAAATGAAGAGAAGAGAAACAGTGAGTGAGTGAAAGTGTGAGGAAGAGTTAACTGACATGACAGAGGGGGATGGTGTTGTTATTTGGCGTTGTTGAAAAGAGCAGTGGCCTTTGACCTGGCAATAAAAACTGGAGGCAAAATTCTTTCTGTACCAAAACCAAGGCACACACACACAAGTTTGTGTGTGTGTGTATCTATCTATGTATATATATATATATATAAAGGCTTTCTCACTGTCACCAAGCTTCTAAATTCATTCGTTGCTACGAGGTATTTTATTTTGCAAGGTACTATTTTTCCCCTGAGTTTGTGATTTCAGAGAAAAGTAAGAAATTCTTCATATTTTGCATCTTTTGTATTTTGGATTTACAGTTTGAATTGTAGAATTGTCTATCCACTCAAAATATTACAACAGCTAACAGTGAAATATAGAATTTAAAAAAAAAAAAAGCTTTTTCGACTGAGATCAAATTTTTTTTTTTTTTTTTTAATATAAAATTTGAAATAGCTTGCTTTTGTTTTGGACTGAAACTTTTTTGTGTTTAATTCGTACGAGTATTTTTAAAAAATTCTAACATAACTTGATTTGGCCCAGTAATCTACTGATTTCAAAATCAGTAGTATATTGAAAAATGGAAAAATAGGGTAGGGGGGCGTTTCGTGATTTCGAGGGGCCGAAATGGGTTGAGAACCTTTGGTCTAGTGTATATATAAAATTAATAAGAAATGTCGAGAATTCAGACTCACAATATAACTATAAATTCAGTTGGTTGTTTATAGCATAGAAAATCGGGTAAACCATTTATAAACAGAAAAAAGTTGCCAGCAGTCGATACAAAGAATCAAATTTCATATCTTTCAGATACTGACTGACTGCGAACAGTATTGAGCTGAACAGTTCCTGACAACAATCACCGTCTAAATTAGAAACTAAATCAAATAGCGTGCAAAGTTTGAAAATTCGAAGCACTGAGAGATTATGTGGCTCATAGAAAATGTAAGAAACTCAGACACCAAAAATAACTGTAAATACAGTTGGTAATTATAAATATCCTACAAAATCAGATAAATGTCCTTATATCTAAAGGTATGATGAAAAATTTACGAGCTTAAGTTTTGCCAATATATAAAAAATTTCATCAGCATGCTCGTGGTCTACACCTTCAAAAATGTATCTCTGCAAAATCCTATAAAATATGCACTATTAAGAAAGATGAGAGGAAACAAGTTCAGGTGGTGGTGGCAGTTACACCACATAGCTTGGATATATGATCGAAAAATCAAAATAATTTTCTAAAGAAGAAACCATAAAATATACAATGAATGGTTCTATTGCTAGTTATTGTGACAACTGTTATATTGTATATGTATATTGTTTTATATTGCTTAATCAATATATTAATTAGGGTTTAATGTTTATAGAGATGGTAGGTTTCTACTGAAACAACTTGTTAATCTTGTGTTCTGTTGTTTCGAACAAAGTAGCTAATTTCACAGTATTGAACAACCATCCTTGAATAAACTAGCTAATTTGTCAGTGCTGTAGAGACGTGCTTAAATCTTTCCTGAAGATACAAAAAGTTTATGGTACGCAATTTTACATCATCTCTTATCTATTTTGATCTTTGTTTTGTGACTCCCTGATACTGAAGGTTTTATATGTGGTCTCCTGGCTAGTGTTGAGAAATGGAGAAACGAGGGATTCAACTGAAACATTAGTTAGTTTATGTTTTAAGTTTTCCTAATATGAATTTGGCATCGTACTCTAAGGAGGATATTAGTTTAGACCTTTAATTCGAAAAAATTGTAATGTGGTAGAATATACGATGTAATGCAATCATATTTCTTTGACTCCTTTACGAAATGGCTTGTCATGATTGACAGTCTTACATTTATATTTCACTCGCCTTTTCTCAATAAATATTGTGACTGAAATATTATGTTTAATGAAGCAGTCCAAGAACGAGATGATATATTTATGGAATCCAGTTTTAAATGAATGTCATAAGATTATGTAGCTGATTTTAGCTTCTCCAATTGTAAGTTCTTTCATGAATTTCTTTGTCTTTCTATATATTTATTATTTATATTGTTTTTCAATGTGTTAAATAAACAATTATTTAAAAATATAAATAATGATTTGTATCTGCATTCAAGAAATAAAACATTAATATTAGTTATATTGTAACAAAATAATTATCAGATAGCTACACAATATTCTGAATGTGTGTGTATATATATATATATATATATATATATATATATATATATATATATATAGGGAGAAAAAACGATTATTAGTAAAAAAAAAATTTTTATTTTACTTTTTCTGGGTTAGAAAATGTTTAAAACAAATTATTTTACTTAATGTGAAGTGTCAAAGTATTCATTTATTTATTTATTAATTAACAATACCATTGATTTATTTATTAATTTATTTATTCAATAATTATCAATTACCGGTTTCAGCATTTTATGCTTTTTCAAATTATGTGAGTGGGAGAGGTTTGTAAATAATATTATTCTTTCTTTCCCATTTCCTTAACCTGTTTAACATCACCTTATTTTCTGTTCTACATTTTCTACAAACACAAATTCCTTTTTTTCTCTCCCACTCACATAATTTGAAAATGCATAAAATGCTGAAACCGGCAATTGATAATTATTAAATAAATAAATACTATTGTTAATTAATGAATTAATTAATACTTTGACACTTCACTCAAAGTAAAATAATTTGTTTTAAACATTTTCTAACCCAGAAAAAAGAAAAAAATAAGGAAAAATATATATTTTTCTTCCTAATAATCGTTTTTTTCTCCCTATATATATATATTCCAACTCGTGTGTTCCTTCTCCACATTTTATTATTATTATTATTATTATATATATATATACACACGCGCCCTCTTACAAACGTACACACATACACGCACGCGCACACAGGCAGGCACATATATATGTGTATGTGTATATGTGTGTGTATGTGTGTATATATGTGTGTATACGTATATATATGTGTATATATATATATATGTGTATATATATATATATGTGTGTATATATATATATATATATATGTATGTATGTATATATATATATATATGTATGTATATGTGTGTGTATGTATGTATGTGCATGTATTTATGTACGCGTATGTATGTGCATAAATATGTATATATGTTTGTACATATGTATGTGTGTATGTACCTTTTTGTATGTTTCTTGTGTGTGTGCGTGCGTGTATGTGTGTGTACGTGTGTAAGTGGGCGCGTGTGTGAATGTGCTTGTCGACACCTGGAATATATATTAAGAGAAACTTCACAATAAGGGGAATCACCCCAACACTTGAATCTGCTGATGGAACCCTTTCTGCCTTTGTCACCCTTATTTCAGCCTTAAAGAATTAGCTTCTAAAGAATTTCCCTTTTCTTTAAACCAATGAAGCCCACCCATTCTGTAGACACCTGTCTTACAGGCATTGTTAGTTTAAGTGATAAACTAGGATTGGTATTCCAAACTTGAATTTGTTTACAGTATTCTTTCTGCCTTTGTTAATATTTTAGCTTTAAAGAATTAGCTTTTAATGAATCCCCTTTCTTTAAATCCATCAACCAATGACCTCCACCCATCACAATCCCCACCCTCTCATACCACCAGAAAAGAAAAGATATAAATACCACCACCTACTTGGAAATCCAGCTTCCTGATGATTTCTCATGAATGAAACGGTTCTAGTCCTGTAGAAGCTCTTCTATATTAAAACATTTATATATGTATTGAGTACCTTACTTACTGTGGTTACCTCCGATTCAACCCGGATAATATATATATATATAGATGATGATATATAAATTTAGAATATCAATATTTTACATTGTGGCTCCTTCAAGTCTGTTTGTTCAAACTTGATCAGTTCATCTTCTCTATAATATTATAAGATTTTACTGATTGGTCAAATAGTTAGCTCTTATATATTTGTTTCAGTTACATTAGATGATGATAAATGTTGTCAGTGAAGTCCTAATGACCCAATAATTAATTACACCCCTGTATTGTGTTCAGAAATATATATATGTCATAGTATTTAGTTATATCTCTCTACAGAGTTCAATTCCCACCATAGTCAAATTAGTTTTACATCACTTGTGGTTGGATACAATTAATGTTAATAATACATTAGAATTGATTTGGTTGACAATATCACACATCCAAAATATGGGGGCTTTATGTCTAAACAAAGTGAAAAATCTTCTTTTCAGATACAATGATGTCGAAGAAATATTGGCAACATATAATAATTTTATTGATGTTCCACTTTTTCACTCTGCATATATCACATTCTTCTAATTCTAATACCAACACTGGTTCCCTTTTTCGTCTACTGGAAGGAAAAACTATTATACATACCAAAGAACTGGCTAGAACATACCCTGTGATATTTGTTAATGTTATATTTGAATGTATTCAGCATTGCATTAGTATGCCCTGTTGCAGTTATTTTACTTACCATGATAAAATCTGTGAGATATTTCATGCCTGGCAAGACAGTATTGTTGTGATATCATCAACAATACACCAGAGTTATTACACAGTACATGAAGGTAAGTAAAATTATTTCACAAACATTCCTACTTCAAGATGACTGGTGTATAAATTAATAGTAATGTGGTATTATTGACTGGTCACCCAGCCTCAACCTGTTGCAGTCTGCAACTAACCCAGGTTCTGCTGCAATTCGGTTTGAGGAGGGCAAACTCTCCAAGTATCGGTTGCTCTCCGACAGGTTTGCGGTCATGCCCTTAGCAGTGGAGACTTCTGGTGTCCTTGATCCTAGGGCTACCTCCCTACTTACCACCATAGGCGCTGAGCTGGCCAACCACAGGTGTGAGCCTCGCAAGATGGAATGGTTCTTCCAGCACATCTCCCTTACCATCCTCCGGGGAAACGCCTTCTCTATTCTGTCCGCCGGGGCTGTGGGGCGGCCAGCACATGGAACTCCATTTGCTCATAATACAGAGAGATGGAGAGGCAATGACAGTTGGAGTTCGGTTCTTCCGTGTTTGGACACATTTGTCAAACTAGGTTTTATGAAACAATTGTACCATAAATTAAACAGGCCTCTGACCACTACTGCTATCAATTCAGTTTGTCTAGTTCAATTACCTGAGTACATATCTTCCTAATCAATAACTTTTGAACAACACTTGAGTTCAATATTTTAATAGAAATTCATTAGCTGTTGATGTTAAGTTTAATTTCTTGTAGACTGTAGTTGTTCAAGAATAATATAAAGTGTCAGTCTTATTAGATTATGAAGGCCTGCCAAACCAAACCATTAAAAGAAGAAACAAAAAATTATAAACTCTGACACACATACATATCAAATGTATCATAGATTCACATTAGTAGTTTCACTATTAGTTTAATAAAATAACCTCTTGAATCGGTTTGTGTGTATCGGCTAAATAACAACAAAGAAATATGTAAATAAGGTGCCTAAATACCTTATTACTGATAGTAATAGCATGGAAATGGAGATGTTAATTTGCATATTGTCAGCACTTATGATGGTAGTTAATTTTGAAACATATCAAGTTGTCCATTAAGCAGCTGAATTATACAAAAAGTTTATATATCTCTATATACAGTACAGAATATACTAAAAATGTGTAGATTTATATATGCATAATAACATATATAAATTTACACATGTTTAGTATATAAATAAGTAAACATTCGCAAATTACATATTACCCTGTAAATTGTAAACTATGATAAATATCTTTGATCAATTATGTTACCATTTTGTATATCTGCTAAAGCATCACAAGGAAATATATAACTGAGGGTATTCTGTCATCTATCACTTTTTGTAATATCACTGAACTGGACATACTAACTTGATTATTATTTGAGCTCATATTGGTAGTTAATTTTGATATCAAAACCTTCTGTTTTTTATATGCATGTATACAGGTATATCTGAGAACTTTTCATTGTAGCAAGATATGTTTGTATTAGCAGTGGCATGACCTTTCAATCCTACCCTTCTGTGTTATGATACTTTGATACCATACCAGGGTATTGGAGATTTCTCTGCTACTAACAGTTGAAAACTGTTGTTGAAACATCAAAATTATTAATATTTATTCCATCAGAAACCATAGATTTTAACAGAAGACGCTAAGAGCAGGTGTCACATCCTCAACGCCTCATGGTTAAATATGACTGCAGAGCTGCTGATATATTTAATATGTCTTATGATTAAACATAATCACAAAGTAAAGTGATTTAAGGAAATGTTATTTCAATACTAGATGTATCATTAGCTACTGCCTCTTTGAAATTAGAATTAAACAAATTAACATAACATTATTTCAGTTAGTGTTATGTCATGCTCCACTAAAAATAGAGTAAAGTAATTTGAAGAAACATTATTTCAATAACAAATGTGATCGAAGATTTAAAGAATCATTATTTCAAAACTTCACATACCACTACCTACTGTCTCTTTGAAAGGACTGTGAAATAATTTAAAGAAATCAATACTGGTCATAGTGATGTTTCTTTGAAATAAAGTGAAGTAATTTGAAGAAATGTTATTGCAACAATACCAGACATAATGTTATCCAGGTTTTGAAAGAACATTTTCTCAAAACTGAGGAGTTTGGGTCAGGTGAATACATTGATCTCTGACAGTAACATTCTTAGGGATTAACGAGTACACTGGTTCTCATATGACTCTCACTTTTGGTTCTAGGACATTTTTTGGTCACTTTCAGATAAATGCTTCTGCTGGCAGACTAAACTTAATGAGGGACTTGTTGCTTGGTGTGGGGATGGGCACTGCCAAGCATTTCTAAGACCTATTGAAATGACATGATGAACATGGAGTCAAATATCTAGAGTGGAATCCCAATGACTGGCTGCACCAGATATGGGATTTTATTGATTGAACCAAGAGCTGGTGATATATCTAGCATATGTTGTGGTTAAATACAGTCACAGAGGCTCTTTGTGTTGTCTTTAAAGACACCTAGAAGAATGATACTATTGTCTAATATTATTTCTTCAGAAGACACCACAATCTTAAACTGTTATGGGTTCTAATTTATCTCTAGCATGGTGTTGAAGGTGTCATTTCATAAAACAAAACTGGAAAAGAGACAATAAGGTGTCTTCTGTTCAGTGTGCCACCATGATAGAAATAACTGCCATATTTACATCAAATCAAAGGCTACAATCATAAATCATTGAGAGATGATGTCCTAGAGCTAAACAACAATATTTGTCAATTGTGAAGTGAAATGACTTATAACTGAAAATTGAAACATTGGTTGACAGGAACATTACCTATAATTACTATCTTTCTCTCTTTAAGATTCCTTCCACAATTATCTGTTTCCTATATATATTCTGAGAATTGTTCAAATTAAAAATAACAGTTTTTCTTCTCCAGGTAAATGGCATAAATTCTATGTATTACCAAAGAACAGCAAATTAAAACCAGTAGACTTTTATAATGGCATTTACATTGATTCTTATATAAATGATTGCAAGAGGACAATTTGTTCGAGATCATTTTATAAACACTTGGAAAAATATATTGGTTGAGAATGTAAGAGAATTTTGTTTTTTATACTCATTATGCATGTTCATTTGGTTATATTTTTATGGGTTTCTCACTAGTAGAAAGTGAAAGAGAGAGAGTCTGTGACTAACCCCAAAACAAGATTCTTTCATTGGAATTTGCATGCGGGTATCTGTATATATGAATTATATATGTGTACATATACATACATCTCTTTATCTATATATATACACATGTGCTATTAAATGCTGACTCTCTGGAAAGTTTTGCATATTTTTACAGTTCCTTGTAATGTCTTAATTTTTCATGCTTTTTTAATTCTGTGAAGTCAAGTTTCTTAAGTTTTGCACTGAGGCAGTTAGTAACATATCTAATTGCCCAAAAGATCACAGGTAGAAATTTAAAGGTAGAGTCATGATCGAGGATCTGCAGATTATTAGTTAATGTTCTTCTTTTCAATAACTTCTAACACTATATTAACATCTGCTAGGTAGTTAATTTTAACTATTGTGTATGTCTTATTTTCCCTCTCCCATGTCATTAAATCTGGTTTGTTATGTCTATATTTTACTAGAGTTTTGACAAGAACAGTCCAGTTCTCTTTCATATTATGTGTAAGTGTGCTTTCCATTACTCTACCTTTTGATATTTTAATTTTCAGGTCTATCTTTTCTACCGATATCATTATGAAGTGTTTGATCACTACATCATGTCACATTGGTACATAGTAACATAATGATAATGTTGAACAGCTGCTTAAGATGTAGATGCTATACAAGATGTTTATTCCAATGAATCTGCAATTGTTTTGGCATCAAAGTGTTAAACCAGCAGCTATACTCTCTTTGAGTATCAGATATTTTATTGGTATTTCCTGTTCCCGTATTGCAAAAATGCATCTTTCAAAATGAGAGCTAATATACCAGTTGTTCGTCCAAGATGACTACTTTTTTCATCTATCATATTAAATTGTGTAGCGTTTCTACAATCAAACATTAAGTATCTAGAATTACATTATCTAATGTGTCTTCATTCAGTCATAATATATCTAAGACTACATTACCTAATGAGTCTTCATACTTAATGTGTCAAACATAATGTATCTAGGGCTACACTACCAAATATATATTTCTGACAAACTACAATAACCTTCATTCAGTCATATTATATCTAGAATTACATTATGTAGTGTTTCTACATTCAGGCATTAAGTATCTAGAACTACATTATATATTGTGTTGATTCTATTTTAATAAGGTAGGGTGTGATATGAGGGGAATTTGGGCTCTAATTTTAGCAGATCAAGTCACTACACAATGGTCTATTTGTTGTCTTGAGAAGCTTTCTTGTTTGTTTGTTATTTATAAATGTTTATACATGTTGATATATCAGACTTGATATAACTGTTAATGTTATTCTCACATCACTGATTGTTGGGATTGTTTATTTCAGGTAAAAGTGGTTCTTGAAAAAAACAAAACTGAGGTTGTGACAATTACCTTCAATGGAACAGGTTCAGACAAAAAGAACTGGTTTAAAAAAGATAGAGTTCTACATTTTCCATGGAATGATTTTGGTGACGGATTTGACAAGTTCCAGATGAATTATGGGTATGTCTGTTTTAAATGTCTCATTGATACATTTTACTAATAATCATGTGCATGTGAAGTGGATGAAATACACATTCAAGCACGCACACAAACACATATATAGACACACACACCCATAGAGACATACACACATAAACACACACAGACATAGACACATACACACACTTAGTCATACACATACACACACATAGAGACACATACACAAACATTGTATCAGAAATAAGATCAAACCTTGAGCTGATCAATTACGAAATGCGCATCACACCTCAATGAATGTAATGAAAATTTGACAGTTCGCCCATACTGAGGTTGCGACATCTCTGGCGCTTCCTTGGCGGTGAACAGGTGTGGTCGCCATTCGACAGGCACGTTTTCCCACAGCTCGTCTCCTTGACAGAGCTGCAGTCCTGGGTCAGGAAAAGACTGAGGGATAGTGCTTGGAAACTGGAATGTCTCCAGGTGCTCACTGCCCTCTGCCAGCTGGGCACCAGTATCGGTGGAACAGCCACCTCGGCGTTCTATAGAGGACTAGTGGAGGGGAAGAGTGACGACGTTCTCGGAGAGATCCTGGGCGTCGAAGAAGATCAGCTGTTTGCTCTCTTCCGGAGAACTTTCAGCCCAGGGCCTATGGATAACTTCCAAAAATCCCTGGCCTGGCAGTGCTACCGGGGAGCCTTGCCGGTTCGAGATAAGCTCTACAGGCACGGAAGTGCCGTCAGCCGAGCCTGTCCGAGATGCGCGCAGAGCGACAAAACCGTCGTGCACGCACTCGTTCAGTGCCCGAGCATTGCTGACTTGTGGAGCTATGTTGAACAGTTGCTGTCGCGTGTAGGACCGATCCGGTTATCGACTGAGTCCATTGTGCAGATGGTCTCACCATCTTCCTTCGAGGAGGAAGGGCAGGCGGTTTTCATCTGCTTGGTGGCCATGGCGAAAGAGATTGTGTGGTGGACAAGGTTGAAAGGGTTAAAGACAGACACTTTCCTCTTCGGCGAATCCCTAATTAAGTTTTTCAAGTTTGACTTGAAGAGGAAAATAGGGGTGGAGAGGCAAGTGCTGCCTTCTAACAAGTTTGTTGAAAGGTGGGTGAATGTAGCGAGAATGGTCCGAGTGAACGAGACCGCTCTGAATATACGCCTGTAGTTCGAGAAATGGAAAAATTGAGAGAGGGCGCTTGCCCTGGTGGTCAGGGTGGCCGTAGTCTTTTGTGTGGTTTTCGCCACGAGTAATTCCCTATACGGGAATTTTTCATTGTTTCAATTTTCATTTTTATTGTTTATATATATATATATGTTTCTATGTCTTTTTTTTCTTTTCGTTTATAAATAATAAAAATCTTTACACGCACAAAACCCACATCGTACCGTCCTGTGCCATCTGTAATGTTTTTCTTAGTGTCAGCCCTTGTGGCCAATAAAGAAATCATTATTATTATTATTATTGGCAGTATCGGTAGAGGGTCGGATGCCAAGATTTAACGCATAGAGTTACGGCCCTTGCCATTCTGAGTTCAAATCCCGCAGAGGTTAACTTTGCTTTTCATCCGTATGGGGTCGATAAAATAAAATACTAGTAATACACTGGCTAATTGCTGGCCTTGTGCCAAAAGTCGAAACAATTATTATTATTATTATTGTTCTTTGAGTCTCAGTCATTGATGTTATTTAACTGGAAAGTTTGTTGAAATGAATATCAAGCCACTACCTGCAGCCTCAGATATTCAGGACGTATCGGAGGGTTCTTGCTGTTCCCAGCAAGCATGCCCTTTAAAGGGTTCCAAAAAGCGGGGCAGGACCAATTTTCTTTAACCATCCTTGGAAACTCTTTGAGATAGTACCTAGTGCGCCTATGAGAATCGCGACCACTTTGACTTCATGGCAGTTCCAAATCCTTTTTACCTCCCACTTTAAGTCCTGGTATCGGTTAATTTTCTCCTTCTCCTTCTCTTGCACACTTGTGTCGAATGGGCAGGCTACAATCAGGCACGATCTTGTTTCCTTGTCTAAAACCACCAGGTCAGGTTTATTGTGTTCCAGTTTCTGTATCCTAAAATCTGTATCCTAAAATCCCACAGCACCTTCACCTGATCGTTTTCTATCACCGACTCTGGCTTATGCCCATACCACTTCTCAGAGTGTGGTGAATTGTTTACTTTGCATAGGTGCCAGTGGATCACCCTGCCCATCACATCATGTCTCCAGCCTTTATAGTGAGTCTGGGCTAGGTGTTTACACTCGGATACAATGTGAGCCACAGTCTCCTCTCTCTCTCCACAGATCCTACACACTGGGCTAGCCTCCTCCTTGTAGATATGGTGTTTCAGCCACTTCGTTTTGAGGGCCTGCTCTTGTGCAGCCATTAGCATTCCTTCTGTAGCCTTTTTAAGGTCTCCTCTTTTCAACCAGTTCCATGTCTGTGGATCTCTAAATTCAGTTTTCTCAAAGAAGGTACTATGAAGGTTGCTCTTTCTCCTTGTTGTTATTTCCTCCTTGGACATCCCCTGGTCTATTGTCCTCTCCTTCAGTACAATTCTGAGCATTGGCTCCCTACTATCAGTCACGTATTTGTGTAGGTTGTTTTTCTCCATCTGAACATAGTCCTCTATGCTAATAAGACCTCTTCCACCTTCAGATCTCCTTAAGTAGAGTCTATCTACATCACTCCTCTTGTGGAACATGTTGTAGATAGTCATGAGCTTCCTAGTCTTCCTATCCATTTCTTTTTGTTCAGCAACATTCCATCTCAGAATTCCCGCACTGTACCTAATAAAAGACACAGCTCGAGAATTCACTGCACTTATGACAATCCTACTATTTAGATGTGACTTTAATACGCTCCTTACTATCCGAATGTATTCAGATCTTATCAATTCCTTCATTTTTTTGTTCTTGATGTCATCAGTCTCCAGAACACCTAAATATTTGTATCCTTCTTCAGTGTCAATTTCCTTTATCATCTCACCTGTTGGTACCTGGATTCCGTTGCTTCTGCTCAATTTACCCCTCTTCATCACAAGGACTCCACACTTACTAATACCAAATTGCATATATATATCATTGCTGAAAATACGGATAGTGTGAACAAGCAAATCCAACTCCTTCTCACTCTTCCCGAAGAGCTTAAGATCGTCCATGAAGAGGAGGTGATTGATGGTAAGCTCTCCCTTTCCCAACTTGTATCCTGCTCTCACTTTTCGCAGTATAATGGTCAGGGGCATCAGGGCAAGGACAAACAACAGAGGGGACAGACTATCTCCCTGGAAGATACCTCTCTTGATCTTCACGCCTCCCAAGGATTCTCCAGCCAATGTTAACTCTGTTTTCCAGGACTTCATACTTTTGCTCAACAACTGTCTGCCACCTTGAAGATCTCTAGGCTTTTGGTGATCCAAGAATGAGGTACCATGTCGAATGCCTTTTTGTAGTCTATCCATCCCATGGCAAGACCAGTGTGTCTCCTCTTGCAGTTCCTCATTACCATCTTATCAATAAGTAACTGGTCCTTTGTACCACAGGACTTCTTTCGGCATCCTTTCTGTTCGTCTGGTAACAAGTTGTTTATGTGGAGGTGGTGGTAGATTTCCTCAGACACAATGCTTGTTAACAGTTTCCACATTACGGACAGACATGTGCTAGGTCAAAAGTTGGTAACATCATTACCCTTGATTCGGTCTTTCATTACCAGAACTGTGGTACCTTTTGTCAACCACTCTGGTACTTCACCTGACATCAAGCAGTCATTGAACATGGTTGTCAGTTTCAGGTGGAGGGATGTTATATTTTTAATCCAATACCCCTGCACACCATCTGGGCCTGGTGATTTCCAGTTGGTTAGTTTTTTGGCCTGCCCCTTAAGAGTTTCAACTGTGATACTCAAATCAGTTTGTTGGTGTGCCTGTTCACTAATCTCCTTTTGTACTGTCTCAATCCACACTGCCTGATCATTATGTTTAACATTCTGCTCCCATATTCCTCTCCAGAATGTCCTAGTTTTGCCTCAGGGATCAAGTCGTTGCCTCTTTCTTTCCCTTCAAGCTGTCCAAACAACATTTTCTGGTTGTTGTCAAACATGCGGTTCTGTCTATACTGACTGACTCTGCTCTCGTATCGCCTAATCTTTGCACCTCTTTGCTACAATGCGTTGCTTCAGTTCCTCTATGATAATATTTAGCTTTTTCCTCCTAGTTTTGTACTTTATTTCCAGTCTATTTTTAGTGTCTATGTTTTTTAGTGTCCCATTCAGTAGGGCCTCAAGCTTTCCAATATCATTTCTCATTTCCCTGTTTTGACCATTCAGTCGTTTCTTCCACCAAGGTTCTGATCTTTCTTGTTTGTTGTTTCCTCTCACTTTTATGCCAAGTAATTTCCTCATCGCATTTGCTGTTGCTTTGAGGATATTGTTGCACTGGTGAAGGCTCCTCACCTCAAGGTATGGGATGACTTTGTTACCTTAGCTGTTGTTTCTTTTAACTTTTTCCTGTCTACAAATCTTAGGTTCATAGGTTTCCCACTATCATTGTTCATTTCATCTACCACTAAGTTTAGGATATCTACCAAATCTTGTCCTAGCCCGTCAGCATTCATTTCCTCAATGGCCGTATCTTTGTTCCAGGTATTATTTATTTCAGCATTCAGATCATTGTCTGCTTCGGATGATTCCTCCGTTCTCTCAACCTCTTCACCTTCATTTCCCACTGGCTCCTTTGTCTGGCATACTCCTCTCTCCATTTCCAACCTAATCTCTCTGCTCAGTTCCTCCAGTTCCAGCTCGCTTATCCATTCATTAGTTCTTATTACCCGAGCCTGCCCGGCCAATTTTTGTTCATCTAATTTAAATAGACCAATCTCGTTCCAGATGTTATGCATCCGTTTCCTATAGCCTTTTTCCTTGGGGTTACTCTTCAGGTAACATTGCATAACAGTTCTATTCAATTCTTTCGTCCAGTTGGTTCTGGTCCCTTTCCTTCTTCTTCTTCCTCCAACACCAGCAGTATTTGGATGACAGCCAGGTCCCTGCTGCTGGGCCAGGGAGCACCTGCTGGGTGAGAGTCTGTCACATGACATTCCAGTCTCCACTTCACCGTTATTCGAACTGTTTAGGTTCGACATTTAAACACTCATATCGAGGATTGGGGAATGTATGGTTACATAACTACCGGTGATTTCATCGCCCCCAGTGATTTCATCACCCCCGGTGATTTTAGCGTGGCACCATCACGCTGTAGACGAACATAAATAAATAAACAAATAAATACGTAAAAACTTTAAAACAATAAATATAAGTTTCATTGTAATGTTTGAATGTCTGACTTAGTTTTTTTTTTTTTTGTTTGGTTGTTTGTTTTTTTCCTTTGCGTTTTTCGTTTTACAAGGCCAGTAACATCGGTTACTAGTGTTGTTGTTGCTGCTGCTGCTAAGGGAAGTAGGGGTTGTTGTGTTCAAAACTTTTGAAATTTGTGTTTGTTGTTGCGTTTGCTTCTGTCTGTGTTCTGTTCTATAATTTTTCGACTTGTTGCTTATCATAAGCATTATTATTATTATTAAAATGGCAGCGACATCTGCTCTGTGGTGAGAGTGAACGGTCACCTTTCAGAACCGTTCAGCATCATGCGCTCGGTTCGCCAAGGATGTCCCCTCTCGTCCCTCTTGTACGTATTGACTCTCGAGCCATTACTGCACAAACTGGAGGGTTGAGGGCGTCCCGCGCGAACTAAGATGCGGAAGATCCGTGTCAGCATATGCGGACGATGTGACCGTAGTGGTGTCGAAAGCCAAACACATCGAGGCGATCGGCACTACACTAAGAGAATACGAAGCGGTGACAGGAGCAATGATCAACCAGGAAAAGTCAGTGGGCCTGAAGCTCGGCACCTGGAGAGGTAGGTCCATGCCGTCCAACAGCGTCGTCGGGCGCTGGACGGACGGACCGGTTAAATTGCTAGGGGTCTGGTTCGGTCCGGACCTCCAGACGGACAAAAACTGGGACGAGGCGACGAACAGGGTGGCTTCTCTCACCCAGAAATGGGCGGAGAGGAAGCTATCCCGGAAAGGTCGAGCGGAGGTGGCTAACGCGTACATCGCGTCCGTCATCTGCTACCGCCTGACCGTCGTACCTTGTCCTAAGCCCCGCCTGACTGCGCTGGAGCGTTTGCTCTTTCGCTTTTTGTGAAAGGGACGCGCTCCGATGGTCAGGCGGTCCATCTGTTGTCAACACCCGCTACGTGGAGGGCTGGGCATGCCGTGGCTGATGATGCGCAGACACGCGCTCAGGCTACGATATCTCCACCTCTTCCTCGACGGTGATCAGGTGTGGTCGCCGTTTGCTAGACGCGTCTTTCCCCAGCTCGTTTCCTTGACGGAGCTGCAGTCCTGGGTCAAGCGAAGACCGAGAGGGAGCGCTTGGAGACTGGGATATCTTCAGGTGCTCACAGCCCTCGACCAATCGGGCAATGTGGTCGGTGGAAACTCCACCTTGGCGTTCTATAGAGGATTAGTGGACTAGAAGAGCGACGACGTACTTGGAGAAACTCTAAGCCTCGACGAAAATCAACTAGCCAATCTCTTCGGAAGAACTTTCGGGCCGGGGCCTATGGCTACCGAGGAGCCTTGCCAGTTCGGGATAAACTCTACAGGCATGGAGGTGCCGTCAGCCGGGCATGTCCGTGATGCGCGCAGGGCGACGAAACCGTCCTGCACGCACTCGTCCAGTGTCCGAGAATTGCTGACTTGTGGGTTTATGTCGAACACCTGCTGTCGAGTGTAGGACGGATCCGGCTATCAGCTGAGTCCATCGTGAAGATTTCCCCGCCCTCTTCCTTTAGCCGGGAAGGGCAGGCAGTTTTTATCTGTCTGGTGGCCATGGCGAAAGAGATAGTATGGTGGACACGTTTGAAAGGGCTGAAGACGAGCACTTACCTCTTCGGTGATGCCTTGATTAACTTTTTCAAATTTCATTTGAAAAGGAAAATCAGGGTAGAGAGGGAAGTGCTCTCTTCCCAGCATTTTGTTGAAAGATGGGTGAGAGAAGCAAGAATGGCCCGAGTGAATGGGCCTACTCTGAGTATGTGTCTGTAAATTAAAGGTGGAAAACTGGGAGAGGGCACTTGCCCTGGTGGTCAGGGTCACTGTGGCCTTTTAATGGGCTTTCTCCACAAATGTCCCTCCGAATTCTCCCCCCTATTGGGGAATTTTTCATTGTTATTTTTATTACATCCTCTGTTTTTGTTTTTTACACGCAGAAATGCCCATTTGTACCGTCCTGTATTGTCCTGTACTATCCTTAATGTCTACTTTATGTAAACCCTTGTGGTTAATAAAGAAAGTATTATTATTAAAATGGCAAGGGCATAGAGTTACGGCCCTTGCCATTCTGAGTTCAAATCCCGCCGAAGTTAACTTTGCCTTTCATCCTTACGGGGTCGATAAAATAAAGTACTAGTAATGCACTGGGATAATTGCTGGCCTTGTGCCAAAAGTAGAAACAATTATTATTATTATTATTTTTATTATTATTATTATTATTATTATCGGCCTGATCGGATGTCTTTTTGCTCGTTCCCGTAAGTCTCTTTATTTACCTGTCATAAATCATTTATTGTAATTTGTTGTTGTCGTATAAGGGACATAAGCCCTTGGACTTTGCCCTGTGAAGGGGAAAGTATAATATTTGGGCCTTTTGGCCCAAATATTTGAAGTTTTTACTTTTAAAAATTATCAAATAAAGCATGGTTGAGCCACCCCGTGATATGTCTGCTGTCGTGTGACAACGGCGTAAAAGTTGAGAGGAGGGTTATGGCGAACACAGAAATTGATACAACAAACTCCACCACAAACAACGTGACAGCAATTACACAACACTGAGAACACTATTGTTGAAAAAATGACCACACCAACCGCAACAGTAACAGCGACAACCAAAATACAGACAACAGAAAAAATTACAACAAATGCAACCACGATATTAACACCAGTAACAAGAAAATAAATAGCGACAACAGTAACAGCAACAATACAAATTGCACCGAGAACAACAACTACAGTGGCACCAAAAACACAACGAACTGCAACAGTGATAACAGCAACAACACCAACAACACCATTTGTAGCAGTAGGAACAGCAGCAGCACCAACAAGACCAGTAGCAGCAGTAGCGGTGGCAACAATGATGCCACTGAAAAAGGGACCATCTCTTTTGCAAAAGTGACTCGCAACATAGAAACGTCCTGGTTACACAGGAGGAGATGGCGGTCGCAAGACACGTGGTAACCAGAACTGAATTGTCAGTGTCCTTGAAACCACCAACCGACTTCCTGGAGGAACAAGAGCGACACAGTGTCATACCGCACAATTTCCACGAAATCGCGTCGTGTGGAGGGAGCCTCGGAGGCCCAAATCCAAAAGGCCTTTGGAACTATGTGGGCACGGAAAACCCGCATCACCCGAGGCAAGAAATATGCTACCGTGGACGTCCTTTTTTCTACCACCCAGGAAGCAAAATCGCACTCACTGACGACTCTACGAAGTGATGACATAACATTAGTCCCATTTTACTGCAGGGAAAAAGATTGCAACGGTCAGGGTAACCCAGGTCCCTCCCTACGAACCCGTGCCTTAGCTGGTTGTGTCTGTTCTTGCGGGCATCAGGGATAGAACAACCATTCTGCAGGTACAGAAGTTGTGGGGAGAGGACTGGTCCGGTATTGGAATGGAGATGCTCATCCAAACTGACCAGGACTGCGTCAGCGCTATTCCTGACGTAATAGACCTCGGGAATGGCTCCCAACTTCCCATATCTGTGGAAGGAAGGCGCTCAAAGTGCTTCAACTGTGGATCGAAGTCTCACCTCAGGGTCTTCTGCCCACAGAAAATAGCAAAGGCGGAGGTCCCCTTCCTTCCAACTCCGGAACTGCTTCCATCAGAAATAGAGAAGTCAGCGAAAAAGTCGGGAGCTTCTACAAAGAGTAGGAAGACAACGTCTTTGGCACCCACGGACAACAAAAGCAGCGGTGGCAACTGCAGCAACAGAAACAGTTGCACTAGCTGCACTCGTGCCAAGAACGGCAGACCAGGCTCCACCTCCACCATCAACAACAACAGAGACAAATAAGAGGATAGAACTCATACCCCTCCCCGACCTCTCACAGTCGGACATGGAGTATGAGGCGGCAGAGGAGTGGAAAACGGTTGTCAACAACAAAAAAAGAACAAACGCAAAAACACCACAGTTTCGCTCTCCAAAAGCGAAGGCAAAGAAAAAGGGGTAAAGGCTGCAAGGAGACTTGCAGCAACACCACCACCATCACCACCACAAGCAACAACAACCACACCACCACCAGCATCACCAAAACCACCAACATCGCAAACACAACAAAGCACACACACACACACAACAGCAACAATAAAACAGCACCCCCCCCCCCCCAAAAAAAAGGTACACAGCCATAAACATCGCACACAAAGGATCAATGGAACATATAAAACAGCACACAGATATTTCAGACATACATTACCACACCCCACCAACACCAAGAACATTACCAAATAATATTAACATCGTCGAAATTAAACTCGAAGACTATAAACAATTAAAACAAAAATTCCCCAATTGCGTTGGGGATTTCAGGGGCTCACTCTCCAAAAGAATCTATACGGATAACATCTTGGAGACACCCATGAGCAGCCGAAGGGACAGTTCTACTGTCCCTTCCACACACGATCAAGGTAAGTGATCCTTTCTCACTTACCCCATTCCTCACCCAGCATGGCCGTACTCAGAATAGGCAGTGTAAATGTATGTGACCTGGGATCATCTTGCAAGCAGGCTCACCTGCTCAACGACCTCAGGTCACTAAACATGGATGTGGTGACCATCAGCGAGACCAGAATCTCCGAATCACGAGCCTTCGCACCGATCTTCGGCGGCTACGATGTCTACGCATCTCCCAGCCGTCCTGGGTCGGGGGGAGGAGTTATTGTGCTTTTTCGGAGAGGCTTGGATCTCACCATAGGGGTCATCTTCCTGGACCCAGAAGGTAAGTCGGTGGTGCTGGACGTGACCGGCAGCGAAGGCAATGCTTTCAGGCTTGTAGCCGTCTACGCCCCAACAGGGGCAGGACGGCCAGATTTCTTCAGACGTCTCGAGACCTTTCTTGGAACGTCCCGCTCTTTAGTGTTAGTGGGCGACTGCAACGGTATCGTAGATACACATTGGGATTATGTAGGGCTAGTAGACAGGGCAGGAGGGTGTGAAAGCCTCAATAACCTACTCAGATGTTTTGAACTGTCTGACAGGTATAGACTGGATTATCCGAATGTGCCAATGTGGACATGGGAAAACGGCATTGGGTCATCCAGATCGTGTTTAGAAAGAGTATATTGTAGGGAAATAGATAAGGCTAGTGTAGGTTGTCCACAATTTAAAGTAGTCGACTACACGGACCACAAATTTGTGATCTGTGAAGTTGACTTAGATAGACTCCATAGGCAAGGGCCCGGTTACTGGAAGCTGAACGCGTCTTTCCCGGCGCGCAAAGTTTACAGAGACCGGATTAGCGAATTAGTTAAGCGTGCTTTGACGGGTGCGATCGTCAGGTGGTGGTTTACCCTGAAAAGGCTATTAGAGTAGAATCGATAGGGTTTAGCAAAGGAGTAGTGATAGAGGAAAATAGAGTAGTGGGAGAGCTAGTTAGAAAGCTAGAAGAGGCGTTTAAGTCAGGCATCGCAACCGACGTGCTTGCGGCGAGATTGGCACTCGACCAATTCTTCAACGCAAAGCATGAAGGATGCGTTGTCAGAGCTAGAGGGCGTGCTCTGAGACACGAGGGGATGAAAGCCGTTCAATGGGCCCGGGTGGTGGAGGTGCGACGTGACAACAAAGCCACAATTCGGTCTTTGCCTGATCAAAACGGGCGCATGTTGCTTGAACCCGAGCAGATGTGTGCGGCTTTTCAACAGCGATTTGCTCAATTGTTCGGGAGCGGCGGCAGGCCGGTTCGGAGTATGGACTTCGGTGCATACCTCGACGGACTGCCGCGACTCTCGATGACCGCAGAGCAGTGCTGCGAAAAGCCGATGACAGCAGGTGAAATACGGGAAGCGATGTCTGACTGCACGAGGGGTAAATCGCCAGGTGTGGATGGTCTGCCCTACGAGCTTTATGCGTACATGCCAGACTTGTTCCGCGACCTCTTGGCAGAGGTCTACTGCAACTGGCAGCAGGACGGGAGCATTCCCAGTTTTGTGAACCGGGGAGCGGTGGCGCTGCTGAGAAAAGACCCGAACACGGGGGACGTTATTGACAACGTCAGGCCCATAACTGCTAAACACAGAGTTCAAGATTTTGGCCAAGCTGTTAGCAAAGAGATTGGCGCTTGTCGGTGATCTGGTGGAAGCGGCGCAGACATGCACCATTCCGGGCAGATCCATCCACGACAACTTCCATCTCATGCGATACATCATAGAGAAGGTGGTTAAGGAACCTGGCACGAGTGGCGCCCTGATTATCTTGGATCAACCTAAAGCATTTGATAGGGTCGACCATCTGCTCGATTGTGAGGGTGAATAGTCACCTGTCGCAGCCGTTTAGCATCATGCGCTCAGTCCGCCAGGATTGTTCCCCCTCGTCCCTTTTGTACGTGCTGGCCCTCGAGCCATTACTGCACAAATTGGAGACTATGAGGGGGGTCCTACGCCAGCTGGGATGCGGGAGATCCGTGTCAGCTTACGCCGACGACGTTACCGTGGTGGTGTCGAGCACCAAACACGTCCAGATTCTCGGCACCACTCTCAAGGAATACGAAGCGTTTACATGAGCAAAGATAAACCGGGAAAAGTCGGTGGGCTTGCAGCTCGGCACCTGGAGAGGCAAGTCCATGCCGTCCAACAGCGTCGTGGGGCGCTGGACGGAAGGACCGATTAAATTGCTCGGGGTCTGGCTCAGTCCGGACCTCCAGATGGAGAAAAGCTGGAGCGGGGTGACGAGCAGGGTGGCTTCTCTCACCCAGAAATGGGCCGAGAGGAGGCTGTCTCTGCAAGGTCGGGCGGAGGTGGCGAATGCGTACATCGCGTCCGTCATCTGCTACCGCTTGGCCGTCTTGCTTTGCTCCCGCCCAACTCTGACCAAAATGGAACGCCTTCTCTTCCGCTTTTTGTGAAAAGGACGTGCTCCCATGGTCAGACGATCCATCTGCTGTCAGCACCCGTTGCGTTGGAAGACTGGGCATGCCGTGGCTGATGATGCGCAAACATGCGCTGAGGCTACGACATCTCTGGTGCTTCCTTGACGGTGAACAGGTATGGTCGCCGTTTGCCAGACACGTTTTTCGCCAGCTCGTCTCCTTGACTGAACTGCAGTCCTAGATCAGGAAAAGACCGATGGATAGCGCTTGGTAGCTAGAATGTCTCCAAGCGCTCACCGCCCTATACCAGCTGGGCACTGATATCGATGGAACATCCACCTTTGCGTTCTATAGAGGGCTAGTGGAAGGGAAGAGTGACGACGTTCTCGAGGAGACCCTAGGCGTTGAAGACGATCAGCTGTTCGCTCTCTTCAAGAGAACTTTCAGCCCGGAGCCTATGGACAACTTCCAGAAATCCCTGGTCTGGCAGTGCTACCGGGGAGCGTTGGCGGTTCGGGATAAGCTCTACAGGCACGGAGGTGCTGTCAGCCGAGCCTGTCCGAGATGCACACAGGGCGACGAAACCGTCGTGAACGCACTCGTTCAGTGCCCGAGGATTGCTGACTTGTGGAGCTATGTCGAACAGTTGTTGTCGCGTGTAGCACGGATCCGGTTATCGACTGAGTCCATTGTGCAGATAGCACCACTATCAGTGGAACAGCCACCTGGGCGTTCTATAGAGGACTAGTGGGTGGGGGGAAGAGCGACGACGTTCTCGGAGAGATCCTGGGCGTCGAAGAAAATCAGCTGTTTGCTCTCTTCCGGAGAATTTTCAGCCCAGGGTCTATGAATAATTTCCAGAAATCCCTGGCCTGGCAGTGCTACCAGGGAGCGTTGCTGGTTCGAGATAAGCTCTACAGGCACGGAAGTGCCGTCAGCGGAGCCTGTCCGAGATGCGCGCAGAGCGACGAAATCGTCGTGCACGCACTCGTTCAGTGCCCGGGCATTGCTGACTTGTGGAGCTATGTCGAACAGTTGCTGTCGCGTGTATGACCGATCCGGTTATCGACTGAGTCCATTGTGCAGATAGCCCCGCCATCCCCCCTTTAAAGAGGAGGAAGGACAGGCAGTTTTCATCTGCCTGGTGGCCATGGCGAAAGAGATTGTGTGGTGGACAAGGTTGAAAGGGTTTTGACACTTTCCTCTCTGGCCAATCCCTGATTAACTTTTTCAAGTTTCACTTGAAGAGGAAAATTAGAGTGGAGAGACAAGTGCTGTCTTCTAGTAAGTTTGTTGAAAGGTGGGTGAAAGTGGCGAGTCTGGTCCGAGTGAACGGGCCCGCTCTGAGTATGTGCCTGTAGACTGAAGAGTGGGAAAACTGAGAGAGGGCTCTTGCCCTGGTGGTCAGGGTGACCGTGGTCTTTTGTGTGGTTTTCGCCACGAGTGACCCTCGGAGGCTTCTACCTTTTTGGGAAATTTTTGTTGTTTGAATTTTTTTAATTTGATTTTACACATTTCTGTCTTGTTATAACCTTTTTACACGGCCCAAACCCACTTTGTCTCGTCCTGTACAGTTCTGTGCCGTCTGAAATGTTTTTCTTCATGTTAGCCCGTGTGACCAATAAAGAAACCAGTGGATTGGCAGTATCGGTAGAGGGTCGGACGCCATGCTTTACAGCATAGTTACGTCCCTTTACGATCTGAGTTCAAATCCCGCCGAGGTTGACTTTGCCTTTCATCCTTACGGGGTCGATAAAATAAAGTACCAGTAATGCACTGGGTAATTGCTGGCCTTGTGCCTAAAGTAGAAACAATTATTATTATTATTATTATTTTTATTTTCTTTCATTATTGTTTCTGAGATATATGCCGAGTGTCCTCCTGACACCTAGGGCAAATAAATTCAAGTGTGCATTGGTAAGCCAGTTAATACAGCACATTGATCATAATTTAAACAAAAAAAAAATTATTATTATTATTATTATTATTATTGTTCTTTGAGTCTGTCATTGGTGTTATTTAACTGGAAGGTTTGTTGAAATGAATATCAAGCCACTATCTGCAGCCTCAGACATTCAGGACGTATCGGAGGGTTCTTGCTGTTCCCAGCAAGCATGCCTTTTGAAGTGTTCCAAAAAGCGGGGCTGGACTAATCTTCTTTAACCATCCTTGGAAACTCTTTGAGATAGTACCTAGTGCGCCTATTATTACTATTATTATTATTATTATTATTATTATTATTATTAAACTATGCTTAGTACAACCCCAAAATACATACTAGAGACTACGTACCGAGTGCTCACTTTGGTGAACCTACAGTAGCTTGATCTTACAATCCCTAGATATGTGTATATATACAAAACCAAATTGTAAAATTATATTATAAAATTAAATTAAATTGTTTAGAACTACAAATGAAATTATTCTTTTCCTTTTTTTAAATATACCTAACTGTACCAAGGATTTCACACATTTTCCAATATATGTATATATACACACATATATATGTTCGTGTGAATTTCAGGTTTTAAAAATTCATAATTTCCCACAAAAAAGATGTAATGGCCGTGTTGGTTGGATGATGGTGTTTGATTCTGGGAGTATTCAATTGAAAGACCCTCTTAAATTGCCAGAAATCGCATACTCAAACAAAATGACAAGAACAGATTTCACACAAGGTATGTATTTATCCGTGTAACTTATTTTAAGCCAGTACAAAACTATTCTGTAATATATAACATGTCTTTGGAGGTTTCGTCACCCAATAACTTAGGCTGCAGTAGCATTGTAACCTGCTACAAGGATAAAGTAGATGTACTGGTCAGAGGATTTAAGCTGATTAGGGACAGAATCAAGTTAGATAAGATGTAGCTTTGTTTTATACCAGAAAGGCGTATTACAGGTATACTCTTCCTTGTATGATCACTGCAGAAGTATGTACCCAGCATTCATTGAATTAGAAAAAGCATTTGATAGTTTTCTCCACAAGTCATGTTTTAAAGTGCAATCAACAAGGTGAAAGTCGGCAATTAGTATCGTGGTGAATTTGAAGTGTAGCTGGGTATCCATCAGAGTTTCGTCCTCAGTTTACTTCTGTTTATTGTTCTTCAAGCCATAATAGAGGAGTTAAAAACTGAATGTCCATGAAAGCTGCTGTAGTCAGATGATCTAGTGCATATGGCTGAGTAAGAAGTGAGACTCCAGACATGGAAGAAAAAGTTAGAATCAAATGGACTAAAAATAAACTTAGCAAAGCCTAAAGTCTTAGTAGGTAGGAAAAGAAACAAACCTCTAATAATGCCATGGAAATAGCATTGTTTGATATATCTTGTAATGGTAAGGGCGCAAGAAACTGACTCCATCAATTGCTCTGAGTTCTCCCTAGAAATTACTGAAAAATGTTATTACGTAGGTGACCTAATCAGCAGTGTAGTAGCCAGAGTAAGAACGGGCTGGAAGAAGTGTAAGGAACTAGTACATCTATTGAAAACAAAGGGCTTCTCTCTCAGGTTGAAAGGTAAACTACATAATATCCGCATATGAACTGCAATGCCTTGACTATACAAGATCTGTGATGGCTGGAAAGAAATGAAGCGAGTATGCTCTGGTTGATGTTTGATGTTAGTGTGCATGAACAATGCAGCATGCGTGAACTGTGAGAAAAACTAGGCATAAGAGGAAACCGATGTAGTGTGAAAGAGAGAAGCCTGCAATGGTATGAGTATGTGATGCATATGGAGGATGGCAACTGTATAAAGAAATACGGAGGAAGAATTTTCTCTTAAAAAATCTTTAAGAGAAGGGATGAAGTAGTGAAGTCAGACTTTATGAAGCTGAATGGGTCTCATGGAAAAGGTAGACCATTTAAGAGAGAGAAGGAATGAAATAGTGAAGCTGAATCTCATGATAAAGTACCTCAAGGATTGGCAGCATGCCGTACTGGAGAAAATCAGGGCTATGAAGACTGAGACACTTATCCTCTCAAGGAAGCCAGCACAGTGCACTCTACATGTGAGTGGAGTTCCATTGAAGCAAATGGAGTAATTCAGGTATCTTGGAGTCGTGTTCATGAGGCAGGAGGCTGAATTAAGTACAAGAATTGCAGAAGCTGGAGCAGTAATGCTCCAGTTTCAGCATTTGGTCATCAGAAAAGAGAGGTAGATGTAATAACCAAACTTGCTATTTTCAATTCGGTATTCGTGCCAACCCTTATCTATGGACATAAATATTGGTAATGACCGAAAGAATACAATCACGATTGCAAATTGCCTAAATAGGTTTTTTTCTGAAGGGTATTTGTAGTAACGTTATTCGATTGAGTACGTAGCTCAGAGATTAAAAAGTCGCTCCTGGTAGAGCCGCTACTTCTCGTAATTGAGTGATGACAACTCCTATATTACTGACATGTGGTTAGAATGTCCCAAGAAATCAACCATCAAGAGGTCCCGAGCAAGATATTGGGATGACATTCATGAGCTCGCTGGAGGATTCAGTCTGATCAACTGGAGAGGGCTGCTTCTGATAGGATCCTCTGGAAGGAGTACTTCAGGACTTTACCCTAACAATTTTCCTAGAACTAAGTGGAAAGAAGAAGAAGAAGAAGAAGAAGAATAAGAAGAAGAAGATCACCAGGTAGATGAAGGCAGTTTCGAACCTGACATGTCTTTAAATACCGTTAATCATCACCTGATATTTAGCTTACCTTTCTAAACATTCTTCCAATCAATTGATTTATAATAAAACTATTTTTCTTTAATTTTACAGAATCTTATTCAAGAGCTGATTCTTTGTCAATTTATGTAAAGTTGACATAAAAACTTGACAAGATTATACCACAGTATTTAAAGTAGAAGACTAATGAGAACGAGAAAAATGACCTCATAGATCTACATGACTTTCATTTACATTATATTATATTAGAGGAAACTTGTACAACTCCAACACCACATATTTATTTATTTTCTGTGTGTAACTATTAATAAAATAATTAAATAATTCTGTGTGTAACTATTAATTAAAATACTTTAGAGAATATTGTTATTATGTAACACCACTCAGTGGTACCTATTATATCTTGGCTACAGTTTCAATAAATATCATTAAATACATTTCTCTATTATAGTTTTAAATTATTTGGTGTTGATAAAACAATTTCGTATTTAAAGCATTCTATAAAATATCAGCCATAATAATATTATTTTATTCCTTTGATAGTTTCAGTCTTTGTCTAAATAGAAACTGTGTTGAACATAATTTCGTAAACCATTAATATTTTTGTGTTGAGTTTAGCAAGAGTAATCTCCATATTTAGGAATGTTTCGACTGAGATGAAATATACACTGACACACACACACACACACACACACACGCGCGCGCACACACACACTTACACGCTCAAACAAGCAGTATTTATTTGGAATCAATTACCATATTTCGCCGAAGACGCTTCGTCCTCGAGGACGTACCCTAATTTTGACAACCAAAAATTTGAAAAAAATAATTGTTTCTACATTTGGCACAAGGCCAGTAAATACTCAGTGCATTACTGGTACTTTGTTTTATCGACCTCGTAAGGATGAAAGGCAAAGTTAACCTCGGCGGGATTTGAACTCAGAATGGAAAGGGCCGTAACTCTATGCGTCAAAGCATGGCGTCTGACCTTCTACCGATGCTGCCAATCCGCCGCCATTTCAAAAAAATAATTGTTTCTACCTTTGGCACAAGGCCATTTGAAAAAAATAATAAACAACCTTCGGCCTCCAGAACGTATGGTAGATTTTTTAGACTTATTTTAGGAAAAAAGTAATTAATAATTTATCTAATATCAACCTGAGCGGTACCAATACCAAATAATCTAACACGGTACCAATACCAAATAATCTAACACGGTACCAATACCAAATAATCTAACACGGTACCAATACCAAATAATCTAACACGGTACCAATACCAAATAATCCAGAAACTTAGATATTTTGAGAATGTGTTCAGCAAACAGTTCATTAAATTCTCACAGGAACCACTATACACCATTATTAATACCAGTGGTACCACACCATTTCACTGCCCCCAAAAGAAGGGACCTGATCGTCAGATCGGACCAATTAAACACTGCTTCCATTAATTTTTCTATTGCTGATATTATTTGCTTGTCGCAGCTTCTGGCAGAAGGAATAATGTGTAATATAATATTTCGCCCCAAAACACAATTCGTCGCCCGGTCCAGGAATCGAAACGACGGTCTTATGACGGTGAGTCCCACACCCTAACCATTTGGCCATGTAGCCTCTGCGACCGCTATTTATATTATTGATTCCCAATCTCTTCTATCCCAAGCACCCCCTTTACTTAAATAACTTTAATTACTTCCGTCATTGATTGTTATACACAGATAATAATGATTTCTACTATAGACAGAAGGCCAGCAATTTTGAGGGAGGGGAAAGTTGATTAAATCGACCCCAGTGCATTACTGGGCTTTATTTTATCGACCTCCGTAATGATGAAAGGTAAAGCTAACCTCGGTGGGATTTGAACTCTATGCTGCAAAGCATGGTGTCTGACGCTAACCAAAAGAGAGAAATGTTTACATTTAGAGAAGAATTGATACCGAATAGTGTGACTATGTTATGCTTTTAATAAATTACTTAAAACCTTTAACTTAGCGTCCTGAGCTCCAGATTGAGAACCGTTAATCAAGAGCAAGATACCCCATTTTAGACAGTATCGATAGGACTACATAAGAGGTCAATAGAACTTCTTAAAAAAGTAATGAGCAGGAACACTTACAGTTAGCATTTGTTCGACGCTTTAACGACCCCGTATATCCGAACGTTTGTCGGTAAAATTGTAGATTGTGGATAAATAGGGCATTGAGTGTAAAATATAGTGGGATGGACATCCTTCGGTTTCGACATTGAGTGTTTCAGTTGTTTGATCAATGGAACTGTCTACACATGAAATTAACCGGCAAGGGGTTGATTATTCCTCAAACATATGTATATTTAGCAAAGTTCTCGAGGAGATTCAGTGTAACACTGTGTGGCAAGATTCGAACTTTGAATAACCGATACAACTAAAATGCACAGAGCGTCGCCTGCAGTCGAACTCCCGATCTCATGATCGTAAGCCGAACACCCTAACTATAAACTTACACGCTTTCATACATACATGATGGCCGCAACTCGATTTCGTCTACTCCCTCCGACATGCGAGCAACTCTTTTGATATTTTCCCAGCTTGTTGACAGCGCATGGAAGCATGGAATGAGCGACATCCTTCGCATATTTATTTTCTCTACTTGTTTCTGCCTCCAGCCAGCATTTCCCAGTTGTGAAGGTCGAGATTGGATTGTGACAGCCTGTTCGTTAAATGTTTCTTAGGATTTTGTTGAGGCTTTTTTTCCTTCAGCCAGCTCTCTGAAAAGTATCTGCTTGGGGATACGGCTATCGTCAAGCTGTTTCAGATGTCCTGCCTAGCGAAGGCAGTGTTTGTGCATATGAGCTTCTATGCTGAGTAAATTGTAAAAAAAAACTTCAGCTTATACCCATAGACATAGACAGAAGGTTCCAAATAGGCTGTACCTGGTGCTGGCATGGCAATTGCTTTTATCCAGACAGATTATCAGACGAAAGACAACCTGACCATGAGACATTGCATATCAGCGACAGTGCGAGACCAGGTCGCAGTCATCGGCGTAGAGGAGATCGCGGTAAAGAGTTTTTTAACTCTTTACCGCGATCTCCTCTACGCCGATGACTTAGTGGTTGTTACAGCTTCGATGGATCGAGTGATGTATTGTGTTCTTAATGTATTATATATATATTGCTCATAGACAATTACTCGTGGTCTGCTCGAACGTTCATAGTTACGTTATATATATATTTATAAATATGTATGTGTGTGTATCCCGGGTTCAATCGGGGGTAACCACAGTAAGTAAGGTATTCAATACATAGTAGAGTATATACAATATTTAATATAGAAATGGCTTCTACAGGACTAGAAGCCATTTCTATATTAAGCATTACATATATATATATATGTGTGTGTGTGTGTGTGTGTGTGTGTGTGTGTGTGTGTGTGTGTGTGTGTGTGTGTGTGTTAACTGGCAAGAAAGTAATTTCGATTTTTTAGTGTGAAAATAAATCTTTTTTTTTTTTCATACAAAGAATGAACTTTAATCAAATTATTATAGTTCATTCTTACAACAACAAAAACTTTTTGGTCTGGTGCCTGGAATATTTCAACGAATTCTTAAGTGATTTTGCCTGCTAAATTAAAAAATAACTTCAGCTTTTCTCTATCAAGTCTAATTTTCTGACTAGACCTGATAGAGTAAGTAGTTTATTCATACAAGAGACATATAATATGAATCAATAAAGAGAGCATAACACAAAACAAAACAAAGTCTAAATAAAAATTCAAAATTGAAAATGCACATTGGCAAAGATTTTTGGCAGAAAATTCAAGGAATAAATTTATGCTTCTTTGTGCACTGTGAATGTTGAGCAACAGGAGTATCTCGTTTTAAACACCAGCAATAGTCTGCCATCATCACAGCGTCCCAACGTCCATCAAAAATCCCTGCTTTAAGTTTTTCAATCATATAGTCTGGAAATACACTGCAGTTTACTTGAAGCACTCCCCCTTTTTGTCAAGAACTTTGACGAATTGCTTGATCAATCCGAGTTTGATGTGCAAAGCGGAGAAAATGATCTTATCTCGCTCAACTAAAGGTTCTTCCAATATATTGGCAGCTCTACATGGATCCATATTTGTTCGAGGCGGCCAGTCTTTCTTAACATAGTGGTTTACTCGGTCTCTATTGTCCCACATGCAAAGAAAGCATGGGTATATGGTATAACCAGATTGCTGTCCTATGAGAAAATTCACCATCTTTAAGTCAACGCAGATGACCCATTTATGATCATGATACAGTATCTTCTAAAACCAACTTAATTTCTTCATATTTTTCCTTCAGAGTCCTTGAGTGGCCAAGTGGGACAGAGCCATACACATTTCCGTTGTGCAACAATGCACATTTTAAACTACGCTTAGAGCTGTCTATGAAAAGACGCTATTCCTCTGGTTTGTATTCCTCAATGCCAAGTTTATTAAGAAGCCCACTGACATCCCTGCCGTAAACCAGCTCTTCCTCTTTTGTGAAGAAAGAAAAGAACTCTTCACGCTGACTCCGATAAAAGGTTATACAGACACCATTCTCTAGAAGATTCTTCTCTTTCAGTCGGGAAGCCAACAGTTCTGCAGAATTGTTTGGGAGGTTCAAGTCACGAACTAGATCATTCAGTCTTAATCTCTAGTGTCATCTTCAGGTGTTGAATTTTCTTTGTTTGAGGGTAAAGTTATCTGAGGCCAGACATTAAAGACAGGAACGGGAAGCTCTTCACTGTGTGGAACCGGTCTAATAGCAGAGGCAAGATTAGGATAGACAAGCGTTTGTCGATTTTTTTCCGGTTAATACCGTTCAAATTTAGGTTACCAAAATAGCAGTCGTCCACGTGGTTATAGGGCTCCCGCCATACCATTGCTATAGGTAACCTCATACTTTTCCTTGTCCCTTTAGTCCATTGTCGAAAATGTTCTGTACATTGTTTGCAGACACTATGCGGTGCCCAATATTTATCTTGGTCTCCCAGCTTGACCCCAAAATATGCCATATACGCTCTTTCAACAAAATCATTTCGATTTTCAGGTAATGTGTATTCTCCACAAATATAACAAAACACATTTGGAGAATTAACGCAACACTTTCTTGAAGAGGACATCTTGGTCATTTTCTATTGCTTAATTCACTACAACAAATAAAAAGTATGGAAAAAGAAAAAAACTTAGAATTAAAATAAGGTAACGAACACTGCGTACTGGACGTACACACATACATAGTAACTATAGGGATGTTCAATAACTTAAAAACTAGAGCTGATAGGTCAAAAAGGAGGTTATATCAGGATTCAGGAGACCGATTTTGTATAGGAATGATGTCTATTTCCTAAACACCAAAAACTTTGTAGACCAGTGTTTACCATTTTGCTCAATGACCTTTTGCCATCTTTCTGGAAACTTCATGATTCAGCGCTCATAGAACTTCTGGTCCTTAGCCAAAAACTGAAGCAAGTACCATTTCAAGTCATCATCATTATTGAAAGTTTTTTTACCATTCAAAGAATTTGCAAACTTCTAAATAAATGGTAATCTGATGGTCGTAGGTCAGAGCTATATTGTGGATGTGACATCACTTCCCAACCAAGCTCCAATAATTTTTCACGAGTTAGCAAAGACGTGTGTGGTCTAGTGCTGTCATGGTGGAACACGATTCCTTTACGATTTGCCAATTTTGGCCGTTTTTCTTTGATTGCTTCCTTTAGTTTCATTAGTTGTTGACAGTAAACATCTGAATTGATCGTCTGGTTCCTTGGAAGCAACTCAAAATACACAACACCTTTATAATCCCACCAAATTGACAGCATGACCTTTTTTTTATGCAATTCAGCTTTCGATGTGGTTTGTGCTGGTTCATTACGCTTGGACTATGATCTTTTTCGATTGATGTTATTGTAGACAATCCATTTTTCATCACCAGTGATGATTCATTTAAAAAAAAAAGGTTGATTTCATTGCGTTTGAGATGCATATCGCAACTATTGATTCGTTGTGTTAAGTGAATCTCTTTCTTAACGAGTACAAGACATTTTAAGTGATTTCATTGTTGTGTGTGATACATTTAACCTCTCTGCAATCTCTCGCACAGTTATATGACAACCAGATTCAATTGTGGCTTTGATTCGGTCATCAACTTCAGTAGGTCGACCAGAAGGTTGATCATCTTTGAGTGAAAAATCTCCAGAACGAAATTTTTAAACCCATTTCTGACATGTGCATTCTGTTAAGCAATAAACACCATAAACTTCACATATCTCTTTGTGAACCTCAGCAGCTTTCTTGCCTTTACGGAAATAAAAAAGCAAAATATAGCAAAAATGTTCGTTAAAATTGACCCTGAACTAACAGCTGTAAACAAAATTATGCACAATTTGCTTCTAAAGTAAGCTAAAAGTAACGGCTATCAAACGTCAAAAGGAAAATATCATAACATTGACAAAAGTCATTAAAAAAGAAAATCGTACCTCAATCTATTTGCGTAAAGCGAAATTATTTTCTTGCCAATTGGGTTGGCAAGAAAGTAATGTATATATACATGTATATTTGTATGTATATGTATATATATATATGTGTGTGTGTATATATATATTGTTATACTTTCTGTCCTACACCATCTTGTTTTGGGTGTAGGACAAAATAAAGAGGAGACACACAAAATAAAAACTTAGTCACTGAGGAGGTCACAGAATGTGTGACGAAATAGCTTTGACAATATATAAACAACCTTCCGGTTATCGAACCAGCCAACCAGCCGGAAACTTATAATGAATTGAAGTGAAAAACCAACAGGTGCCTGTGTTTTTATTGACAGCATGACCGTCCCAAAGTATAACAATATCTGTTTCAACACACATTTTCAGATAAGAAGTCTTGCAAAACAAATTCAAAAGTGAATATATATATATATATATATATATATATATATATATATATATATTGTTATATTTTAGGAGGGTCATGCTGCCTCCAATAAAAACACACGCATCCTACAGTATATAACAACGTTGGCCCTATGAATTGCGGTTACAGCTTATTTTTGTTTAGTTGAGTTGACTGGAGCAACGTGAAATAATGTGTTGCCCAAGGAAATAATGTGTTGCTCAAGGAAATAATGCCTTGCCGAGAATCGAACTCACGAGCTTACAATCGTGATTCAAATACCCTAACGAGTAAGCCGCACGTCTTCACACGAAAAAAAAATATTAGTCAATTATTGATATTTTTTTCTCAACACGTGATTATTTGTCATTAGTCTTTTTATTTTCTCTGCCTTAATTATGTCAACACTATTAGTCTGTCTAGTTATCTGTCTTGTAGCATAATTGTTTCTGCTTAGCATTTTGACACCCCTTTCACTAAATACATTAACATTAATTTGGCAGTATCGGTAGAGGGTCGGACGCCATGCTTTCCAGCATAGTTACGTCCCTTTACGATCTGAGTTCAAATCCCGCCGAGGTTAACTTTGCCTTTCATCCTTACGGGGTCGATAAAATAAAATACCAGTAATGAACTGGGTAATTGCTGGCCTTGTGCCTAAAGTAGAAACAATTAATTATTGAGGATGGAGTTTCTGAGTGGTTATCTCTAAGAATAATTGGAAGCATTCGAAGATAAACAATTTCTTATGAACTCTTTTAATAACAATCCAGTCAAAACCGGTGCCGGTTCTATGAATCACATCACTCATTTTTAAGGGATCCTATCTGAATTAAAATCTTCTAGCACAACTTTATAATAAGAACCTTTTGATAAGTTATGTTGCCATTCTTAATAATGAAATATTTTAATAATTTTAGCAAATCCCTCGAAATACTTCATTGTATTTCATTAAGAATATAGCCACAAAGGGTTAATTTTAAGTTACCTCCCTTGGATGATCACTATCATTATCAATATCATATTACATTAGATGGACGGTGAATTTGCAGGGTCGGTGTTTGTACTGGATGTTTGCATCAAACCTTATCACGGGCAACTTTGTCTTAAATCATTCCAAAATTAAAGTACCAGTTAAGTACAGGGATCGATATAATCGACTTTGTCTACCACAAAATTGTTGGCCTTGTACCAAAAATAGAAATTGTATTATCTTACAAGGGAGATAACTTTGCAAGCACTATGTAATTTTATGATTTATTTCCCTTTGGTTACGATGATACCAGAGCATAAACTTCAGATATTTTTTTCTTTTTTAGTTTTCGTTAGCCAACAGGATTAAGGCCATGCTTTAGCAACATCTTCAGCTATCTATTTTAATTTGTTAAAACTGTCTTAGTTACTGACATGCCTTTATGTGTCTGTACAGGATGGGGTGTGAATGCGGGTAGCTTAGTGTTTACGGTGTTCGGCGCACGTGTGTAAGGTCGTTGTTTTGATTCCCGGCGGAATGTGACATCCTTGAGTTAAGCATTTTATTTCATGTCGCTCCAGTTCACACAATTGGAAAAATATTAGATATACCTATGATTCAAAAGTCCAGCTTTGTCACACATTGTGTCAAGCTGAATCTCCCTTAGAGTTATATTAACTTTACACGTGTCTAAATAATTGTTTTTATTTTTGGCACAAGGCCAGCAATTACCCCAGTGCATTACTGGTGCTTTATTTTATTGACCCTGTAAGGATGAAAGGTAAAGTTAACCTCGGTGGGATTTGAACTCAGAACGTAAAGGGCCATAACTTTATTTTATTGTAGCACTTTATGAACAGTGGATTGGTAGAGTTGTGAGAGTTTCGAACAAATGCTTAACTATTCATTCCTGCTCATTATTTTCTGAGTTCAAATCCCATCGAATGCTTTTCATTCTTCCAGCTAAAGAAACAATAATTTTATGTATTTTCATTTCCTATATAAATATCAGGTTTTGGCCAAAATGTTCTATCGGCCTCGTAGGAAGTCCTATCGACGCCTGGAAAGATTGGTACTATCCACTTTGAGGGTTTTCGCTCTAGATTAGCAGTTTCCTGGGCAAATTTAACGGTCTGTTTGCTAAATCTATTTTATTTCCTAAAGTGTAAATTACTATCTGGTGATGGGGGGGGGGGGGGGGCTACTTGCCAAACTCATCAGGAGCACTTTAAAGCTTTGTTTGTGCTTGATTAGATTGAGGCAACTCCAACTAATGCATCTGTGACATTACGAACAGAGGTCACCTATGAACAACGATCATAACAATTGCCCAATAAATGCATCCACAACAGCGCAAACAGAGCCACCCCATGCACGATTATTATAGACGTTTGATGCAAATATTGTCAACCAGTCATGATTTCAACGTGGGGCACCATATATGCGAGAACCAGATACTAGATCAAGATCTGACTTGATCATGCCAATAAACAGTTTTCAGCTGTCTACCTCACCGTTCTATGCCAGCTGAGGAAGTGGCTGGTGTGATTCTAGCACGGCTGAATTCCCATCAAAGGCAGCAAAGTGCGTGGCCGAACAACGGAGGTGTCTTTGTGTAGGAATTGCTAGAGGGAAAACAGAACAGAAACAAGCAACTACGTGATAGGAATAAATTTCCCTGCGGCTGAGAACTTTTATGTAATCAAATATATAATACATCAAAACTGTACATACTGACGTATGTCCTCTTTCCTTTAAATTGCTTCTATACATCATTTGAATTACTGTGAGAGGTTGAAATAATTTACCCTACCCTCTGAAACGAAGAAAATAGACATATACTCTATTTACATCTGGAATGCTCTAAAAGGACTAAATGTTATGCCTCGTACATACTGAGGATCTCTCTTAGAAAACATTCATTCTCAGTACTTCCACCTTCAAAAATTAATGACCTCCAATAAGACTTAAGTGAGGTACACAATGGAGTACTGCTCGGACATCTGGAACGGTGCTGCTGTTGCTCATGCTGACATCCAAGACAGTATCCAGGAAAAAAAAAATAGCCATTTAGTTTATCGGTTTAAAGTCTCTCTCTGACACTTTCCAGCCTCTATCTTAAAGACATTCTGTTCCCTTCCTCAGCTTATTCTACCGCCATTGCAATGACTCACTCGCCTCACCTCCTCTCATTACCCATGCTGTGTCCAGTACTAATCACTACATCCAGTCCATCCTGCCCAGAAGGGCATCCCTCAGGAACTCCCTCTACTCGTTTATCTCGGCTTCATCCTCCCATTACCCATGCTTTGTCCAGTATTAACAACTACACCCAGTCATCTCCCCACCAAATAAAAGAAACGTCTTTTCCCCGAGAACGTTCACTCTACTCTTTAATCTTTCATTCAGACGCCACACTAACTATTACACACAGTCTTTCTCTCACGGAATGTCAACCATCTTGAACCCTTTCCCTGCCGAACCCTAACCACAAAAGAGAAGACCTGCAACAATTTAAACGGGAAATCAACAACATCGATCTCATTGGTTTCGGCCTGCGGCCAACATCTACTAGTTAATTTCTGTCAAGATAACTCTAAAGTAACAAATCACTGCATCGGCCCTAGAGTAAATGATGTTATGTCTGAGTGTGTGCGTATCTATGTGAGTGTATGCGTTTGTGTGAACTGTATACAATCAACAAAAACTGCTTGCTTCACGTACGGGAGGTAACTCAGCTTGCCTTAACGTACAACTTATAGCTTCAGAATTTAACGTGTTTATGTAATGAAATGATTGACATGATATTTCGTTGTTTTGAGTTCGACATTTGATAGTAGTAGTAGTAGTAGTAGTAGTGGTAGTAGTAGTTGCTGTTTTTGTTGCTCTTATTTAGTCCAAAATCAGGATGGCTCAAGCAGTCTTCGTCTCAAAACCGATCCAGCCATGACCATTCTTTCTTTTTTTTTTTCTCAGACTTTTATATCATTTTTATAAGTGCGGTGTGATGGATATTTACCTGCTATTTCTAGCAGGTCAAGCAACATCACCTATGAACATCACCTTAGATTCAGTCTGGAGTCTACGGAAAGTACTTCTCACCTTTGGTTGTACCACCCCAAAAATAAAACGGCAGTAAGGTCTAGGTGGTTAAATAATTAAATAAAAACATATTCGGTGTCACACTAGGGTGGATTAAGCTTGCATAGGGCACCCTGCATATCATTGGAGCCTTGTATATTATTTATTATAACAAAATAATTAATTTGGGGTTTTTTAAATATTATGGGGAACTTTAAATATTGTGAGGCGCACCGGCTGAAAATGTCATCAAGGCTTTGCATAATATTTATGGTAGCAAAAACTTAAATTCGGGAACCTTAAAATATTGTGAGAGACATAAATATTGGGAGAGGGGGATCTTTAAAAATGGTGATCCCTACGTAGAGGTCAGTCAGACACTTACCCACTAATCTGCCAATATACTGAATTGAAAAAATTCGTTCAGCAAAGATTTTTCGAGCACTTTGCACCATCATTAGTGTCTGTTGTACTTTGAAGGTGATGGTGGCAAAAATCTTTCCATCTCTGTCAATCTCTTTGCTTCGTGCTATGGAGCCATCATTTCTTTGTTAGCCCTTCTTACAAGTTTTGTGTTTGTGTGGTTGGTTGTTGTGGTAGTGTGTGTTTGCGTTTGCTTGGATGTGTTGCTGGCGGTAGAGGTGTTAGTGTTGGTGGTGTTTGAGTTGTGAATGCATCTGTGTTAGTTGTATGTGTTGAGTCTGCGTTTTCTATTGTGTATGATGTCAAATGCTTTTATCTTGTGTTTTCGTTTTTGTTCTTTTGGTTTGGGTTCCTCTCGTCTTCACTTCGAGATAAGGAGGTCCTGTTGTCTGTAGTAGTGGGAGTGTTTGTGTGGGTGTCTATGTGTGGGGGGGGTGTTTAGAGGAGACGGAGAGAGACAGTGGAAGAGGGCGAGCTTTTTGGGGGGACTCCTGAGTGATTTTTTTTTTTTAGTTTGTTGCTGCTGTTGGTGATGCTGTTGGTTTTTTTGGCGCTACAGTTGTTGATATTGTTCGCTGTTGTTGATGTTATTGCTGTGGCTGTCGAGTCCCTAGTGTTGGAAGCAAGGGGGTTATGTGGCTCCCCGTCTTCTGTTCAGAGCAGACAGATCTTAAGTAACCCGTTTCTCCGCAGAGTTGACAACGGAATTTTTTGCGACTCAATGACATTGCTTAGCATCACGCCATCTGGTAGGTGAATGAGGTGAGGAATGTTCTTCATCTTTTTTGGTTCAATATGTAACAGAATTTCAAAATAAATCCCCGACAAGTGTTCCCTCCGGGCGCACATGACTTCCATGGGTGCGTTGCTACACCCCCCCCCCCCCCCCAAACACACACATGCCAGGATCCACCAGATGTCCAATCCTAGCGAGATAGCTCTGATTCTGACCCTTAGGGTTCTTCTTCCTTGCTACGAAGAGTATAATACGTATTGGTCTGTCCAAACGGAGACCACAGAATACTTGACAGGCAGCGCTTCTGGTTTGAAGAACACTGAATGGCTGTGTAATGTTTTGCTCGGGCAATATGCTCTATATCGGGCATAATGTCTTCCAGTGCTCTTTCGCACTTACTTTGAGCGATTTTATTGCAACAATTCTGTAAATAAAGGTTCTTTTTATTTTTGCTGCAGACATTTCGTGTAGGACGGCTATTTCCACTTTTGTATTTTGCCACTTGATTATGTAGGTGCCTTGTGTTGAGAGGTTGTTGTTTTTAATGTCCAGAACGAATAGTTCAGTGGTTTTCGTGGACGTTGCTGCGATGTGGTTTTGTGTTGTTTTTGCAATTCTAGTTGTCCTTGTTGTTGCCGTTGTTACTATGCTGTTGTTTTTGTTGCTTTGCTACCCGTCCGATGATTTGAATGGCCAGAGTTTCTTGCAACCCGGAGATTGTGGTTCTGTATATAGTTGGTGTTATCGTGACTAGTTAGTTCTCTGATCTTTTTGCTGTTGGTGGCCATTATTTTATTAAGTCCTCTAGGTTTAGTGTTGTCGAAAATGAGAACTTAACAGTGGAAAGGAAGATGAGAGTGGAGAGAGAAAGCTGCCCCTCAGTATATTTGTTCAAAGGTGGGTGAATGTTTCGAGAATGGCCCTGTGAATTGGCCTACGCTGACCTTGCGCGTATCGGCTGGCTCGTTTAGAGAAGAAAGAGACGTTCTTGGAAAGTAGAATGATTTAGGATTGGATGGCTTCCTGAGTCAGCCCTGGGTGGTACTTCCCCCTACTGGAGAATTTGTTATAATTTTATTGCTAATTATTATCTGTTATCTTCGTTTTACTCGATTTTTTATTTTTTTTGTTTTTTTGTAAACCTCCAGTCTTAGACTTTTATATTGACCCCTATATATCGGCCCTTGTGGCCTATAAAGAAATTATTATTTTTATTTTCATCGGTGGAGCTGCGGACACTATGCTTCGTGGCATTAAGTTACGGCCCTTTACATTCAGATTTCAAATCCCGCCGAGGGATCGATAAATAAAGCACCAGTAATGCACTGGGGTAATTGCTGGCCTTGTACCAAGACTAGAAACAATCATTTTATTATTATTACATTATTACCATTATTATTGGATCTAGTGATACTACTAGTACTTATTAGTATTATGATTATTGCTGCTACTACTACTACTACTACTACTACGATTCGATATATTTGGTGGTATGCTAGTTGTCGTTTCTGTTGCTGTCGCTGTTGTTGATGTTATCGTCATTACAGATGTTCTTGTTACCGCCTGATCTCAATGCCACACAGTACCAAATACCGAAACACCCTGCCGAGGGGGGGGGGGTCATTGTCTCATGCCCTGGTCCGAAAATTATTTTGTCTGTCTGGCAATACCTGGTTTTAGACGACCGGCTGACCATTAACCCTTCCGGGTTGGACTATAACGCACCAGAGTACTCAATACTTAGGGTAGTCGAGTGGGTAATAGGAAAAAAGTCAGGACCCCGACGGCTGAGCTCCGGCCGTTTCGACAGCTACATCCGAACTGTTCGGATCTAGCTGTCGAAACGGCCAGAGCTCTGTGCCTGTAACAGATAATCCTAGGGCTCCTCAACAGGAGTTACAATTATATGCACAGGACACCTAAAGATAATTTAGGTAACTAAATATCACACGAGGTTTATATATTGAGATACAGTAAAACCTCGTGCGACAAGCAGTACATAGTGGCAAGAGTGGATTGTAAAACGGCTAGAAATTACAGCCTAAAGCCACTCAACTTCAAAGCTCGACAAACAAGGAGCCGAATTCAAATAAAAAGTAGAGTTAAATACTCATATTAATACCCTGTAATTAATGAGCTCAAAGTATAAAAACCGAGCACTTTATATATATATATATATACATATAAATATATAGAGATAAGAGGAAAGCACAAACAGGGGACATTCCCATCATCAAATAACGACACAGCTTCCTGTTTCTTCTATAAATATATATATGGAGGCACATGACTTAGTGGTTAGAGCATTGGCCTTGCAATCGAAAGGTTGTGAGTTCAATTCTCAGACCGGGTAATGTGTTGTTTCCTTGAGCAAGACACTTTATTTCACATTGCTCCAGTTTACTCAGCTGTAGAAATGAGATGATAGGGACCCCAGTCCCTATCATTTCTGCAAAGTGGTCGTGGAGGTGCCACGGCAAAAAAGCACCCAGCACTTACTGTAAATGAGGTTGGTGTTAGGAAGGGCATCCAGCTGTAGAAATCAAGCCAGAATCAGTTCCCGCCCCACCCTTGCAAGCAGGGAAAAGCAGACGTAAAATGATGATGATGATATATATACATATTACACACAGACTTGTGTGTGTGTGTGTATAAAGAAAGTAACAAGCGTTTTACGAAGTATTGAGTAAATTTGAATTTTGATAGCATTTTAACTTGTAAGCCGGAAAAAGATATTTTGTTTCTTCGCCGCCGATTGTGGTCACATACACATTATATTTACAAACATAAAAGAGTGAGAGAGCGAGTAAGAGAAACTGTGTATATCTTAACTATTTAGAAATATGCCCTCAATGTTACTGTGATGTTTATTCAATGATTTCACAATTTATATCCTGGTATCAGTTGTGTCGTATTATATGTAAACGCCTCGTGGTGCAATGGAGTTCCGTCGATTTCGACGATTAATATGCCAGTTGTTCGATCAATAGAACAGCCTGTTCGTCAAAGTAACTTGGGCTCTTAACGTGTGTAACCAGGCTGACCTTTTGAATTACAAGTTCATCCAATCCGAGGGGCTTCGAAATAGTTTGGGTCAAACTTAACGGCCTTCTCACTTCTGTATGTTTTTGCAGCAGAACTGGAACACAGGAGAGCCATGTCTGCACTTCCAGTACGATATCGACTACCTCGATTTATGAAGAGTCTGATAACAAGACGGTAACATTGTCTGCTCTTGTACCAGGACATCATGGCGTCACATATCTACCGGGACAAGTCAGTAGGCTTGTAACTCGCCTCCTGGAATAGCAACTCTGCACCAGCTTCTGTCGCTGGAGTGAATTTTCGGTTTAAGGTACTCAGGGTTTGGTTCATTCGCATAAGACTTCTAGGAGAAAATCTTGGAAGAAGTCGTGAGTTGTATAGCCAATCTCACTACTAAATTGTCTGAGAGAAAATTACCCCCGAACAGTCGAGTAAAAGTGGTTAACGTCTACAGCAGTTCGGTGGCGCTGAGAAACATCTGACCAGATTGGACTGCTTACTCTTTCGTTCTTGAAAAAGGGACAAATTTTGCTGGTCAGGAGATCCATCTACTGCTAATACCCATTCCAACGGAGCTACAAAGATACCTGAACTACAGCTACAACGAAAACGGTGAACATGTGTGGCCACCCTTCGTGTAACACGTCTTTCATCAGTTTATTTTTGACTGAGCTGTAATCTTAGACCTAGGTAAGGCGTTTTAGCATCTACCAGATAGATTTTGCGAGCAACTTTCGCAATCTATGTTTTACGAAGATATGTGAGAGCAGCGAATCTATCGGGGCTAAATCAACCTACTTTGATTGTACAACAATAAACAGGAGGCGAGAAACTGAGAACGGGCATACTTGCCTTTGATGTGTCTAAGTAATGCGACACTTGGTAGTATTCCTACTTCCCCCTACGAATTGTCCTAGGTAGTCTTCCTACCCTATTAGAGAACTTTCTCGTTGATATTTTATGATTATCTACTGTTTTTTGTTAATTTCGTCCTTTTATTTGATGTAAACCCCATGCAGCCTTCCAGCTTAAAAATGTTCCCACCACTGGGCACCAATAGTAAGTAATTTTCAAATGGTAACGCCATTTTTGTCATTAACTGATGTTTCTCTTGCAAATCCGGAGAACATTTTTGAGTTGGTTTGTATATTTACTGCAGTTGTTTCCCTCGAAATTATCGTGTGATCATTTATATTTATACTAAGTTTTTACGAATAACAACATTCTTACGTAGGTTTTTAATCGCTTTCACTAAATTCTCCATTTAAGCGATTTGAGACGTTTCTAAGTTGTCTCATGAGAATTTGTTTGTCCTTGTGAATAGTGTGTTCTAGAGCAATGGCCTTCCTAACTGGGACATATTTCATGAAAATAGATAACATTATTTAAATAAAATGACCCAGATTCATATATGAATATTTTATACATATTTATTTGTTTGTTCAGTCACTAGACTATGTCCATGCTGGAGTACCACCTTACCCCGTACTTATTTTCTCAAGTCTGCTATATATTTTATTGAGGTCTTTTTGTCGAACAGCTAATTTACGGGTTGAGTTCTGTACACTCAGCCGCTTAACGCCAATGAAACCTACGCGTTTGGTACAGATGTTTATTATATATATGTATATACACACACACACATCTGACTGACCGGCTATATATTACATTTTCTCGTATATATAGTAAAATTTAATTTTTCATACATTCACGGACTAACTGGTTGGAACAAAATCTAGGTAAGTGAGGAGTTTGTTTACTGGCCCCTTTTGGGAAACGGGATCTGGTTCAGCTGGAGAGAGAGAGAGAGAGAATGTGTGTGTTTTCAGGACTTCGCAGTTGATTTATATCTGGAAGCTTTGCCAGACGGTAGAAGCGCACTTTTTTTTCTGTGTAATCTACTTTGGTTTTGGCTGGTACTTGTTAGCGTGAAATGACTTATGAAAGCCTCTGTGGGGCCCATGTTTGTCCACCTCCTCGTGGTGTGACCTGGAAACAGATCGCTCATCTTGATCAGGTGAAAGACAACATGAAACAAACTCATACATTTACAATATACACAGTATATATACTGTTTGTATTTATGTTTATATATATGTGTACACACACACAGATAGCTATATGTACTGTGCACATATATGAGGTAAGTGCATGTCCGTACATGCAGCTAATGCACAATCCTAGAACTAGTGGTGTCTGTGCATGCCACGAAAAGGGTGTGATATGAACCACTTAACAGTATCAATATCTCAACAGAGTCAGTAAATAGGGGGTTCGTGCTACTATAAATAGAATCAGGGAACAATTAGACACTAAATGGGATCCGGCAATCGTCCGCGAAGATAAGGGATTTAAGCTAATCTCCTCCATCTAATTTATTAACACACCAATCTGTCGACAATCTTATATCTTCTGCAACCTTTCTCTACCTTATACTCCAACACCCCCCCCCCCCCCCCAACCCTCTTGCTTCTCTGCTGACATCTTTTCCCATCACTCGTTCTCTATCCGTGTTGATATCACGCTATTCTTCGTGTTGTGTGTGCAGCATGGCCAAATGGTTAGATTTGAACTGACGAACATATGGTTATGGGTTCGATTCTTGCACTAGGCCACGCGACGTGCGTATGAACAAGACGCTCTATTATTTCACGTTGCTATTCATAGGACTGGGGCCCCTTTCGGTAGAACACGCAAATAAAGATGAAACTCGAAGGAGGTTAGCCAAGTTTGCATATGTGCGAGTTGTAAATTTCATTACTAATTGGATTATCTAGGCTAGCAACTACTTATAAAATGATTTTTTTCCGTAGATGCTAACTACTCCTGTGCATCCACTACAGAAGTGTTTCTTTGTCAGCCTGTCTGATCCCATTGCTCTTGTAAACATACTTTATAGTAGGTGAACTGCAGGAAATTTTTGCCTAATCCTTTTCTACATACTAAGCATGACCACTTCATACATGATTAAGTTCTATCTTGTCAGCTGAAACATCTTTCTTTGCTGTGAAGTAACCTATTATCATCGAATTGATTTGAAGTACTGAAACAGTTTAGTGTGGAAGGATCTATTATTATTCAATGAAACGTCGGGCAAATACTAAGCAGTATTTGTTCCGAGTTTAAATCCCGCCGAGGTTAGCATTGTCTTTCATCCATCTACAACTTTTCCCTACCCTAAATTGCTGGTATTACGCCAATGTTAGAAAGAATTATTACTAATTCATTGACATGCAGTTGTGTTCATCCTCAAAACGTTCAGTGGTAAAACAGTACATGAAAGACAGCGGTATTGTAACAAGAACTTGAATAGATTAACTTCCAAGCCGAAAAAAATTTAAGTGTACTACTTAACTCGACAGAAGGTAATCTCCAACTTGCACTCGATAGGTTTGATGCAGAGTGCTGCATGGCTGGAATGTAAATCAGTGCTGCGAAAACTGAGATTTCGTTCTCGAAGGAATCCTGTGCAGTGCACTCTACATGTAAATGGAGTTCCACTAAAGCAGGTGGAGAAATTCAAGTATCTTGGGGCTGTGTTTACAAGTGATGAAAGGCAGAAGGCTAAATTAAGAGCAAAAATTGCAGGAGCTGGCGCAATAATGTACCAGACTAAGCATTCAGCAATCAGAAGGGTGGTAGGCATAAAAGCCAAAGTCACTATCTTCAATTCGGTATTCGTGCCAACCTTTAACTGTGGCCATGAATCTTGGGTAATGACCGAAACAATACAATCGCAAATACAAGTGGCCGAAGTGAAGTGAGGTTCCTCCGATGGGCTTTTGGAGTAACGTTACTCGATAGAGTGCGTAGCTCAGGGATCAGAGAGTCACTCCAGGTAGAGCCGCTACTTCTCCGAATTGAGAGATCACAGCTTCGATGTTATGGGCAGGGGGGAAAGAGAGAAAAAAAAAAAAAAAAAAAAAAAAAAAGATCGCTGGGCTGATTTTACGGCCAAAACCAACTAGCAGGAGACCCAGGGGTAGACCCCAAGCAAGATGGTTGGATAACATCCATTAACTTGGCTGATCTCGCTCGGGGATCTAGCCGAAACAGTTGGAGATGTTCGCTTTTGACAGGACTTGCTGGAAAGCTGTTTGAAGACAGCCTGCACGACCCTCTCAGGAATAAGTGGACAAAGAAGATGTGGTGAGATTTTCATCGTCTTCAAAATCTATCTTGATCACTGTTTAGTGTCCTTTACTGTATCACCGTCTGAGGGACATCTTCAGGAATATTAACTGGCATAAACAAGTACAAGAGTGAGATATGACTAATGGTTAAGATGTTGAAGTTACCATCATATGGTTGGAGGTTGGACAGGGTGGTGCATTGTCTTATTGAGCAAGAGACTTCATTACATTGTTTGGCTTCCTGTGATATTCCTCTTCATTACATTGTTTGGAGAGGAACATCACAGGAAACCACCTAAACCTGTGTGAGGTGTAGATTTCATTTTTTTTTCTTTTTATATCACCTATCACATTGTATTTGAAGCCAAACTCCAACCCACCTGAGTTACAACAGCAAAAAGAACATGGACACGGGAGGATGGGACGCATACATGCTAAAATAACAGCAACAAAGAACAAAAATAAGGAAGAAAAGTTGATGTATATATACACACACACATAAATGAAAAGCAAATTTAAATAAATAGAAAGAAGTCTATTTTATTAATATTAAAAATTACTTTTAAAATTAATGTTGGCTGTAATGAAATCCTGGATTTCAAATTCTTTGGACTCTTACAGAAGATGAAATAAGATTTAGGGTATGATTTTATTCAGGATAAAAAAAAATAAACGGGGAACGGGATGGCAGGAGTGAAGATAATGAAATGAATTTTTAGAGAACTTTTCTTTCTCTTTTTGCTTAATATCACCTGAAAACAGATGAGATTTTAAATTTCAAGTCTGAGTGAAAGAGAGGCCCATTTTGGCTGATTTCTTAGGTCTTTGCCTTTAAAGGTAAAAAATAATAATTGTTTCTATTTTAGGCACAAGGCCAGCAATTACCCAGTACATTACTGGTACTTTATTTTATCGACCTCGTAAGGATGAAAGGCAAAGTCAACCTCGGCGGGATTTGAACTCAGATCGTAAAGGGATGTAACTATGCTGGAAAGCATGGCGTCCGACCCTCTACCGATACTGCCAATCCACCAGGTAAAAAATAATAATAATTATAAAAAATATGCTGGCACATAATCCTAATATTATAATAACTATTATTATTTCTAAGACAGATACAAGGCCACATATTTGGCAGTGGGGAGGTATCGTTGACTAGATCAACCCCAATATTTGACTGGTACATATTTTATCAATCCCAAACGAATAAAAGGCAATATAGGCCACAGAAGTAAACACAATGCTACAATAATGATAATAATAATGGTTTATAATTTAGGCAAAAGGCCAGCAATTTAAATTCAGAATGTAAATGGTAGTAACTAAATACTGTTAGGCATTTATCCAATGCTCAAATGATTCTACCAATTCACTGCTAGATCTCCTTTATAAGCACAAGGACAACATTTGGGGGGTTGGGTGAAACTACTCTTGACATAAAAAGCTGGAACTAAATACTGCAAGGCATTTAAATATAACACTAATGATTCTGGCAACCACCTATCCAGTTTCTAACATGGGCATAATGTATCAGAGCATGGATTTGGGGCTACAGTACTTCACTGATACTTATTCTACCAATATTGGAAAGATGAAAAGTAAATTGAATGAGAACAGTGAGTTTAAGTCAGAGCATAAAGAAACGTAACTCTATACTTAGAAACATTTTCTCTGCAGTTGCAAGGCACTCATAACAATAATAATAATGATGATTTCTAATTTAGGTACAAGGCCAGTAATTTATAGGGAGGGGAAGTAGATTATATCGACACCAGTACTTGACTGGTACTTCATTTTATCAACACTGGAAGGATGTTGCAGCAATACATGACAGGAAAGCAGGTGGTAAAATAACAGGACAAATATGATGAGCAGATAAATGGGATATGAGAAAGACAAAAAAATTGAAGTGACTTCCACTTCATTACAAAGCCTATTTTTGACATTATTAAAACATTGGCCAATATACATTGCAGTATTTGTTCCAGCTCTTTGCCTTCTGGTTTCAAATCTGGCTAAAGTTGACTGCCTTTCATCTTTCTGGGTTCAATAAAAGACAGTACCAGGTTAAAAAAGGCAAGCGGTTTATCAGGTGAGAGCTTATCCAGGTTTCATTAGCTTTAAGCAACTGAGTGTACTAAACTAACCCCTGGACAAGATGCTAGTCCATCACAGGGTTAATCCACAGCTGATGCTAGTAGTATTCATTTTCAGCTAAATAAACTAGGGCAACATGAAATGAAATGTTTTACTCAAGACAACACTCTAACCACTAGGCTGCATGCCTTGAAATACTAGGGTCAATTTAATCAACTTTCACCAACAAGTTGTTAGCCATGTGCCTAAATTAGAAACCATTATTATTATGAATAAAAAAATCATTATTATTCTCACCCAAGTTTGAATTTTTAAATATTTTTTAGTGATTTATATATTTTTTTAAAAATTTACAAAATTAAAAAATGGATGGGGAGAGTAGTTGAGAAATGTTTGTGATAAAGTATATAAAGGTATGTTATTGTGGATGGGTGAGTGTTGTAAGAACACCACCACCCCTGGGTCCTGTCCTTTCTAATCAGTATTGAGAGGGGATGAAGACTGAGGGAGAGTCTTTTTTTATGTAAAGTCTGTTTTGTCTTATCTTTTCATATTTTTTTTACAAAATATATATATATATAAAAGGAAGATTGGAGGAGTGGGAATGGTGGGGGTAATTCTTTTTGTTTTTTAAATATATTTTCAGTTCACAGTTCTCTACAGCTAGACAAAAAAAAATTTAGAAGTCACTCACATTTTCTTGGATGGAGTCGGGAAGAGGGAAGTGCTGAGTATTTATGCATAGGTGAAGGGTTGATTCCCTCGCTCCTTACCAATAAATCAAGGCACACAGAACTCCCACCCACCCCCTCATCCATCCAATTCCACCATATAAAAGTATCCAATAGATCTGATCCTGCTCCCTTCCCTGCACCACAACATTTATACCACCCCCATCAGTATTAAGGCCTTTGTCTGTCTGTTAGGTGGTAAATATTGGACACCCCACCCACCCCAACGTGTTTCTGTGGGGAAGCGGGGGAGAAAAAAATATTTGCTTCAAAGATTCTCAAAGTCAAGAGTCCGTACTTCCGCTTCCAAGTTTCTCTGTTGGAAAGATACAAAATCTCTGCCCCCCTCCTCTTCCTCTTCACTTGATGTGTTACCTTCAAATGATGTGAGAGAACATGGTGTTGGTGGCATGGCAGAGAGTCGGCCCTGTCGAATGTGACGGCTGTTACTGTTGTTGCCTCGTACCACTCGACGCCGTTTCTTGGCCGAGAGAGTAGCACCCGTACCGACCGACCCATCAGATGCTGATGATGTTGAGGAGGAAGGAGAGGGATAGCTACTTGTGCTCAAATTTGTCATTGACACCTCAGTCTCTGAACCTGTTGCCCGACCTTCGTCCAGGCTTGCATTTTTCTTCTTGCGGGTTATCCGATAGTCCTTGGAATCCTTGCCCTCTTTGTGCAGGATCTGAGTTAGTTTCCGACGCCGTGCATTAATGAACCAGTTAGACACCTGTTTGTGCTTAATGTTCAGGTTAGTTGCCATCTTCAGTTTATCATCCTCACTAGGGTAGGCATTGTAACGGTTTGACTTGAGCCAGTCGGTCATCACACGAACTGCTTCTTTTGGCAGGTTTCCTCGCCGGCGTCGTTTGCTCCTGTCCTCACAGGTAATCACATTTTTCTCCCGTGGTGTCGCTGCTACTGCTGCAGTAGACTTGGCAGAAGGCACTACTCGAGGAGTAACAACAGCAGATGTAGTAGTTTCAAGGATAGGTTTAAGTGGTGACAGCTTGGCAAAGGGCTTGACCTGCCGAGAAAATGGAGGGCTTATCGGAGTGTTGCAGATCTGATTTGGCAGTAACATTGTCTTCTCATCTTTAATAGGAACAGGCTTGAGTGGTAAGTTGACATGATGGTGGTGGTGATGTTGGTGATGATGGTGGTGGTGGTGATGATGGCTGTTGTACATGGAGAATGTCGTTAATGGATCAACACTGGGCTCTGCTTGGATTTTGGTTACTGAAAAATATAGAAAAGAAAAAAAAGATGAGTAAATAGAATAAATAGAAAACAAGTCTTTATAGATACAAAGCCAGAAATTTGTAGGGAATTTATCAAACATGAATGGATAAATGAAAATGTAACTAAATACTGTAAAGTATTTTGTCTGGTACAGTACACCTTTAAAATGGTTAGTGATGGAATGATGATGATACAAGGTAGGGAAGATTCTTCAGTCTTGCCAAATACATGACACACATTTTAGTGTTGGTGCCATGATAGAACAACCCCAGCTTACCCAGTAAGGTGATTGGCTTTGGAAAGAGCACCCAGCTGTAAAAACCATGCCAAATGACAAAACACATGGGCAAGAAGTGTTTTTTCAACCTTTCTAGTCTCGGACTGTGACAACCTATCCAACCCATGCTTATTATTATAAATTCCTTATGATTCTTTACACTGGTACTCTAAGCTAAAATGTTCTACAGCATGTGTAAATCAATCCCAATATGTTTGATACTTATTTTATTCTCTGGAAGAATGAAAGGCTAGCCTCTGTGTTTGAACTACTAAACTATGAATAGACTTAACTAAAACGTTTTGACTAGTGATCTAACAATTCTACCAACTCTATACCTATAACAATTCTAGCATAAACCACATTATAACATTTTAAATAATTTTTCCTTCAGGCCACATATTTGGAGAGAGAGGCAGCTGTCAAACTGACACCAAACCACCTGAAACCACCTTGGAATTATGATTCAAAACTGCTCTCGTCGTATTAAATCCTTCCATCATATTTTATTTTTAAAAAATTTTCTTAAGCATCATCGTTTAACGTCCTTTTTCCATGCTAGCAGGGGTTACTAAAAGTTATTTTATTATTGTGCAAAGCAACAAAAATAATAGCAATTATGGTTTCTTAAGCACTTAGAAAAAGCTCTTACATAAAATTATAATGGAAGGTTTAATTAATCCTTTTGATACCAACACCTCCAAAATTGTCACTGGTTCTATGAAACAAAACCATCCATTCTAAGGAGTCTGAACGTTAATTAAAACCTTTTATTAAGTTTATATTAGAAATGAAATAATAATTCATTTGAAATATGGTAACAAAAATGTTAAATGTTAATATGCATACTTTAAAACAAATAATATTTAATCAAAGGTCATGGGTTTGGTTACTAGACTGAGTTGTGCATTACGTTCTTCAGCAAGGCACTTCATTTCACATTGCCTTTCATGATAGGTTTGGGGCTCCTACCATAACACTTGAGAAATATTCTATGAGTGCACCCTTATAAAAGCTCAGATAAATCTACATAGATGTGAGTTGCAAATTTTATTTTATTTTATTTTATTTTATTATAAAACAAGAGAAGATTTCAAGTCAGCTGGTATGAAAAGGATTAAGCTGTTGACAAAAAACAGTTTGACTTTAAGATTCCCTTACTAAATGACATAATTCCAAAACATTGGCACACTGCAGGGTGTGGTATAGATTCTCCCATTCCAACACCATAGTAACAATAATAATAATATTTTCTAATTTAAGCATGAGGCCAGCAATTTGGAGGAGGGGAAAGTTGATTAAATCAACACCAGTACTTGACTGGTACTTTATCAACCAAAAAGGATAAAAGACAAAGTTGACCTTGGACATAAAGAAAGAAACAAGACATTTTATCTGATATGAGCCTGCCAATATATTGCCCAATGATAATTTCAAATAGCAACCATAAATATGAGAGAGATTAATTGATTAAATTGACCCCAGTGTTTGATTGGTTATTTTGTTTCAACCTCGGAAAGATGTGAAAGACAACACTGAATCTGGCAGGATTTGAATTCAGAATGTAAAAGTATAAGAACAAAGACTGTAAGGTACTTTGTCAAACACTTTGAGTATAGAGTAGGAATATTATCAATCTGTAGCACTCTTTGAAATGAGAATTAAATAAGTAGCTCAGACACCTTCTGGAATTGTCACAACGCTTCCATTACACTAACAACAGAAAATCAAAACACTTAAGATAAATATTCTCTAATATTCCAAGTGCTGTCCAAAGAATCAAACCCATGATGGTTTGATTGTAAGTCCAACACCTAAACCACAAAAGCAACACAATTTCACTTATAATACATAGTGCCATTGGCATGATAAAATGCAATCCAGTAGACTCTGCAAAATGGCTACCAATCAGAGACACCGTAAGGTACAAAGGACTCTTTATCGAAGACAATCTTTCTAGTGCTGCTGCCAAAATAAAATGCACCCAGTACATTCTGTAAGGTGGTTAGTGTTAGGAAGAGTATCTAGCAGTCGAAACCATGACAAATATGTAATGTGAACAAAGTTTAGTCCCATGGTCCAGTCAAACTATACCAACAGAGAAAGCAGACATAAAATGGTGATTTATAATCATATGTAAATACACATACACAGAGTTTAACAAAAGAGAGTAAGAATATCCAAGATACATTGTATGTGTTTCTCTCTCTATATGTATGCATATATATATAAATCTTTCTATTTCTATTATGGTTACCTTCCTACATTTGTGTCTTGCATTTTTCCTGTTTGATTGATTGTAGGAATTTTCCTGCTCTGTATCATTATGTAGATTTTTCATCGTTTCCCCTATCCAATGGGTGGGCCAAAAAGACCCAATCTGTACCATTATTGTCTTGCCCAGTATTTGTTGTTTTCATCCTTGGGGATTATTGATGCTCAGGGAAGAGTAATATTATTGTTAAAGCATCTGAAACTATGGACAGCTAACATGTTTAACAAGTTGGAATTGTCCATATATCAATCTTCATGTTTTCTTTGTCTTATGTGGTTTTTGACATTATATATATATATATATATATATATATATATATATACACACACACCAAGTTAGAGATAAATGTATTTGTTGAAAGAAGCTGGTGACTCAGTTACACCACAGACTTTATCATGTAATTCAATTCATCAAAGCCATCCACTCCAGAAGAATCACAGCCAATTGGTAGTTATATACGTTACCCTAATTACACCTCAGATAAAACATGGATATTGCAAGCCACAACAGAGGCAGTGCATTTAGCAGTGTCACAACTTAATAAAAATTATATAAGTGGAGAAACATGAACTAGCAAAGTAGCAACTGAATAACACTGCGACAATATAGAGTGGGCACTTCTACGCTGTCAGACAACCTCTCTAATGTGAGTGGCATGATAAAATGCATTCAATCGATGCCGTAAAAGGGTTTGTGATAGCAAGAGTATGCAAATGTAAACACATGCCAAAAACATGATAGTGAAATCAAAGAAAAACCTTATTCTCATCATGTTTGTGTAAAAAGAATTTCTGGTTGCTAGTACAAGAACAATATGTAAATTAAACTGACCTACATTTAACCCGTGTGTCAAATTAAAACTAATATGTAAATTAGATAGCCTGACCTATATCTTAACTATGTGTCACTCAGTTCTCAAACTAAAACCAGTATGTAAATTAGATGACCTGACCTACAACTAAGCTGTCACTCAGTATATGTAAACGAGTTGACTTGACCTACATCTAAGCTATGGGTCATAATACCAATGTCACATGTGGAGACATCACAACCCACTGCCAGTCATCACCCTAATAAAGAATTTCCAGCATAGCTGCAAAACCAGGTGGGAATAAACATAGTTGATTATACTAGATTAAACATTACATAGACTGCTTCTTACTTTATGTTGGTTGACATCAAAACCTCTAGTGTTCTTAGTCCCCAGGCTGCCATTTTCCTCCTCAAAATCAGGAGGGCATCTCACCAAGCTAAGGAGCCCAGTGAGGTAGAATAGTTCATACAATGGATATTGTTTGTTGGCTGTTTTCTGCAGAAATGCTTTTGTTATTTCGTTTGCAAACTGCAGCAGAGATATACTTCCCAGCCATGGCTGTAGAGTTTGCCTACCAACTTTTTTTTTTAATATTCTACCCACACTACCCCAACCATTTACTCCTTTTCTCTCTTCCTATTTATAAATATATACAATTGAATATGAAATTTTACAGCTGCTCCTAGCACAGAATCATTGCTTTCACCTATTCAAGGATATTCAGAAACAGAAAATCCTAGAATATAGTGAAAGCAAAGAGTCCATGTTTATAAAATTTTAATCTGTTGAAATAATATATACAATCACACACATATACATATATAGGCCGGATCTTCTTCCAGATGCTAAACACTTTACAAAATGTAATGGGGTCATTTAGCATGACTCCAGCATAACCAACTTACAGGGTGGACTAGGTGTTATTTATCATATCACCAGCACTACCTCATTAGATCACTAGTGTGCTTGTGTCCCTTGGTCAAGTTAGGGAAGCATTGATAGGAATGGGAGGATGGGCAGGCTGCATGCCTCTTGCCAGAAGAAGGGGAGATCATCCCACTGTGGGGAAAAAGGAAACTTTGTATCATGGAAGTGGCCATGAAGAGATTTAGTTGCATATTGCAGAGTATGCCTGGTTTTCCATGTAGAGCAGAGGATATCCTTTTCCCATGCTGGCACTGGTGGGACTAGAAAGGGAGTGAAGGGGTGTGTGGAGGGAGACTAAATGAGTTGGATGAAAAGGGTGTGTTGAATATGAAAGGAAGGACAGCTTAGTGTGAAGAGAGGAGTGGATTAAGTTAGGGGATTATGATGAGGAAGGTGGACAAAGGAGTCGAGCAGGAGTGGAAAGCATGTCAGACAGGGGCACTAAAATGTTTCATTTCACTTGCATGGATAAGCGAGTCCTTTTGTATCTGTCAGACAGCATATCACCACTCAACTCAATCTTATGTCATCTTTTTCCTGAGTTCCCCACATGTCTTCATATCAGCATAGTTTCCAAGCACGAGTTGATATTTATACCCCACAGGCAGAGCAGTGTAGCTGTTCAACAAAGTTGAACGGTTTCTACCATACTTATAAATAAAGTATAGGTTAGCGACAGGAAGTGTTCCTGGCTGTAGGAAAGATGCCTCAAAAATGTTTATCCAGCCCTTGCTAACATAAAAAAGTGGACATGATGATAGTGTCAATAGTGAAGACACACTTTAAATAATGCACTGCATATCCGAAATGAGAAAAAATTATTATTGTTATATATTGCGTAGTGGGTTTGTTAGTAATGGTAAAATGGCACACAAAACAAATTTAGATATAAAAAAATAAATAAATAAATAAAAATACACACAAATACATTTCTACCTAGAAAATATAATTTGCACTTCCCCGCTTCATATATATATAGCTCATGAGAATGAATACTCATTACTAAAATAGAGATTAATATTATTTATTAAGCCAAGCTTCAGCCTTGTTGCTCTGTGTACTCGCATGGCTTTCAGAAAAGACAGTTGTCTGAGGAACCTTTGAGTACACTGGAGAGAAACAAAACTCAAGATTGGCCTTAATAAAGAATATACATATAACTTTATAATAAAACACAAAAGTCACATGACAACCACTTTATGTTAGATTTGTTTGGGAAATGGCAATTTGATATTTTCTTACTTAAACCTCTCTCTCGCAACATTGTTGACAAGATGGTCAGTAGTCAAATTGGCAGCTATCTATAACTAACTACCACAGTATCTATCTTTGGATAATACATTTATCTACCTACCTATCCACAAATCCCAATAACACTCCAGAGATGGATGCATAGCCATTGTAATTTAATTTAAAAAACTATGGAAGAAAATTATTGTAATTGATTTAAATGAATATTAAATGAAATACGAGTTTGGGTGGAGTGACAAAAGGGAGAAGTCAAGGAAAATTGAGGATTTAAGCATATTTACATAGATTGTTATAATCAAGAAATTAATAAATTTTACTATAATCCCCGTCACTTTTGTTGGGTACTGTGCTAGCCATGTATATAATGGCTGACTGAACACGCGTGCTTCTCCCAAAAACATTTTTTACCGTTTATATATTTATATATATATCATCATCATTGTACGGTGTCGTTTCGCATATATATTTATATGTCTAAATGTAAGTAGATTTATAAAGTGTTGCGAACTTTGAACTAGTGAGAAAGAAAAAGAGAGAAGTATGTTGTGTTGTGTATGAGAGAGAGAGAGAGAGGGGGGGGGGTTGTAAAATAAAGCCACATTCAGTGAAGGTTATGGTGGTCATTATACTGGCAACACATGCTCATACAAATGACAGATGTACACACGTGTGTATCTTTCTGTCTTTCATGAGGAAGACATATTTTCATTAGCGATGAATACGACACACATAGATGTGTATCCGATAGCATGCAGTAATACATTTGTCTTTTGTAGATTAGCATATCACACCCAAGCACATTTGTGTGATATGTATATATACAGAATTAAATGATGGCAATTATATATTGGATGCAGTCAGTTTTTCGTTCACCACACACACACATTAACGAGGGGGAGAGGGGGCTTTAAGTAAACCCAAACATAGATCTCGTCCGTGTTTATGTGATATTTATTACAAGACAATGATTCCGGATATAGTAATCGCAACAAAGTTTGTTTAACTATACATATAAACCAGGCCGGTTTTTAATTGACAGACGTAGGAGATAGTCGAAAAACAGAAGAAAAACGAAGCACAACAAAACATTCATATACACAGACAAACGACTGGAGTATGCATGTACATACACGACTAAAATAGATTTTATCTTAACAAGGAATAAAATTAAGAATTCTAAGATGACAGAAACTTAAGGCTTTCGTATGTGATATGGAGATAGCTGGACTTTGTCACGGTGAAGATAATGTGGTCTGTACAGAACTGTCACTCGTGCAGCCTTACACAGGCGGACGATATATATACACATACATACAGGATGTCCCAAAAAATGTATACATACTTTGATTAGAATGCTGTTGAAGCGTGTGTGTAAATGTATGACAGGTTACACTGGACTTTGAATGTGGTATACACTAACAAAACTAGACAAACCTGTGACAGAGTATACAGTGTGCTCACTAGTCCTCTTCAATCAAGTGGCAGTATACAGTATAGATAAAAACAAAGGCAGGTTTAAATCATGCGGCACACACACTTTATTTCATATTTCTTTATTCTCGGTGAAGCATATCCATCTCATATGGTAACGATGGAAAAAGCAGCTGTGTGTTTGTGGTGTGTGTAATAAGCCATATAAGCCCTCGGTTCGCCATCGAAAGGTTTAATTATATGGCTTAAACAAACAATTAGACATTTGAAAAATGGAAATACCCGCAGCAAAAAAGATTGATACGAGAGAAGGAATAAAGGGAAAACGAGGGGGAGGGGTGGGGGAACAACAAACTCAACCCACGTGCACCAGAACAGCAGGAAAAGACGATGAAAATAGATATCTACACTCCACTCGCCTCTTGTACCACCATTCTATCTCTCATTCTCCTTATATATATATAGCGCAAGTAGAAGAGTCAATTGAAGAGAATTTAGAAACTGTTAAATCAATAATATACTTAAACTTAATGTATATGTCGTCATATATATAATATATTATATATATATATATATATATATATATATATATATATATATATATATATATATAGAGAGAGAGAGAGAGAGAGATTTCTTCATCGTTCTCTAAAGACGATGGAGATCAGCCGTATCTTAAATTCTAACATAATATGCATGGCTACCCCCCCCCCCCCCCCCCCCCACACACACACACAACATATACACAAGAATTTCTAAAGCTGGCATCCACACCCCTGTGGTTTTAAAACAAATTAATTTAAACTCTTGGAAAGTACTTTAATCAGAACGGATATTAACTGAAAAGGAAATATAAAATAAAAAAAGTATTTCATAAAGCAAATATGTTGTGTAATTCTGAACAAAAAATGCACAGAAACATGTGAAAAATGCCAACTAAATTGAAAAAGTATTCTAAAAATTGTCAAGAATTTTTCCTCAAAATTCCTTGCTGTGAGAAACCTTTTGCTGTATGGAATCTTTAGGGACCAAAATAAAACCAAACCAATCCCCCAAACAAATGGTTTGATTAAGAAGGTTTCAAGTAAACATATGGTGTCGGGTGTCAACTCACTCTGTAACAAGCGAATTTTGGTAGACGGAAGCCGTGAAGAAGTCTGTCGCGCGCGCGCGGGCGGGCAATGCCGAACAATGAAACAAATAAAATATGCTTTTGTAGTTATTTAATTCATTGTTTAATGATTGTTTCAAAAGGCTATGTATACTAAACATTTGTCGATATACTGACCAATCGATATGCAACCTCATCGTATTAGCAACATTTTATTTTATTTTATTTTTTTGTATATTTTGTCCTTTGAAACAATTAACTACTAAACTTCGTCTTATTTGTTTCTTTGTTCAATACACACACATCTTTATTCTCTCTCGTCTACGATTTCACAGAACTTATGTTCATCGATTTCAGGGACTTGACTCCTTCTTCCTCATTTTTCGTTGCATTACCATCTTTGTTTGTTTACTGTCTCGCTCGTTCCCCCTATTTACGTGTCCCAACGACTTTCTTTAGCTGTTGCTCGCACCAACCAGAGGTATACGGTCTTTAAAGAGATGAAATACCAATGAAGGTTGGAAGATCACTGATGAAGGACTAAATTTATTCATATGTAACCCATTTGCAACCACGCAGCACGCCATATTTTCATGTATATGTATATATATATATATATATATATATATATATATATATATATATATATATATATATATATATATATATATATATATATATATATTTAACAGTTAAACAAGGTTCAATGAATAAATCAAAGAATGAGTTTTACAATAGATTGGAAGCACTCAACAGAAATGGTTTTCCAGAGTTATTAATATTAATTCAAAATATTAACAAAATAGATATTCTTGTGATCAAGTATATTTTATTATACATATTTCAGAGGTACTGAGTTAACTTCAACTGACGTCCTCATCAGATAAAATAAGATGATGCATGACATACCCTGACATAGTAGATGGTTAAGATTCAGTCATGGTAGTGAGTAATATATGACAAAACTCAATATTTATATACCTTAATATTGAGAACATGAGAAAAATATATAATACATACAATAGAGAGGGTGCGTGTGAGATAGCTTAAAAAATACTTGGCATTAATATAACTGTTAAATAATTTAAATTACTGAAGATCATCGGACTCAGCACAAGTCACGGATCTTCTGGGGATTTTCATCTTAAATATGCTAAATAGAAAACTGCCGGAGATTACCGGTGGTTTATATAGAGACGATATTTTATTTACGGTTGTTAAACACAGCAATACAGAACTAAATAGGGTTAAGAAAAATATAATTGAATTCTTTAAAAATTACGACCTTAAATTAGAGGTTGAAAGTGGTACCAAAATAGTTAATTTCCTTGATGTTACCCTTAACTTAAACTCTGGTTTTTATTACCCTTTCCATAAGCCCAATGAAAACTTAAATTACGTTAGTTATTACTCTAATCACCCTAAATCTGTGAAAAATGCTATTGTCAATAGTGTACAGAAACGCATAACTAGAATATCTGCTAATAAATAAATATATATATATATAAACTCAAGTTTTTGAATACTCAATGACATGTAAATAAGATTTTGCCAAATAAAATTTTTTTTTATTGTTGATGAAATCAACACTACACCGAAAAGAATGTTAGTAAGACGATTTCATATTGCTTTTCATAATAGGGCCGGGGCCATATCATTAAAGCAAACATGCAATGATTTGTGTTAACATATAATTAGTTAATATATATTCGTGTTAGGGTAGCAGTGACAACTATCTTAGAAGAGGGGCCCAAGATTACTAATCATGTTAGTGCCATCATATGATTTTTAATTTAGACACAAGGCTAGCAGTTTAAGAGGTGAAAGTTGGTTATATCGACCCCAGTACTAGAGTGGTACTTTGATGAAAGGCAAAGTCAACATAGCCGAGATTTGAACTCAGAGTAGAGCTGGAACTCATAAGGCATTTTTTGTCCTACACCCAAACAACTTTTCCAATTCACCAACTTTAAGATCAAACCAGTTATTAATAGAACATTTCAATATCATTGTATCTCAATTCAATCCTTCCACATTACCACTGCAGCTCTCTGGTACTGCCATGTAGACATCTAGAATGTCCAATGGAACATCAACAACATCAATCTTAATAGTTTGAAGGAGCCATCGTATGTCCTTGGGAGTTGTTCTTCCCTCATTAAACAAATTCATTGGCAGGCCATATCTGGTGGCGCAGGAAAATAGCTACTTGGTGTGGTGATGGAAGTTATGTTAGAATCCGATAATGGCTTACATCGGCAACATTACATATAGATTTTACTTGCCTATACAGCACAAAGGGAAACCATACTGCTACTCTGATGCCGGGAAAGGACTCGAAAATTTTGATTCTACGCACCTCATTACTATTAATCTAGGACTTAATGCAGGAGAGAGAGAGATAGTGGCAGGGGAAGAGAACGAACATACACACACACCAACCATCTAACTCGTGTCTAGAATCTAACGGGAAAGTGGAAGACTGAAGTGAACGCTGTGATAAGACTTTACATAGAACATAAGAGGTCCAACTCTAATGAGCTACTCATCATCAACTGTAGAGTCGCCGATTCTGTGATATCCTACAGTCAGCGGTTTATGAACGAGTGAACAACCCGTGAAGTCGTTGACCACAACATTGTCCATACTGCCACATAGCGGCATATTTCAACATTGGTTGATCATAGATGTTTGATGTCTCACTATGTAAGCACATGGCCTAATGGTTAGGGTGTTGGCCTCGCGATCAGAGGGTCATGGGAGCGATTCCTGGACCGGACGTCACAATGTGTTCTAGGGCAAAATGTTTCTTTCACGTTGCTTTCATGACAAGACTGGAGCCCTTACCATTAAAACACCCATGACATTTTCAATTAGATGCAACCTCGTAACAAGCCAGCTAAACCCGATTTTTCTTTTTTTTTTTAACTGCCTAACCAATACACAGGACATTTAAGATTTCCCAGGTGTTATTGTGAGACGAGTGTCAGTGACCCTGACTATACCAATGACCCCAGGATAGTTGACAGCTATATCAATGTTCAGTCAGCTGTTGACCGTTTCAGTGTTTACACGCTGCATGTTGGCATGAAAATCAATGCAGTCAAGATGAAGATACTATCAGCTGGTATCAAGCCTTCTGAAAAGACTTCGGCCATACTTAATGCGACAGATCAACGCATGCTGAAACTTTTTAGCCAATTCTGTCATCCGTGAACCCTCCATGTTCATGCATTGCCAGATCAACAATATCATCATCGTCTATGGATTGGACGGATCGTCACAGAATAAGCCAGAACTCAATCAGAGCTATTGTCTTACATGTATAATAAGGTAATATATTTGAAATAAGAGATTTTTGTACAGGTCATTCGATACATTATCGCTTCAGTTTCTCTTTTAATGAAAAATGCCACACAAATACATACAGAGAGACCAATACGTGCGTGTGGGATCTCGTCAATTACGAGGGTGAATTTTCCAATTGTACGAAGAACGAAATGGCCTGCTCGTGAAATTAACATGTAAGGTCGATGCCCCAACATGGCCTCAGCCGGATGGCTGGAGCAGGTAAAAGAGTAAACGACTGGGCATTCCACAGAATGCGCACCTTTAACGAAGTTCTCAGGGAGTTTTAGCGTGACAAGGATGGCCCTTTGAATTACTGGTAGAAATTATATTATCAACCAAGTGGAATGGAGCAGCATGAAATAAAGTGTCTTGCTCAACGTGCCCACGGGAACTGATCGAGGGTTGAACACCCTAACCATTAAGCAATGCGCGTGCGCCCGCACACACACACAGGATTTTTATGATAAACTAAAATGATATATTTACATACAAACTAAATATAACAAAAAAAAAATGATACTGCCTGCGGGAATCGAACCACGCACCTGCTGTACACCGGACTATATGTATGTATATATATATTATATAAACAATGTGACAGACAGCTGTCGGACGTGTGTATGTAGTGGGGAGGAGTGTTGACAGATGACAGGAGAAGGCAAGGGCAGCAACTAGTTTCATTGTTGGCAACAGGTTGTGCCCTTTCTCCTGTTTGTATGTGTGTAGTTGTGTGAACACAAGCTTTCATATATACATGTAGACACGAGAACCGGTCCGGCGCACACAAAATTTGACAACTTGTGCGCGTGTGCGTGTATATATATATATATATATTCGATGTCAACTTTGGCTTCCATACTTCCAGAGCCGTTAAAATATAGCACCAGATACTGGATCCGTGTAACCGACTATACCTTCGCCTCTGAATATCCTACATTTAAAGTACCAGTAATGTACTGAGTAATTTGCTGGCCTTGTGCCAAAAGTAGAAACAATTATAAACGATTAGTATTAACTCCACAGCGTATGTTTGTGTGTATGCATATATATATATATATATATATATATATATATATATATACACACACACATATATTTCACGGTCACTATGTAGAATATTAGGGGTTTTTTTCTACCGCACCCTGTGGTATATGCATATTTACAGTATCATGATATGTATATATCGATGATTTTTCAACTTCTTTGTTCATGTGCAACAACAGAGAAAACTTGACAGACGGTAATGTATAAGTGATTATAAGAGAGTGGGGGAGAGAGAATGTGTGTGGTTTCTATGGTTTATAGATATTTGTCAAACGCTAGTAGACTGTATAGCTGTCAAACACTATATATATATATATATATATAGCCAGCCAAACTGTCTGAACCACGTGGGGAGATATTTCCTAGATCAAATTGTCAATAGAATAAAGTAACTGGCATGTACTATAGGTGGTTAAACCATAATTATTCATTCCTTTTCCACTCAACCAAAACCTGTCTCAAAATGAGAAATTATACATTCACACACACATATATACGACGCTCTTCTGCAGTTTCCATCTACCAAATTCCACTCAAAAAGACATTTGTGTATCCGAAAGTAAATGTGCCGCTCAACGGGAATAATATGTGTGTGTGTGTACATACATACATACACACACCCATGTGTGTTAGTTACTGCCGAAAACTAGATATTTGGATTCATTTTATCATATATTAATTCCCATCAATCCGTCACTACTTCCTCTAGTAGTTGCTTCATTTGAGGGGTACTTACAGGAGTGGTTAAAATGAAAAAATGTTAACAAATAGGCTGCTATCATCACCTGTCTCAACGGAAAAATGTTCGAAACGAAAGTCATCAATAGTGACTTCCATTATTACTAATTACTATACATGAAAAGGCGGTGGATTGGCAGTATTGGTAGAGGGTCGGACACCATGCTTTGTAGCATAGTTACCTCCCTTTATGATCCGAGTTCAAATCCCGCCGAGGTTAACTTTACCTTTCATCCTTACGGCGTCGATAAAATAAAGTACCAGTAATGCACTGGATAATTTATGGCCTTGTGCCAAAAGTAGAAACAATTATTACTAATTACTATAATGTGTATTACTAATTACTATAGCGGTGGATTGGCAGTATCAGTAGCGAGTCGGACGCCATGCTTTGCGCAAAGAGTTACGGCCCTTTATGGTCTGAGTTCAAATCCCGCCAAGGTTAACTTTGCCTTTCATCATTACGGGGTCGATAAAATAAAGTACCAGTAATGTACTGAGTGATTGCTGGCCTTGTGCCAAAAGTAGAAACAATTATTACTAATTACTATAAGCACATCGTCATAATCATCGTGTAAGGCACAATTGATTAAATCGATCCTAATACTTATTTTATCGACCCCCACCCTCCTGAATTAAGGAAAGGAAACTCGACGTCAGAAAGTTTGAACACATCATTTAAAGGGAAATAACTGAATACAACTTTAACAATTATTTCAAATAGCTTTCATTGGTATTTTAATAGGAGGCGGCGGAGAGGGGGGGGGGCTGAGCTAACGGGATTTGAAACCAGAATTTTGTCTCGTCACTCTACGGACTGCCAAAAATGTCAAACATAGACACAAGATCCCGTTAATCGGAGAGAGAGGGGGGGGGGTATACAGTCGATTATATGAATGCTAATACAAGGCTGGAACAGCCTGGAGGGAAGCTGGAAATATGAGATTAGGCTGAATTTGAAACCAGGATGCAAAGGAACGTAACTAAACTTGCAAACCACACACACGCGTGTATATATATGTGTGTGTGTATGTATGTGTGTATATATATATATATATATACGTACACAAGCAATATTAACAAGCACACTCATTGAAACTCATCTTACACACGTGTCTGTATGGTAGATGCGTTAATGCGTGTAAAAAAATGGGTAAACGAGCTTTCTTATTCACACATGTATACACACGCAACACCATCCACTCCCCCTTATAGTTACACACAACACAATCAGGTCTCACAGTCTCATCTCATCACATGCTTTTTTTTTTATTTAAAAAAAAAAGAAGAAAAAAAACTGGAGATGACAAAGTAGAGTGTCACTATAAGCGGAACAGCGCTTGGTTATAGCAAAGAGTTGACGAGAATTACGACCGATCAAAATACACGCGATACACACATTTTCAAACATGCGTGTGCGTACTTTCACACGCGTGTATGTAACACACCATTACACACGTGTACGCACTTGATAAAGCCATGAGTGACAGACGCGAATCAATACTGACAGCAAGTCATATAACACACACAGCATGCACACATAAACAGACTTGCGTGCATGTCTGTACGTGTACGATCAATATAGCAACACATTGTAAGTGGAGAAGGAGTGTACAGGCAAGACAAAGGCGAGTGTAGTATGTAGTAGTGTCTCTACATTATCTATATATATATATATATACACATACACACATTATCTATCTATCTATATATATATATATACACACACACACACATTATCTATATATATATACACATACACACACACTATATCTATATATATATATATATATACATACATACATACACACACACATTATCTATATATATATACACACATACACACACAATATATATACACACACACACTATATATACACATCTATATATATACATACACACATACATACATTATATATATATATACACACACAGATACACACATATATATATATTGGAAAAACCAATGGAAACATTGTTTCCTCGGTCCGATTTGACGAAAGTCGATCGATTAAAAAAAAAATATATATATATATATATATATATATAATACAAACGCGCGCGAAAATACGCTATATTCAATGTATAACAGTTTATACTGTTAAGATATATAGGTAGAGGTATATACATACAAGCACACGGGCCATATATCCTGTGTACGTGTCTAAGTTATACACATACATATATCTATATATACACACACATGATGTACATTCAAATCTAGGCAGATAAATTGACATATGCATAGTCAGGCATAAATACACACACGCGCGCGTTGACAAATGTTAAGGTGTGTGTGTGTGTGTATACACACACACACAAAGGTTAAGGTGTGTGTGTATATATACACACACACGCAATGAATCTATGTACTAACAAACAAAGACAAATGTAGTAATCTCATTAGCAAGATACTAACATATGAAGCCAAACGAGTATACATACTCCTTTATACTCTTACTGGTTTCTGTGATGGACAGGGGTGATGAAGTGCCGCATTCAAGCTTTTAGTCGATCATATCGACCTCGGTATTTATTCATTTGATCTTTATTCATGGAAATGCTAATATTTGGCCGTATAATAGGACTCAATCCCAGGTTTTACACACCAAACTTTCTCTCCCTCACACACATTATATGGCAGGCATCTGCTTAGTTTCCTATAACAAAATTGCAGGCTGACTGACTATAGAAGATAGTTAGTTGCCCAAAGTGACAATTAGATCGAACCCGGGACCATGTAGTTTTTGAGTCAAGTTTATAAATATACATACATAGCTTAGCCACGCGTATATGTTCATATAAAACACATCAATTACATAACAGAATTCAGATATACAAACCGCGCGCACGCAAACACACTGAAGCACGTTGGCAGGAATGAAGGAAAATCCAGATGTAACTGATAAATGCATATAGACACGTGTATGTATGTATGTATGTATGTATGTATGTATGTATGTATGTATGTATGTATGTATATATATATATATATTTAGCGTGTGCGGCCCTTTGAATTACGAGCACAGTTCATTTTCGACAGCTGAGTCAACTAGAGTAACGTGAAATAAAATGTCTTGCTCAAGGACACAACGCGCTGCACGGGAATTGAACTCACGGCCGTAAGCTAAATAACCTTAACCACTAAATCACGTGACTTCACTTGTCAAACATGCATATAGTCACACGAATATATAAATATAGTGACCGATTCACATTAATAACACTAACACTAAATGACTTCAAAATCAAACAGGGTCGGACGCCATGCTTTGACGCATAGAGTTACGGCCCTTGCCATTCTGAGTTCAAATCCCGCCGAGGTTAACTTTGCCTTTCATCCTTACGGGGTCGATAAAATAAAGTACCAGTAATGTACTGGGTAATTTCTGGCCTTGTGCCAATAGTAGAAACAATTATTGAAATAATAATAAATATATATATATATATATAAATCTCTAGCAGTGATGTGCTCGTAAAAGACTATGGTTGCGTGATCCTTTCACCCGCGGAATTGGAAAGAGCTCGTGTGGTGGTGTAGCATAGAAATTAATGATGTACAACAGCCGAAATCAACATTTAAATAATAGAATTTAAAACAAATCTATGGCAATGAGCTGTAATCGTAAACACATGGGTGTGTGTGTATGTGTGTATGCAAAGCTATTTACGGTTAGATACATAAATATTATATTGACATAAATATTAAGATATGCGAACACAGGTACGAATTAACAAAGACATCCGCAAGTTGCATACAATCACACCAGATACAAAGAAAGCTAGACACACACACAGATTAGAACTAAACTATCTTGTTGTCTATGTGTAACTTGACACAAATCATTCTAGCACAAATCTTATCGACTTTTAAAAATCCCAAACGTAAATTGCAACTCTAATTTAGCGGATGGCTCCGGATTTGAACTAGTGTCTGCATAT
>OZ024742.1:62812978-62815478 GCA_964016885.1 Eledone cirrhosa
ACATTCTCCAAATAAAAGCAGGTCCTTTTTGTTTTGTCTTTCAGGATATGTGCAATGGTTTAGAATAGGTGGAATTTGTGCCCGAAATCAAAGTACACAGGTTCAATTTACAGCTGGGACAGCAACAATAAGTACAGAAGCAACAATTGCTAAAACTGATTGGTCTAGACAAAGGTTTTTGTAGATGACTGCTGATATGACAGTAGCGGGGTGGGGGTGATTGTTGGACTATTGATAGAGGTGGTGGCGTAGTATTGTGGTGGTAATGTTCGAATATTTGATGGTAGTGTAATGTTGTGGTGGTGACAGATTGCGTAGTAGTACAGTAGTGGTGGTGGTATAGTGGTAGTGGTGACTGATGGACTATGTTGGTGATGACGCTATTATTGTTGATATTTTGGTATCGCATGGCGGTGGAGAACGATAGAGAGAATGAGATTCAGGCAGTGTTATGTTTAGTTTGTGCGGAGAAGTGTGTGAAGACAGAATAGTATACCGTGTATATGTATATTAATGCGCTATTGTGTGTGTGTGTGTGTGTTAATTAAACCTATTGTTAATGTGTGTATATTAATGCTTCCATTGTGAATATGTGATTGTGTATATATGTATTTTAATGCCTCTATTGTGAATGTGTGTATATATAAATGCCAAGAAGAATGTGTAAAATATATATAGCTGTGTGTACGTGCGCGCGCGAGAGTGAACTAAGACAAAGAAAATTTGTGCAAGACGTTTTTACATAATGTGCGTGTATAATTACATATAATATACATACAAGACATAATTAGCGGAAATCTGAACATACACAAAGCGATTGTTTTGTCCGATATTAATAAATTTTATTGAAAAATGCATACATAGAATACACAGGATTACACAAACATTAATATACACGTTTTGAATGTTTGTGACACACCGTTCTTATATACATATATACGCAAATTATGTAGACACAGACGTTAGTGTGTCTGCTTAGAAAGAGAAACAAAAGATATACGGTAAACGACATATATACGCGTGTTTATGAATAGAGAGAAACGTTAACAGGTAAAACACACACACACACATATATATATATATATATATATATATATATATATATATATATATATATATATATATATATATATATACACACGTGTGTACTGAGAATGAAATAAATAAACGAGATCAATTTACTGCACCAAGAAATGTCAAGTCTATTGAAGAGACACTTATCAAAGTCGCTCGAGGCAACGAATCGGTCGATCGACCTGCCAAAAAAGGTAGCCATCACACTACCATGTATACCACCACCACATCATCATCATCGTTGTGTAATCCAAACCAACAATACTACACACTACCACCACCATTAAAAGGACTAGCACACAACCCATTGTACAGATGTTGCAGTAGAGGTGGTAGTTGTGAAGCTTAGAAATAGCACTAATGGGGGAGGGGGCGTCGTGACGACGGTGCCGATAGTACAGGTGAATAAGGATAGAATACTATGTGAGTAATGGTAACAGTTTATTAACAAAAAGGTGAATATAGGCAACGAGGACTACCCAAGGTGCACTACAATTATTATAGTCGGTTACCCAAAGGACGACAGCTGAAAGTGTAGGAGGTAGGGGCAGAACTGTTCATGAACGACAGCTGTGGAAGAGTCGGTTACACCAAAGACAACCACAAGTGTTTGGAGCAACAGATATTGTCATTGTTAGTGTGTACTCAACCTCCATATTGCGTCTTGATTGCTCTTTTTTTTCGTTTGTACCCATATGTATGTACGTATATATATATTAAATGTTTTAAGAACTTTTGTTATATACATATTTTTTATTAAGTGATGAGTTTTGTTACTCTGGAGCTTTCACCTGCGTAGTCACAGCTATATATATATATATATATACACACACACAGCTATATATATCAATCTACACATACACACACAGTGGCGCAGGCATGGCAGAGTATTTAAGGAGTTATTTCTGGGGATTCAGTCCCACTGCGTGATACCATGAGTAAGTGTCATCTATGGTCTCCGGTTGAACAATGCCTTTTGTGTGGAATTTGGTAGAGAAATTGTGTACGTATATGTGTGAGGGTCGGTGACTGGTAAAGCAGTGGGAAATTTGAAAATATAGTCGCCCCAATAGAAGATGATTGAAATAATTGTTTCTACTTTTGGCACAAGGCCAGCAATGTGAGGGTTGGTGACTGGTAAAGCAGTGGGAAATTTGAAAATATAGTCGCCCCCAATAGATGATTGAAATAATTTTCTACCTTTGGCACAAGGCCAGCAATTACTCAGTGCATTACTGGTACTTTACTGGGTAATTGCTGGCCTTGTGCCAAAAGTAGAAACTTGAAATAATGATTGATAATTGTAAATAATAATTGAAATGGAAAATAGTGGACAGAGATAACTGTGTATATGCGTTTTGAACTTCCCTCAATAGCCCTCTGAAACGTAAAATAATTTATTTTGCTGACGGACAACTCGCAGCCA
>OZ024742.1:62821307-62823807 GCA_964016885.1 Eledone cirrhosa
CACTCTCACTCTTTCTCTCACTATCACTCTTTTTCTCTCTCAAACAATCGTCTGCTATTCTGTATATCTCTCTCCCTCTCTATTCCTCTCACTAACTCTATCACTGTATTTCTTTCAAACAACTTTGTTATCTAATCTATCTCTTTCCCCTCTCTCGTTCCATTTCTCACTAACTTCATTTTATCTCTCTCAAACAACCGTCTGCTATCTAATTCATCTCTCTCCATCCCCCTCTCCTCCTCTATCTCTAATCCTATCGTTGTATCTCTTCAGCCTATCTCTCTCACTCCCTCTCGTTCTCACTCTAATTCTAACACTATACCTCTCTCAAACAACCTGATTGCTTTTCAGTCTATCTCTCTACCTATCTTTCTTTTTCTCACTCCCTCTAACTACCATCTACTACTCAGTCTCCTTTTCTTTTTCTCTGTCTTGCCCTTGTCATCTCCCTCTCTCTCTAACTCTATTATTGTATAGCTCTCAGGCTACTGTTTGCTATCCAGTCTATCTCTCACAAACTCAATTACCGTATCTTTCTTAAGCTACCTTCTCTCACGGTAACTCTTTATACTGCACATCTGTTAGCCTGTCGTTCTCACATACTCTCACTGCTTCCTTTCATCTCCCACTTCATCTCATTCACTTATTCTCTCCCTTATCTTAGTTTTATTCTGCCCCCCCCCCCCCTCCCCGCCTTCTGTATTTCCCCCAACTTCCTCCGTCTTAAACTGCTCTTCTAGCCTAGGCTTGAGCAACCATTTTTGAGCTGTGAGCCACAGTTTGTCCATGACTGTTCTAGCCATACACTGCTCTCTCATAGGCTTATTAAAAATTTCTAGTTTACATGTGCTTATTTAAAGGTATTCAACACAATTGATCATCGTTGCTTGGCTTCGTTAACAAAGACTTATTAAGGACCAGATCACGTTTGTTGCAGGTTCATTGGCAACTGACGACTCGTTTTTACCTTAACATCATCCTTGGGAGCATTCTCAAATGAGGAAATTGACTGCTGGATGGTATGTCACCAAGTCACGCGATTTGAAAGCCACAGCAGACCACAGGTGACAGTGAAGGTGACATGCTTGAAGGGATTATTTCAGAGAAACCTTGTAAATGTTTTCAGTTCACCTCTGTTGCAATGGCCAATGAATACTTCGCATAACAGCGCAGTCTTTGGCAGGCTATGAATCTCCGTTCGGGAAAATACCCTGCTTAGCACATATGCGTCTTTAATGGCATGGATTCGATACTGGTGACGTTGTTGGTGACAAAATTACTGGGGAAATCTAAAGCTTCAAACGTCACAGTGTTAAACAAAATCACAATGTATGAACCCGTAACTCCTAGTGGATTCGTAAGAGCATGCCATGGGCATTTTAACTATAGCGGAGCCCATCCTCTCTACTAGACGAAACACAACTAATTTCTTTCAGGGGTGGTGAAAAAAAGATAAAGAGGAAAAATCTACCTCAGTACTGGACTGGTACTTTTTTTTTATCCACTTCGAAAGGATGAAAAGCAAAGTTGACCTCGGTCGAAAGGAATACCTCAGAGCATTCTATCTGACGTTCTAACAACTCTGCTAGTTCGCCGCATTACAAAACCACAAACATACATCTAGAGCACACAGGATCTGAGGGAATTGCCTCACTAACTAACATGTACATCTACTTGTATAAACTCTCACAAATTCTCCAATTAGGGTAAAATTATAGCAATTCTTAAATCAAATATATACGCAATGATTATGATATCCTGCAGACTCTTCACCAGGGCCTATGGGAGGAGGGTTCAGTCGGTACTTCGTTCCGAGGCCCAAAAGCTAAGAAGGCCCCACAGTCACCATGCGACATCTATTTTGAGAAAAATCTGTTCCTGCTTCAGGCCCCAAAGGGGTCTTGTACCGCCTTGCAAAATTTCTTTTGGATGTCCTACCCATCACACTCCTATGAACTCACTTGACGTACGACGTGTGATGGGCATTCAAATCTGGTGAATTTAAGCAGAGGGAGAGACGTAGGATAGAATCGACTCCAGTACTGAAGTAATACTCTAATATCCAACTGCGAAGTAATGAAAGGCAAAGTTGAGCTTTGCAGGATTTAAATTCGGAGGGCAGAAAGCCGGAACAAATATCGCAAAGCATTTTATCCGACCTTCTAGCGAGTCTGCCACTCCTGTGCCTTCAACCTACCCTGCACACCCTCAAAAATTCTAAAATGACTAAGTCTTGATGCTAATATTGCATACATTTCTCTTTCCAAATCACAAGACGGAATCAGACTATTGCACTCAACTACCATACTACACATAATGCTAACATAAAACACTTATCTTGATTAATTGAATACGGTACGCGTACAATTCTAACTACCATTAAACACACACACACACACACACTCTCTCTCTCTCTCACACACACACACACATACACACATATATATATACATACATATATATATATGAAGATCACCTGCTCCGTAGAAAGCTTGACCAC
>OZ024742.1:62828807-62831307 GCA_964016885.1 Eledone cirrhosa
AATGACGTTGTTTTCAAATATAGGCTGTCGATGTCAGCAACTTCCGGGTTTGCTGACGGTGGGAATCTCGTTTTTTTTTATTAGTCCCCTGTGATCAGACAATACATTAAACGAAGTTAAACAGAACATTGCTTTGTTCAAGCCAGGAGTGGATTAAGCTTTCATAGAGCCCTGAGTGAAAATTTCATCGATGTCCTTATTATTTAAGGTGGTGGATTGTAGCATAGAGTTACGGTCCTTTACGGTCTGAGTTCAAATCCCGCCGAGGTTAACTTTGCCTTTCATCCTTACAGGGTCGATAAAATAAAGTACCAGTTACACACTGGTGTCGATTTAATCGACTTCCCCCTCTCCCTATATAAGAAACAATTATTTAAGGTAAAAAAAAAAAAAAATTAACTTAAGGCCTTTAAATATTGCAAGGCCCAGTCAGCTCCCCACCTCAGCCATTACCTTAATCTGTCACTAGTTTACACTACAATCTTGCATAAAAGTCCCAATATCCAGCGTGGATTGCTTTGAGATAGTCTTATGGAGTTCACATGACTATTCAAATTTTTTTCTTGGGTATGGTTATGTTGAACATTTCGTTTCGAAACCAAATAGAATCTGGTTCATCCCACAAGGGGGCACTTTTCTCAAAGTGCCTTTTACCATTATATCCGGTTGAACAAAACACTAGATGGTGATCGGTTGACAGCTGAGCCCCTCGCTTAACACGAACCTCCAGCCCCAAATCGAAGAGATCAGAGACAACAAAAATATCGGTTACTGACCTCTGTCCTTGATTTTCCTTATGTCATATATATTTATAGATATCTTTGTGCTTGAAGGAGGTGTTCATAATAGAGAACTCATTAGTAGAACGGATGTCTAATAAAGCTCTTTCGTTCGCATTTAGATCGGTGTCGCCGTTTCTCCCAGCCACTCCGTTCCATGTCAAGTCTTCAGTGCCAACGTGTGCATTGGAGTCTCCCATTAGGATATATGACTCAGTCTTAACTACATCTAATACTGCAGTAACTTCATCAATATTCCGACTCTGTTTGCCGCATGAACTAGCATCATCCATGACAATGGCATCAATTCCATAACACATTCCGACAACCAGAGACTTGTCGTTTCTAGCACCACACCTGAATAGTTGTGATTGCATTCTACATCCAAATCTACGGTACCCAAGCCACAGGACTTTGGTGAGGAAACCCCGAATATATCTACCCGGTAACATATAGCCCCCTCCATTAATTCCCGCTCCTTACCTGTAAGGGTTGTAATGTTCCAGTTGCCAATTTTTAATATCTGCTCTGTTCTGGGCCCTCTTTGGGGTCGCGTTATGTGTAACCTTTATGCCTCTAAAAGTAAACGATATATATATATATATATATATATATATATATATATATATATAAATGAATATATATATATATATATATATATATATATATATATATATATATATATATATATATATATATATATATATATATATGTATATATATATGTATGTATGTATATTGAAACTTCTTTGGTATTGAATACTCATTCTCACGCTCATCAATAACACACATATACCAATATATATATATATATACTGGTTTTGGTGAACCAAATTATATTCACCAATCATTGGTGAATTCGATGCTGTGGTAGGCAAATGCCAAATGTGCTGCGCGGTGAGATTGAACCCTGGACTACATAGTTGCTAAATAAGCGCTTTAACTACAGGAATAATGCCTGGATTTATAATACAGTATAGATAGATATAAGAGAATATTTTATTATCGTAATTAATTAGTTGCCAGGTAAAAGTGCTGACCTTTTTACCGCGAGTTCAAAGTTCAACAACAAAGTTGGTCAAAAATAATGTCTTCTGTTGATTTTCCTTTGGTGTGGGTTGTGTTTAACACTAATTTTCGTCAGTTCAATAAATACCCCGCGGCAATGTCTTCGCCATATTTTCCGTGTGATGTCGCTGAAATATACCGCCCAACCTAGGGTGTAGTGTTCACCTCCTTTCTATTTAGATCTCAACCTTTTTTTTATTATTTCTTTAATTTTCAGCTACCCACTCCAACTTATTTCTTTTTCCTCTGTTCCTAATGAAAATATAAGACTGCATTTTGGTGAACAATGTATTAAGAATACGAATTCATTGTAGTAGATATAGTAGACGTCAAGTAGAGTTTAAATTCCTCCCGTCTTAATTATTTTTACCGTAACTTTTAACATTCTGCAATGATTTAGTAGTATTTTCACTGAGATTTACAAACTTAATACAAAGAAAGAGACGTTTCTTATTTTCCACTAGAAAGAGGGTGACAGGTAGCCACCTGGCATGATCAGAGGGGCTTGTTGAACAAAAGTAACAAAGAAGCGATGTTACTTCTGAACTCTGAAGTTAGGGAGGGGACCGATTCCTCCTTAACCACAGAGATACTGAGCGCGAGTGTTGCAAAACAGAACAGACGGTTCCAATCTTGCGGACTGTTAAAACAAT
>OZ024742.1:62836307-62848807 GCA_964016885.1 Eledone cirrhosa
AATGTACAGAATGAGATATATATAGAGAGACCTTAACCACTTACTGGTGAATGAGTTCCGTGGTCTTGATGATACTTGTGATTAAGATCGATGATTGGGGATTGAGCCCAATCATTAATTCGGTTATAAGAATCATTTTCTGGAATTTTCATGAAACGGCCGTATAAGTAAACTTTAGGCAATGTTGGCTTGATTCTCTCTTTAGGTGACTACATTTATTATTAGTCATTCTATATATATACGTTATACTAGTAGTTTCTCAACTGACATATGGAGAAAAAATTGTATATCGTTTAAATTTGTATAAATTATGCTCTGAGCTTAATGTGCATTGAGCTTTCTTGGTTGAGTAACATAATCAATATATATTTTATATGCATAGATTTAGCCTAATTATAATATATATGTGTGTGTGTGTGTGTGTGTGTGTGTGTGTGTGTGTGTGTGTGTGTGTGTGTGTGTGTGTGTGTGTGTACAAACATATGTACACACTATTGGATGGCCGTTTACTTTCATGTGTTCTTTCAACCTTTGACGAGTCTTGTTTTTCATCCCGCAGGCAACCTCACCTAGCAGGTTCGGTTTAGTAACATGTTACCAATAGCAACAGGTCGTACAGAGTTATATGTAACTAATAGCAACGTAACCTACTTTTGCAATAACATCACCAAAAATCCACCCGATGAGTTTATTTTAAACGAAATTGATGGTAATGCACGAATAAGTCAATCTGTCAATACACACACACACACACACATACATATGTACATACATACACACACACATATACATAATACGTACACTAACATACGCACACATATTCACAAACATATTAACACACATATATATATATATACACATATACGCATACATACATGCACACATATACGCACATACACAGAAAAATGCACATATGTATCTATACATACATGGACATATTTGAAAATGTATTGGGACTCTATGATAGTCTACGGGTTGGTGTATTGTTATTGTTGTTGTTGGCGGTGATGATGGTGGTAGTATTAGTGGTGGTAGTGGCTGTACGATACTGGTATTGTTTTGTGCTGATGGTAGTGTTAGTCTTAAACGTAGTAGTAGTAGTAGTAGTAGTAGTAGTAGTAGTAGTAGTAGTGGTGGTGGTGGTGGTGGTGGTGGTGGTGGTGGTGGTGGTGGTGGTGGTGGTGGTGGTGGTGGTAGCAGTAGTAGTAATAGTAGTAGTGGTGGTAGTAGTAGTAGTGGTGGTGGTAGTAGTAGTAGTAGTAGTAGTAGTAGTAGTAGTAGTAGTAGTAGTAGTAGTAGTAGTGCTAGTAGTAGAGCTAGTAGTGGTAGTAGTAATAGCAGCAGCAGCAGCAGCAGTAGTAGTAGTAGTAGTAGTAGTAGTGATAGCGGTGGTTGTGGTGGTGGTAGTAGCTGTCTAATATTTCCTGTCAGTCATGTTATGTTTTGACTTAGCTGTGTACAGTACATTGACAATTTGACTCGGTTGCATTTATCCTGTTTGAAGTCAGCCAGTTTAGAAAGAAACTAATAATAATGATTTCTATTTTAATCACAAGGCCAGCAATTTTGTAGGGAGAGGAAAGTTGATTATACCTATCTTAGTACTTTACTGGTACTTTATTTTATCGACCTCGAAAGGATGAAAGGCAAAGTTGACCTAGGCAAGATTTGAACTCAAAACGTAAAGAGTCGGAACAAATAATTGTTTCTACTTTTGGCACAAGGCCAGCAATTACCCAGTGCATTACTGGTTCTTTATTTTATCGACCCCATAAGGATGAAAGGCAAAGTTAACCTCGGCGGGATTTGAACTCAGAATGGCAAGGGCCGTAACTCTATGCGTCAAAGCATGGCGTCCGACCCTCTACCGATACTGCCAATCCACCACCCTTTTTAGTCGGAACAAATAATTGTTTCTACTATTGGCACAAGGCCAGCAATTACCCAGTACATTACAGGTACTTTATTTTATCGACCCCGTAAGGATGAAAGGCAAAGTTAACCTCGACGGGTAAATACTTTGTTTTGGTTTTAAATCCCGAGGTCGATAAAACAAAGTACCAGTAAAGGACGGGTTCGATATATTCGACTTTCTTCTGCTCACCTAACTTGTTGGCTCTGTGACTAAAACCATTGTTATTTATTGTAATTTAAACTTCATTTGAATTCTGCGTTTTTTTCTCCATATCTTGAGGGGTATCAGCCTGACACTCGAGGTAAAATTTGGTAATACACACGTTTAAAAATCAATTGGAATTTAAATGATAAAGTCAGGACATAAACGCAACAGCATGTGTCTTTGCACGGTATTTAAATTAATAATAATCAGTGCATGTTAATAATTTGCAGTCTGAAAACTAGTGGTCAACAGTCTTATCTTGCTCCTCGCAAAATCGACACTTTTTTTCTGATCATACAGTCTTGGAAATTGTGGGTTGAAAGACACTGGTCTTGTGCAACCAGAATGAATCCGTCATTCTCTGCCTTTAGCCCAGAAATCCGCAGTTACTGATGGGTGAGAGTTTGATCAACATCAGGTTCTTTGCTACAGAGGACATACTACCCATGCAGAGGTTTTTGCTCCAATTTAGTGCTCTGTTTCTGTTCACCTTCAGTTTTCGACAATATTTTGATGTTCTTTGCAGCCTTAATTTCAGAATCATCATCATTTTCAAATTGATTTTTATTCCTAATTCTTCAGCAAACTTCCTACATTTCTTCGTGACTGAATGTAAATTTTTCTCCCATTCATGTTCTGCAACAGTTTTCGGTATTAGGTCACCAGTAGTTTTAAGGTATTGTTCGAGTCCAATCGTTGATATTTTGTATGACAGTTCAAGCTGGATTATTCCCTTACCTTCACTTCTAGGAAGATAGAGGCGGTCCACAAATGCTTTTGGATGGTGGAGTGGCGTCAATTTTCTTTATTTCGTTAATGTTCCAATTTATGATGTTGAAACTATAGATGACAAATGAGATTGCAGATATTTTACCTTGGAAATTGAGCTCAGTTTTCATGACAGGACGTAAATCTCCAGTAGCATTCTTTCCTGATTTTCCGTTCCATGCTAGCGTGGTGAATACCTTGGCCTTCATTGACCCTTAAATACATGTAAGCTTGTTCTTGTTCCAATTCCTTAATTATTATATCCTCATCTCTTTCCATTGAATTTGTCCTTGTCTTACATCTTTCTTGAATGTAGCTTTCGTGCAATTTTCGTGTTATTTTATTCATGGAAGGTGTGCTGTTTTATTTTATTAGTTGCTAATTGTATGGGGGTATGTGCAGTGTGTATAGTGTTGTGCGCACTGGTATGGCTTCGATATTTTTGATCATATTATTTTTATCATACCCAGTGCTCCGATTATGTGCACTGTTTCAACTTCATATTCTTCTTCTTCTTCTTCTTCTTCTTCTTCTTCTTCTTCTTCTTCTTCTTCTTCTTCTTCTTCTTCTTCTTCTTCTTCTTCTTCTTCTTATTATTATTATTATTATTATTATTATTATTATTATTACTGGGCTTTCACCACAAATGTCCCTCCGAAGTCTCCCCCCTATTGGGGAATTTTTCATTGTTATTTTCATTGTTATTTTTGTTACATCCTCTGTTTTTGTTTTTTTACACGCAGAAATGCCCATTTGTACCGTCCTGCATTGTCCTGCACTGTCCTTAATGTCTACTTTATGTAAACCCTTGTGGTTAATAAAGAAATCATTATTATTATTATTATTATTATTATTATTGAGTCTGAACGGACGTCTTTTTGCTCGCTCCCGTAAGTTTATTTGTTTACCTGTCAAAACTTATTTATTGAATTTGTTGTTGTGTAAGGCATACAAGCCCTTGGACTTTGCCCTGTGAAGCGGAAAGAATAATATTTGGGCCTTTTGGCCCAAATATTTGAACTCTTTTACATTTAAAAAATATTATGGAAAAAAAACCCAAAAAACATGGACCCCCCCCCCCCCCCCCCCCCCCCCCCAGCGATATGTCTGCTGTCGGGCGACAACGACGTAGAAGTTGAGAGGAGCGCTACGGCGAAATTAACAGAAATTGATACAACAAACACCACCACAAACAATGTGAACAAAGACAGCAATGATAACAACACTGGAAACTCTAATTTTGAAAAAAATGACAGTAACAGCGACAACGAAAATACAGATAACAAAAAAAACTGACAAATGCAACAACAATATCAACACCACTAACATGGAAACAAATAGCGACAACACCAACAGCAACAATACTAACTGCACCGAGAACAACGACGGCACCAAAGACAACATGATAACAGCGACAGTAATAACAACACCACTAACAAGAACAACGACAACAACAACAACACCCCCAACGACAACAAGAAGAATACTTTCGCTGCGGCAGCAGCAAAAAAGAGGCCATGCTTCAACATGGACCTCTCAAACAAAGATGAAAAGTTGGCCCAAGCCTGGAAGCTCAACAAGCAACAGCAAACCTGGGCCAACTTAACTGTCCCGGTAGAAGCTATTGAGGCAGTGGAGCGCAGAACGGTGCATTATAGATGCATCTCAGCACAAACCAAAAGGGCAGCTGTAATTCCACAAGCAGGTGCATCAGAGATGACACCGAATACATAGCGAGGGGCAGACAGTACGGCACCATTTGGGTGTTGTTCAAGTCAGAAGCCCTCGCTATGAAACACGCTATGACTGCTTGCAAAACCAGCAAGGTCATAATGTACCGCTCCCACATGGGAAAAAGAACGGCCCGTCTCCGCATTCCCAGAATCGCACCAGGATTTGACATGTGGTGGCTTCTGGGATGTGTGATTGTGGAGGGGACGGATACCATCCCAAACCTTTACTGCGGAAGCTGGAGCTGTTGCAGGGCATCCCGCTCGAACCGGGACGCGGAAAGGCGGTGTCGGCTTATGCGGACGACATCACTATGATGGTGTCGGACACTACATCATAGAGAGGGTTGGGTGTAAACCTGGCTTCGGTGGGGCTCTGATCAATTTAGATCAATCGAAAGCATTCGATAGGGTCGACCATCGGTACCTGGAGGCTGTCCTCAAGGCGGCTGGCTTCGGCCCCGTCTTCAGAAGATGGATCGCTGCAATGCACAGCGGCATCTGCTCGATGGTCAAAATTAATGGCCACCTCTCGGAACCGTTTCAGGTCTCCCGATCGGTCCGTCAAGGGTGCCCTCTCTCCTCCCTTCTGTACGTATTGACTCTCGAGCCTTTACTGCGGAAGCTGGAGCTGTTGCAGGGCATCCCGTTCGAACCGGGACGCGGAAAGGCTGTGTCGGCTTATGCGGACGACATCACCGTGATGGTGTCGGACACCTCAGAAATCGAGGTAGTCGGCAACTTATTGGAGGAATATGAAAGGTTGACGGGAGCAAAACTTAACACGGAAAAGTCGGTGGGCTTGCAACTCGGCACCTGGAGAGGCAAGTCCATGTCGTCCAACAGCGTCGTTAGGCGCTGGACGGACGGACCGGTAAAGTTGCGGGCCAGACCTCCAGGTGGATAAGAATTGGGACGAAGTGACGGGCAGGGTAGCCAGTCTCACCCAGAAATGGGCTGGGATGAAGCTATCACTGAAAGGTCGGGCGGAGGTGGCGAACGCGTACATCGCGTCCGTCATCTACTACCGTCTGACCGCCGTCCCTCGCCATCTTGGAGCGGCTCCTCTTCAAATTCTTGTGGAGGGGTCAGGTTCCGCTGGTGAGGCGGTCCATCTGGTGCCAGCACCCTCTACGTGGAGGGCTGGGCATGCTGTGGCTAATGATGCGCAGGCACGCGCTGAGGCTGCGGCATCTCCAGATATTCTGCCTAAACGGTGAACAGGTGTGGTCGCCGTTTGTCAGACGGGCCTTTCCGCAGCTCGTTTCTTTGACTGAGCTGCAGTCCTGGGTCAAGAAGAGACCGAGACTGGGTGACTGGCATCTGGAATGTTGCCAGGCACTCACTGCCCTCTGCCAGGCGGGCAATGCGGTCAGTGGAACTTCCACTCTCGAGTTCTATAGAAGATTAGTGGTGGGCAAGTGCGACGACGCACTCGGAGAGGCTCTGGGAGTCAACGAAGTCGAACTAACCAGTCTGTACCGGATGACTTTCGAGCCGGGGACGATGGATAATTTCCCCAAATCCCTCGTTTGGCAGTGTTACCGGGGGGCACTGCCGATTCGAGATAAACTCTACAGGCACGGAAGTGCTGTTAGACGGACCTGCCCGAGATGCGCGCAGAGCGACGAAACCGTTCTGCACGCACTCGTCCAGTGTCCGTGCATTACTGACTTGTGGAGTTATGTTGAACAGCTGTTGTCGCGTGTAGAACGGAACCGGCTCTCGGCCGATCCATAGTGAAGATCGACCCGCCGCCTTCTTTTGGCCAGGAAGGGCAGGTAATTTTCCTCTGTCTGGTGGTAGTAGCGAAAGAGATTGTATGGCGGACGAGGATGAAAGGACTGAAGACAGACACTTTTCTCTTCGGCCAATCCCTCATCAACTTTTTCAAGTTTCACTTGGAAAGGAAGGTGAGGGTGGAGAGAGAAGTGCTGACCCCCCACCCCCACCCCAGTACATTTGCTGAAAGGTGGGTGAATGTGGCGAGAATGGCCCGTGTGAGTGGGCCTACTCTGGTCATGCGGCTGTAGGTAGGTAAATTTGAGGAAGAGAGGGGGTGCACTTCCAGGGTGCTCTCGAAGCGTCGGGTCGTTCAGGATTGGTGGGGTACCTGAGCGAACCCTGGGTGGTCATCCCCCCTATTGGGGAATTTTTTCTTCTTGTAATTTTCTTGTTACTTTGTTATTGTGATTCATATTGTTTACTCGATTTTTCTGTAAAACCCCACTGTCCCAGTCTTTTGTATTGTCCCCTATATGTCGGCCCTTGTGGCCAAATAAATGAAATCATCATTATTATTATTATTATTATTAAATGTGTGTGTATAAAATAATAACAAACACACTCGCACACACACACACACACACACACACACACACACACACACACACACACACACACACACACACACACACACACACACACACACACACACACACACACACACACACACATATATATATACACACACATATATGAATATGTTGTCATTTAAACATGTCATGTGGCAAAATTGACATGTTTACTGTATTATATAATATTCAGTAAATCCTGTCCCATGAATCACCATATGCACAAATATACACAACCACGTGCATCTCCCCCACTCTCTCTCTCTCTGAATATATATATATGTGTGTTTGTATATATATATATATATATATGATAAGTTAAGAAAGATATTGAGTAAACATGAAAGTTTGAAATTCATTTGCTTTACTTGTGCACTCACACAACAGACAAAGTTAATAAAACAGAACTAGAACGAAGAGGAGATACAGAGCAGCAAGAATAGTCATTGAAAAGGTCACAGAATGTGTGCCGAAAGAGATTTGACAATTAATATCAATCCGACTATTAAACCAACCGATGAATCGAATAAATACATAACTAATAAGAAAGTTCGTGCGTGTGCTTTTATTAGAAGCATGGCCCTCCCAAAGTATATATATATATATATATATATATATATATATATATATATATATATATATATATATATATATATATATATATATATATATATATATGTATATATATATATATATGTGTATGTATTTTCCTGTAAATATATACTAATGCTCTGTGATGCCAGTTATTTTCCAATCCTTTGGCTTTACCTTGAATTTATTTGATCTGCATGATTAATAACAAAATGACTAATAACACCGTGTAACATATTTTTTGTTGCCCGGTTCTAAGTGTCATTTCATGGTTTGTTATCTCCCATTATTATAAAAAAACACTATTATTTAATCAGAAGTTTGGGTTTGTGGTCAGGAGTTTGATATTTCGAAATTTTCATATTTTTAAAGAAAAAACACATTTTTTTAAAATTTATCAGTTCATATAATTAAATCAACAGAGTATATATTTATTTTATTACACAAGCTTATCAAAAGCAAACAAGTAAAAACAAATAACACTTATAAAGCAACTTATACACGTCAGAAATGACTGGATTTTCTGGATTTGCGGTTGTAGTCCAGGTCGCATTCCCGCACTAGCCCCACATATAGTCCCCCATCATTTTTTCATTGTAGTGGCCCTGGTACCTCCGCTCTATCTCTTTCACATCTTGGTGGAATCGTTCGCCTTGTTCTTCTGAGTAGGCGCCCATATTGTCCTTGAATTTTTCCAGGTGAGCGTCCAGCATATGGAGTTTAAGCGACATCCTGCATCCCATGGAGCCAAAAGCCTTTATCAGATCCTGCACCAGTTGCTGGTAGTTTTCAGCTCTGTAGATGCCCAGGAAACCCTTAACAACTGCCTTGAAACAGTTCCATGCTGTTCTCTCAATCCTATTGAGCTTATTGGAGAACTCGGTAGACTCAAACACCTTCTTTATCTGAGGTCCAACAAAAATTCCACCTTTGATTTTGGCCTCAGATAACTTGGGGAAGAACTCAAGAAGGTACTTAAAAGCGGCTGATTCTTGGTTGAGAGCCTTCACAAACTGCTTCATCAACCCCAACTTAATGTGCAGTGGTGGCATGAGCACAATCCTGGGATCAACCAGTGGCTCCCACCTGACCTTCCGGGTCCCAACTACAAATTCTGTTGGCTACTCCCAGTTCTTTCTTTTGTAGTGGTCAGAGGTGGCTCTGCTGTCCCAAAGGCAGAGGAAGCATTGGAATTTGATAAAGCCTCCTTGGAGTCCAAGCAGGAAAGCCACCATCTTGAAGTCTCCAATGATTTCCCAATTGTACTGGTTGTATTGCAGAGCTTCCAAGAGGACATTCACACTGTAGTAATCTTCCTTCGGGCAGACTGAATGAGCTAGGAGCGGTGTCGGGAAATTGTTCCCATTGTGGAGGAGGACAGCCTTCAAACTTGTGGTGGAGCTGTCTATAAATAGCATAAACGGCACCCCAATAACGTCAAACAGTCCAGGCACGTCATGGCAGAAGCAGCGGCCATCCCTAAGAGTGTAAAAGCCTGAGAAAGGTTCGTGTCGACTTCTCTGACTTGTCATCTGCACTTCCTCCTTGACCAAGTTCCACTGCTTCATCCTGGAGACGAATAGCTCTGCATTGGACTTGGTCAGACCCATATCCCTGACCAAGTCATTGATTTCTTTTTGGTTTGGGAAGTGAGGAACTTTTTCTGGTACCTCAGGCAGGTAATCCAGGTCCTCAGCATCCATCTCCTCCTCTTCATCAGGATACTTGTCTTGGAAAATAAATTTGATATGCAATACAAAATAAATATTGGAAAGGGAAATACATATTTAAATAATATAAAAGAACACTAATCATACTAATGAAAATTCGTGCTTAAAACACAACTTACCCTTTATTCAGTGTGCGAAAATCCAGTATCAATAAATCTCTTTAATCCAATTTTTAACAATTTTATACTTTATGGCACTTTTATAATTTTCTTTAGGTATTACTCTTTATTTTATAATTTTCATTTAACCTGAAACATATATAAAAAAATCATTTAACATAAGCAAATTAAACTTACATACAACGTAAAATCCAGCATACAAATAATTCTAGTGAATAGCTTAGAATTTTTACAAACCCAAACTTTTAACTGTTTAATAGCACTTTCTTATTTATTTGGGACCTAAGCAACACAAAAAAAGTGATTACAAGCCAGGAACAGAGAAACATTTTTTTTTGTTACACGGTGTAATCATAACAATACATTGATTTACCAACATCTTGTTCAGTCAAAACTAACTCTGGATATACCCATTTATATACACACACACACACACACACATACATATATGTGGTGGTTGTAGGGGAGGGGGGTAGGAGAGAGGAGGAGATGAGATGGTGAAGGACACGAGTTGTTGGTATTCAGGTGTGGGGATAAAGGGCGGTATATATATATATATATATATATATATATATGTGTGTGTGTGTGTGTGTGTGTGTGTGTGTGTGTGTGTGTGTGTGTGTGTGTGTGTGTATGCGTGTGTTTGTATATATATGTATTATATATTATATATATATACAGGTAGAATTCCGTTATAACGAATACCATTATAACGAATTTTATATATATATATATATATATATATATATATGCCCCAGCATGGCCTCAGCCGGATGCTGGAACAGGTAAAAGAATAAAAGAGTATATATATTATACAAGCGCGTTCATACATACACACACGCTTGCAAAAAGCAGACGACTTTGAAAGCTAGAGATACCCTCCTACTACATTTATCATTCGGTTCCCACAAAGTAGTGGGCGGTTATAACGGAAACAGTGAGTGTCATTGCATCAGCCTGGAGTGGATGTGAGGTGGTGATTAGGAGGACTTGTATGATGTAACATAAAAGGTGTGTGGTATGATGTATGTGAGTGTGTTTGTGATTGTGTGTCCGTGTGGCTATGGCTGAGTGTGTGTGTCTGTATGTGTGTGGCTGTGTGTATGTATATAAATTTGACTGTCTGTGTGTGCTTCTGAGAGAGAGGCTGTGTCTGGTGAGGTGTGTCAGCGTGTGTAGTTGTGTGTGTATGTGTGGCTGTGGCTGTATGTGTGAGTGGCTGTTTGAGTGTGCGTGTGTGTGTATTGGCTGAGTGTGTGAGTGAGAGAGAGAGAGAGAGAGAGAGAGAGAGAGAGAGAGAGAGAGAGAGAGAGGGAGAGAGAAAGGGGAGAGAGAGAAAGAGAGATTGATGGGCCGCAATATAGTAACAATTTGAAACTCTAGGCAAATGTGCTGATAGTACATACACACACATATATACACACACATACATACACACACATACACACACACACCCATGTGTATATATATACATGATGGCTGCAAACTCTGCCAAGAGTATTGCAATCGCTTGTCATTCAGATGTGTGACGCTCGGATATGGCTTTTCAAGCCTGCTAGAGTCTTGCACTCCTTCACACACTGACGACAACTATGGATCTCTCTGGCTTGAGGTCCTGCATCAGGTTGGCCGTGAACCCTCACAACACCGTGGAGATCATAGTTCACTGGTTCTCTTTAAACATGGCTGCGACTGTGGCTCCTGAGACCTATTTGCTCAAACAAATCTTTCCACACTCAGGGCACTTCAATTCAATGGAGACACCGATCGTTTCGAGAGATACACCAGGGCATTGCTTACGCACATCCCGTTTGATCTTCTCGTTCTCTATGCGTCTGTCCTCAAAATTATGGACCCCATCATTCACCATTCCACGCCAAGTTTCTCTTTCAAGAGCTTCTATCTTCCAGTCAGCCATCATCAAACCAGTCTTTTTCAATGAGTCCTTTACACAATCCTTGAATTGGAGCCTTGGCTTGTGAGGTGGTCTCTTACCCTCACAAAGCTCGCCATACAAGAGTTGTTTTGGGATTCGATCATCCTCCATTCTGCAGAGGTGTCCGCTCCATCTCAAACGCTTTTGGTAGATGATACTCTCAATGTTCCGACACTCACTTCTCTCAAGGACCTCAACATCACTCACATGAATCTTCTACTTGATACCGAACATCTTTCTGAGACACTGCTGGTGAAACCGTTCCAGTCTGTGGATATACCGTTTGTAGGCAACCCATGTCTCACATGCATACAGAAAAGCTGACAGTACACATGCAGCATACATTCTCACCTTGGTCCCCATTGTGATTCCTCGCCTGCATCAAAGACGGTCGTTGAGCCTTTCAAATGACTCACGTGCCTTACTAACACGCAGACCAACTTCTGCATACAGAGAGCAGGCCACACTCAGAGTACTCCCCAAATACACAAATGTGTCAGTAGCCTTCAGCTTTTGACCGTATATGGAGGGTTCATTGAAAACTTTATCCAGAGCAGGTTGGTACATGACGACAGTCTTCTTCAGACTGATTGTCAGTCCCAAAGCACTGCACGCATGGAAAAAGAATTCATAAGGTGTTGCATGTCACTCTGGGAGTGTGCAAAGAGATCACAATCATCTGCATATAAAAATTCTCTGATCAAGGTACTCAGTACCTTAGTGTTGGCAGTGAGACGCCTGAGGTTAAACAACTTGCCGGAAGTGCGATATCTGAGATAGATACCGTGTTGACAATCCTTGAAGGCCATGAAGAATATCATTGCGAAATACAAGGCAAATCAAGTCGGTGCAGGTATATCACGCTGCTTGACACCTGTGTTGACACCATTTTCAACCGAGAGTGGCTCAGACAGTTTACCTCCAGCATTCACCCATGCCTGCATGTCATCGTGGAAGAGTTTCAGAATGTTCACAAACTTTTCAGGACAGCCCAATCTGTCCAAAATAACCCACAAAGCCTTCCGATTAACGGTGTCAAATGCCTTGGTCAGATCGACAAAAACTTGGTATAAGTCCATGCGCTGCTCAATGTATTTCTCTTGAAGTTGTTTGGCCAAGAAGATCATGTCAACAGTGCCTCTGCCATTTCTAA
>OZ024742.1:62853807-62863807 GCA_964016885.1 Eledone cirrhosa
GTATGCTCGACCAAAAGAGAAGGGCCAGGTTTTGTGATGCAATCTTTACTGATAAGTATGTGTGTTGAATAGGTGGCGATTTGGCAGAGAAGTTAGAACGTCGGATAGAATGTTTGCGGTATTCGTTCCGGCTCATTGCTCTCTGCCGGGGTTAAATTTGCCTTTCATACATTTGAGGTTGACAAGTCGAGTACTGGGATCGATTCTTCCTCCCTCTCATTTGTACATACTACGAATGTTGAGAGCGTTCTCCTGTTTACTCCTGTTTTTTACCAAAACAACTTTTTTTTTACTGAATATATATATATATAAATATACATACATACATACATACACTAGTATCTGACGAGGACTGCTGCAGATACCTAGGGATAGATGATAATATATCCTATGATGGTATCAGTAACAAGCAACGCGTAACCATGCAATATTACATCAGATTAAGAAAAATATGTTCATCTGAAATCTCTGCGCACAATAAAACAGTAGCACACAATGTGTTGGCTGTGTCTGTCCTAACACCAACGTTTCGAATACTCGATTGGACGATAGCCGAAATCCGAGCTATTGGTGTTAAAACTCGAAAAATTCTAAACAACACCGAAAATTTCCATATCAACTGTGACATAGACCGCCTCTACTTGAAAGCTGGGAGGCAGAGGCCTAACACCAGTCCAGACAGCATTTTATTGTCGTATCATATCCCTCCGACAACATCTACTAACCTCCAAGCGTAGAAGCCTATTTATTGAGCAATTCTGTCTACATGAGACAGATAAGATCATGAGAGTTGGGAAGGAACTCCTTGAAAGATACTCCCTGCATGATAATCAAAAACTCACACCCAGGGAAATTGCCCAGCAATACCCCACTGAATCCATGGGTAAAAACTGTGTGCTTATCAGCAAAAAATCACGCATGGGTATGTTGCCAGGAGGCTCCAGACTGAGAGTAATATAGATAAGCAAAATAGTCTATCCTGGGCCAACAACCGCGATATTGGCTCTCACTTTGAAGGATATGCTTTTGCAATCCAAGAACAAGAAATCAACACAAAATACCTGATTCACAAAAGAGATAGGGATGCAGGCAAAACACCTAGATGTGACAAGTGCAGACTCTGCAGAATTGACATCGAAGATGTCACCCATGTCATAAGCAATAAATACATTAAAAGTTACAGCAACGTGGAAGACATACACATACATAATATGAAAGAGTACTGGTGGAATATTCCAGTAAAAACCCCAATAAAATGCAGGCATAACAGACCAGATGTAATGGTATGGGACAGGGAAAAGAGGGCATGCACAGTGGTGAAAGTTAGCTGCCCAGCAGATGCCAATATGATATTAAAGATTAGCGAAAAGGAGAATATCTATGCAGAACTAATGAGGAGTTTGCAGATATTCCACCCTGACTATACCTCCAGATTTATACCTGTGATTATTGGGGCACTGGAATATGTTAGTAACTGCCTCGGTACAAATCTTGAAAAACTGGGCTTCGCAGAACTAGAAAGAACACGACTACTTAGGAAATTACAAGTACAATCCATTAATGGAACAGTAAAGATATGTTAAACATTCCAAAAATTCAGCATGTAGTAACTGCATGTACACATGTACAGATACAAAACATATGCACATGTTCGTTGGCGAGAAGTGATCCGCATAAGAAGTGGCATTAAGAGTCCCAGTGGGAACATGTATCCAGTTGACCAACCGAACGAAACAGCCATTTAGATTATATACTTTATATACTGTCTGTTTATTTATCATAAAATAACAAGACACTACATAAGGTTGTATCGAGCATTTTATACTTTTAAACAACAAAAACAAATATTACTTTTTCTCTTTCTTTCTCTCTTTTTTCTTCCTTTCTTTCTCTCTTTCTCACTCTCTCCCTCTCACATATATATGTGTGTGTGTATGTCTGTGCGCGCGTGTGTGTGTATATGTTTGTGTGTGTGCATATGTTTGTGTGTGTGTTTATATGTTTGTGTTTGTGTATGTATATGTATGTTTGTATACATAAATATATAGTCACGCATGATCAATTACTCACACACACACACACACACACACACACACACACGCGCGCGCACACACAGATCACATGGTTGCATTTAACGTTAGGAAAAAAACACGTTATATTTATTAGACACGTAATATGTATTCTTCACTCTCTGTCATTGGAATGTGGCCAAGCCGGGGCACTCCTTTGATGTTTTGTCATCGATTATATCGATCCCAGTAATTATTCTATTCTAGACTGGTATCTATATTATCTATCGTTATTGGATCGTTAAATTATGCTCTGACATAAAGGGACACAAATTGACATATCCTTTTACAATGTGTATCTGTGTTGTGTTGTGTGTGTGTGTTGTGTGTGTGTGTTGTGTGTGTGTGTGTTGTGTGTGTGTGTGTGTGTGTGTGTGTGTGTGTGTGTGTGTGTGTGTGTGTGTATACCCCCTCAAGCCTCCATTTTATGGGTAATTCATGACCCCCATCAACCTCACATACACCCACACAGCCCTGGACTGCACTGGACTGATCTGGAACGATCTGGAAACGTTCTCTTGACTCATCAAATTTATCATTCGATTTCCGGTTTCTAGTATTAATCATGCTTGTAACCAATCAGAACAGCTTCCGCCTTCCACTCTCCCTATTTACTTCATTACTTCCTTCTCTTTCATTCTTCTTCTTCTTCTTATTCTTCTTCTTCTTCTTCTTCTTCTTCTTGTCCTCCCCATGCATGCTGCAATCTGCCAAAAAGGAAATCAACAACAGTAATTCTAGAGGGAAGCAACGAGAATGATGGTGGCGGTGGCGGTGGTCGTGATGGTTATTGTGGTGGTGATGGTGTTGGTGGTAGTTGTGCGGTAATGATGGCGATCGTCATGATGGTGTGAGGTATGGCGGTTATGGTGGGAGGTATAGTGGTGATGGTTGAAGGGTTGTAGAGATGGCAGGAATGGCGGTGATGATGGTAGTCTGAGATTTGCAACAGAATCAATAAGGAGAGACTGGGGGATTAAAAAAACAACAAAAGAACAAGACAAAAACAAAAACATGAACTGAACATTGAATATGTTGGAGTGGGAGGCGTGGGTGGAGGAGCAGCTCAATGGGAGAGGGGAGAGGTAGTTAAATAATGTATAGACAGAGGGAGGGAGTTTTAGAATATGGGAAGACAACGATGTTGAACTGTTTATTAACTTTCAGTTGAGATACATGTAGAGGTCAGGTTTAACTCGGAGCACATTACATCTAATCACATGTAGGTCAGATTTGATCCCATGTAGTCATATGTAGAGGCAATGAATTGACAGAGACGTTAGAATGTCGGATAGAATGCTTTGTGATATTCGTTCCGGCCTTCTACTCTCTGAGTTCAAATCCAGCCGAGGTCAACTTTGCCTTTCATCCATTCGAGGTTGATAAAATAAGTACCAGTGTAGTACTGGAGTCAATTCTTCCTCTATATCCCTTTCTCACTTCCTCTCTCTCTCTCTCTCTCTCTCTCTCTCTCTCTCTCTCTCTCTCTCTCTCTCTCTCTCTCTCTCTCTCTCTCTCACTCTCTCTCTCTCTCTCTCTATCCTTTTTTTGGAAGAAATCTGCTGTGCTCAGGTTTTTAAATGCCCAAGAAACGATGTATGTCACTACGGCGCCCCCAAGACTCCATCACCAGTTTCGGGTAATACCATACCTGTCATATGTAGGTTAGATTTAGGCATATATACGTTAGATTTGATCATATGCATTGGTCACATGCAAGTTAGATTTGGTCACGTGTAGGTCACATTTAAACACATGTAGGTTAGATGTAAACACAAGACGGCTAAATATGGTCAAACATCGGTACTATTTGGTCACAAGTAAATCAGGATCACATGTTTGTTTGATTTCACCACATGTAGATTAGATTAGATCAGTTGTATGACAGATTTGCTCACATATAGGGGACATTTTATTTCATTTTTGTTAAATTTCATGTTTGATAACATGTAGGTTAGATATGATCCGATGTAAGTCAAATTTCATCACATGTAGGTCAGATTTTAGTAGTTGTACGTTAGATTTGATCGCATGTAGGTTAAATTCAATTACATGTAGGTCAAATTCGATCACATGTAGGTTAAATCTGATCACATGTGGGTTAAATTTAGTCATATGTAGTTTAAATTTGATCGCATGTACGTTAAATTTAGTCCTATGTAGTTTAAATTTGATCACACGTAACGTCGGATTTGATCAGATGTAGATAAGATTTGATCAGATATCGATTATATTTAATTACATTTAGGTTAAATTCATTCCCAAGTAGATTAAATTTAATCAGATGTTTGTTGGATTTAATCCGATGTAAGATATATTTGATCATATGTAGCTTAAATTTGATGACATGTAGGCTCAATTTGATCACATGATGTTTAGATTTGAATGATTGGTGAGAAATATATATTTATCCGTGAGAAGAAAAAGGGATAGATCTAATTAGTTTCTAGTCATGTTAAACCTTCATCAGGGAAAGATAAGCCCATATTCTGTCGACAGCGGGTTAGGAGTTTATTGTTATTTATTGTAGATACAATTTCGGATAGAGCAAAACTGGTCTAATTTATATAAGACTGCATGCGCAGTCAGCATCAATTAATCAATAGTGTACCACACAATTCTTTTTTTTGATAATTTATAATGTAAGGTATGTTGTTGAACCTCCGTCGGTTTCAACGATAAGTATTCCAGTTGTTCCAGCAATGGAACATCTTTCTCGTGAAATTAACGAGCAAGTGACAGGACGTTTCACTGACAACCGTACATATAACGCAATTCTCAGGGAGATTCAGCGGGACTACAAAAATGAGATGTACCTGTGGTTTTTGAACTACAGGTACATCTCATTTTTGCCAGCTAAGAGAACTAGAGTTACGGGAAATAAAATGTATTGGTCAAGGACACAATACCGCAGCGGAAATCTTACGATCGTGAGCTGAACTACTTATCCACCAATCCACCCGCCTTCAATATACATAGAATCGTCACCGTGTGAACTAATATATATATATATATATAAATATATATATATATATATATTATATGTCAAGCATTAAAGTTATATATATCTCTTCATAGTACTGTATTGTTTGCTTTATTGTTTCCCGTTTACTTTTCGCGTGTGTGTGTACATAAAGAGAAAGAGAGAGGTGGGGGCTTGGTGTAGCAAAGAAATGTTGGGTTGTAGATTAACAGAATACATAACAAGATTCTCATCAAAGTTGTGAATAAAGGAATGACCTGTTTTATGTTCGTCACTCTCCTTTTGCCTGACTCCACCTCAATCGACCATTCCACCTACACTGTGTTCGCAAACTATACTTATATAAGAGGAGAAATATATCATTTCTTATAGTTGGCTAAACTAATTCATATTTTCATGTGGGTTGTACAACCATTCACAACTGCTCTATGCACCACACACACACACATATGAAGGATGGGGACCCCGATGGTTGAGCTCCTGCCGTTTCAACAGCGATTTCCTTCATATTACCACACTCTACTACCATAAGTATCGAGTACTCTGGTGAGTAATGGTTTAACAAATTTTTACTGCATCCATTCTGATTATATATATATATATATATATATATATATATATATATATATGTGTGTGTGTGTGTGTGTCAGTGTGTGTGTACATGTATGTGTGCGCGTATGTTTCTAATATTGGCACAAAGGCAACATATTTGGGGTAAGGATAAAGTTCATTATATTAACCTCAGTACTTAACTGGTACTAAATTTTATTGACCCATGGAAGGATGAACTTCAAAGTTGACTTGAATCCATAACGTAGAAAGTAGTAACTAAATGCTCCTTCATGATTTGAACTCAGAACGTAAAGTGTCGTAACAATATGCCACAAAACATGTTGTCCGACGCTCTACCGCTACCGCCAATCCACCGAACAATAATAATGGTTTCTGATTTAAGAACAAGACCATCAATTTGGTGGGGTGAGGGGTGTCGACTACGTTGACCCAGTACTTAACTATTACATATATCAACGACCCTTGAATTCTCGCTTTAGACCAAAGAAGCAATGTTTCTATTAGTCTTTCTGTTGCTGATATCTCTTCGCGTATATCTATCTCGGCGTATTGAATGCTGTGTAAGTGTAAATGGATGATGCGAAACAATTTGAAAGCAAAGTCGGTTGTACTGTATTTGTAATTCAGAAGGCCAGTCTTAGCACACACTGTGTCACGCCGAATCTTCCCAAGAATTACATCAAGACTACGCATGTCTATGGAATGTTCAGTCACACGTTAATTTCATAAGCAAGCTGTTTGAACGAGAACACTTATATCACACACACACATTATATATATATATAATAATAATAATAATAAAGAGTTGACGGACCCGGCATATTTATCAATGCCAGGACCGGTTGTATCTCAGTGTACTCAATAGGTAATGTAGAATACATTCCCAGAGTATACACATAGTTATTCACTTCAATACAACACACGTAAAACGGGTGCCTATAATAGTTCACGAACTCGAGCTTCGGCCACACTTAATGCAGCAGTAGGGTGCACTGCACCCTCTGTCTGCATATATTATGCAACAATGCATAATCGGTGCATGTGGTTTCATCAGTGGGTATCGCCTAATCAATAACCAATCGATCGACAGAATCCAAACTCCAGCCCATGCCGGCTATAACTGTTTGTGACGGGTGACCCAGTAAAGTGATTAGCAACTGGAATCTGATACAATTCTGTCCCCCGACCATATATATATATATATATATATATATATATATATATAGGAAAATGTATGACCCGTCGGCAGAGCTCAAGCCGTTTCTACGGATATTTCCAGGAATAGCCGTCGAAACGGCTTGAGCTCTGCCGTCGGGGTCATACATTTTCCTATTACCCACTCTACTACCCTAAGTATTGAGTACTCTGGTGCGTTATGGTCCATCTGGCTCCTTACCACAACTCCTTCGTTATATATGTATATATATATGATGAAATCGCTTTGGTCTTGCATCATATTCTGATGATGAAACCGGCCTATTGAAATATGTATAGTGTTTTCGCAGGATTCATTATTTTCATGAACAGGATTGACATGCGTAGCCGGGCCGGAAGTGGTATCACTAGTTCTACATATGTTTCAATATAGAGCGGCGGGCCACGATACATTGAAACATATGTAGAATTAAATTAGGTTTTAAACATAAATTGGTTATCCACATCCCTCTCTCTCTCTTTACACACACACATATATACATGGGGGTACGTAAGCATCCGTAACTATAATAATCCCCAAAAGACCGCCGATAAGCGGGGATTGTTCATGTACTTGTCTCCCGCCTTTTCGGTTTCCTTTATATGTCCCATGTGTTTTTTTATATATTATAATTGTAACCCACACAGCCTAATTATGAAATCAAAATAGCGGTGATGGTGGTGGTAGCAACAACAGCAGCAGCAGCAGCAGCAGCAGCAGCAGCAGTAGTAGTAGTAGTAGTAGCAGCACAGCCGCAGTAGTAGTAGTAGTAGTAGCAGCAGCAGCCACAGTAGTAGTAGTAGCGCTAGCCGCAGTAGTAGTAGTAGTAGTAGTAGTAGCAGCAGCCGCAGTAATAGTAGTAGTAGCAGCAGTAGTAGTAGTAGCAGTAGCAGCAGCAGCAGCCACAGTAGTAGTAGTAGCAGTAGCCGTAGTAGTAGTAGTAGTAGTAGACGTAGTAGTAGCCGCAGCAGTAGTAGTAGTAGTAGTAGTAGTGGTGGTGGTGTTGGGGTTGGTGTTGTGGTGGTAGTATTAGTGGTGGTGGTTTTGGTGGTAGTAGTAGTAGCATCATCATCATTAGCAGCAGCAGCAGCAACGGTAGTAGTAGTAGTAGTAGCAGCAGCAGCATACTACTACTACTACTAGAAGTAGTAGTAGTAGTAGTAGTAGCAACATGACAATCCTCACTGGTCAAAGAAGTAGAGTCAGCTGTTTATACGAATGTCATGTTAGATTTTACTGTTTACACACTTCTCCCCCCCCCTCTCCCACCCTCTCTTTCTCTCTGTTTCTCTCTGCATACTCTCTCTTTCCTCTCCCTCTGTCTTTCTCTGCTTCCTGCTCTCTACATGTGTGGACTACGTATGTAACTATACACACACACACAGAGACACACATATACACACACACACATACGCGCACACACACACACACGCACACACAGACACACACACAGACACACACACACACACACATATATTTATACATACGCGGCAAAGATGTTTAGTGAGTTATTTACTGATCGCAGGTAATTATTATATATTTAATTTACTTATTCACATTGGTATAAAACTGTGATCTTTTAAGTTTCAGTAATGTGCTTTTCTGAGGTGTTCACCCTAGACAAGGCATGTCAAACAGGCGGCCCTTTACAAGCACACCTGTGTCCCGCACAAAGGTTTTTACAGCGCGAACATGTTTTATCTTCGTAGTATAAAATTTAAAAAATTAGTTGTAATGTGTGCAATTAGTTGTCGTATGCGGCCCTCAGACAACACATATGTGATCTATGTGGCCCTCGGGGGACCTTCAGTTTGACCTGCCTGCTCTAGACGGATGAACGTCGCATGCATGCCAAGGGTTAGAACAGTCATGGGCAAATTGCAGCCCGTTAGGCTTTCTGAATGACACGTCTAATTTTAAGATTACCTTGAATTTTTCAGTAGTGCGGCCTGTCGTATGTTGAGTCACATCCTATGCGGTCTACTGCTCGAAAAATGTTGCCCATGTCTGGCTTAAAACAATAAAGCAGACGTGAGACATCTCCACGCCGGACGGGGAGATCTCTCACCCACTTTGGGGTAGGAGAGAGACGTATTCTCTTGTAAAAATGGATATAGCTTTTTGCCTCAATTCTCGCCGTTTTGGGGCACTTTTTTATGGTACTCCCCGTTTGGGTTTTAAAGGTTGGCAGGTCTGGATAAAATGTATATTCTTGTAAAAATGATCGTTTAAACAAAAATATCACCCGTCACACGCAATTGAACATAGCTTGATAGTAATTTCCAGGCTTTTACTTTGGGTTTTAGGTCCCCATGCAGTCACGAGCAATCACAGGCACCATCTCTTCTTTGATCTAGCGTTACATCCAAAATGTGAGAAGCTGGAAACACAGATGTCTGCACGAGCAGATAAATTCTTTATCGACCCCTAAGTTAGGAAGGACTAAGTAAACCTGAGCGGGATTTGAACTTACGAAACCGAAATAAATATCAGACGTTCTAACGACTCTGTCAAATCAACCGACATTTTGTTCAAGAGCTAGATGTAAATGTATAAAGAGAAAATGAAATACTGTGGTCATTACACCAAGAGATCAAAGAGGGAAATGGCTACTAGGCACATCCATTTTAACCTCTCCCCCTCTCTCTCTCTCTCTCTCTCTCTCTCTCACACACACATATATATGTACACGCATACACACACATATATATATATGTGTGTATTACAATTAAACCCATGCGTGTGCTCCAAATGAATTTGTTAAGCAAATTGTAATCAACGAGATCGAAATTACTGGATATCGATCTAAACCCTTAAGGGGTCGATAAAATAAAACACCAGTAATACACTGACTGTCAATTAAAACATTATTATATATATATATATATATGCACACACACACACACACACACACACACACACACACACACACACACACACACACACATTTACAACAGGATATAACTACTCTAATGACATTCCCGCCGAGGTTAACTTTGCCTTTCATCCTTACGGGGTCGATAAAATAAAGTACCAGTAATGCACTAGGATAATTGCTGGCCTTGTGCCAAAAGTAGAAACAGTTATATCGCCAAACTGGTATGGTTCTTAAAAATGATCTTACATTTGTTTCTTTTCTTACTCGACTTTGATAAAATATTCCACCGGAAACGCCAAACG
>OZ024742.1:62888807-63236307 GCA_964016885.1 Eledone cirrhosa
AGTACTTTATTTTATCGACCCCGTAAGGATGAAAGGCAAAGTTAACCTCGGCGGGATTTGAACTCAGATCATAAAGGGACGTAATTTAATAATTGTTTCTACTCTAGGCACAAGGCCAGCAATTATCCAGTGCATTACTGGTACTTTATTTTATCGACCTCGTAAGGATGAAAGGCAAAGTCAACCTCGGCGGGATTTGAACTCAGATCGTAAAGGGATATAACTATGCTGGAAAGCATGGCGTCCGACCCTCTACTGATACTGCCAATCCAAATAATATTCTTTATTAGGGCTAAGTGGTGACTCATGTTACTCACAGGTTTATCAAAAAAGAGAAAATTATGCGTACACACGTACACCCATATATATATATATATATATATATATATATATATATATATATATGTGTGTGTGTGTGTGTGTGTGTGTGTGTGTGTGTGTGTGTGTGTGTGTGTAGGAATATCCGTACGTGTGAAAAACAGTGCTCAATCGGGAAGAGAGCAGAAATATATTATTTATTTAAGGTCATACACTAAAGCGCTACCTACGGTTTGAAAACCCAAATTTGACCACACCTTCAGAATACAATTGGGAACAAAATTGTGACCTATCTTCAGGTGCTTATACGCTAAAGCTCATATATGCGCCTAAAGATAGGTCACGATTTTTTTCCCTCTTCTATTTTAGAGGTGTGGTCAAAATTGGGCCATGTAAATTTGGGTAGCGCCTTTGTTACGTACATGAACAAAAATAAATAATATAATCTAACATAATATATCTCCTTGTTAAACCTCCTCGGTAAAGTCTATGTTAATTGTTTGGCAAAGAGTTGCAGGGAGACTGTCGAGTTCAAGCTAGCTGATGAATAGTGTGGTTTTCGCCCCGGACGCAGCACAGCCAAATAAATATACTCACTGCGGCAGGTCTTCGAGAAATCGTGTGGTATTGCCGAGAGGTGTATTCTTGTTTTTTCGATCTTGAAAAGGCACATGACTGCATTCCTCCGGGCCTGCAGGAGTATGGGATCTATGGTAGTTTCTTGTTGTCCTGATGTCTCTATACGAATACCCGAGTATTTGTGTTCGGATAAATGGTGCTAAAGCGAAACTATTCAATGTGGGAGTCGGACTCTGCCAAGGGTGCGTACTGTCACCAGTTGGGACAAAAGTGGTGATAAGATACACAAATACACAGATACATAAGTATATGTGTGTGTAGTGTCCCGCCTTGACCAGTTTTGCCCAATGACCGATATGAAGCACAGACATTAGCAGACAAAATGGACTGTCTTGAAACTGCTCTGATGATGAAGATCTTGAATTTAATTCTTGTACTTTTCAACAACACGAATAAAGCTTTTCAATGTGTTGAAGTTGACTTGATGAAAATGGTGGATCTAACTGATTCTTTGGAAAATGTTGTGAAATCTCTTCGGGATAGGTATGAAGGGGTGGAACTCGATCTCAAGAACTTCTGTAACATCACAAACTATAAAGAAATACCAGGAAGGTCAAGAAAGAGAAACAAACAATATGATGTAAATACAAATATCACGATCAGACGAAGTTGACCTTTCTTCAAGAGAAACATTCAGATGCGGGTCTTCCAATGTTATTTTAGACCAGCTATCTGTTGCTTTACAAAAACGCAGATAGCTTACCAATTAGTACATGGCAAATTCAGAGTCATAGTAAATTTATGTATATTATCTGCTGCAAAAATAAAAACTTAAGCTGAGAAACCTATCACTCCTTTCCCCCATGATTTTAGTAATGTGTTAATAGAAGAACAGTTTGCAGCTTTTTCCAAGTTCAGGCCATACCTCACTCCATCTCACCAGGCAGTTTTACTTTATGATGAAGGGGTTGCTGAGATCTTTTCAAGTGTTAATGTAGCTCTTAGAATATATTTGAGCTTGATGATCACTAATTGTTCAGAAGAGAGACCATTCAGCAAATTTGCACTGATAAATAGCTATATGAGAACCACAATGGCCCTTGAAAGCTTAAATGCTCTGTGTCTATTGGATGTAGAGAGTAGTGTTTTGAAGATGATGTAGTTTGACAATTTTATTAAGGATTTTCAGTATCCAAGTTAGCATCTCCTAAAATGTATTATTTGCAAAGACAACATATATGCTTTTAGCTTATTTACTTCAGTTCAGAGTGAGTAAACGTCACCGATGATGGTTTAGTTCTTGGAGGACATTTGCATGAATTTAATAAAAGACACATAAGACATGAATAATTTTTAAAACTGTCTGGGCCCATCTACTCAATGAATCTACCGTTGGCATTGAAGACTGCTTCAATACGAAGTCAGAAATGTTGATATGCCCGAATCAGATGATTATTTTGGATACTGTGTTAGTTGTGGCGGACTTCAGAGATGTTATGGGGTGTTGATTGACTTCCCTCTCGACTATGCCCCATACATATTAGTCCAACAGATTCAGGCCTGGAGAACTAGGTAGCCATATGTTTGAGGTGACATAGCTGTAGAGATTGTAACTCATCCATTCTTAAGTCGTCTTGATCTTATGCGACAGCACAGAGTCTTGTTGGTAGGTGTACGGTCTTCTTTTGCGCACGCAAGTCATCAAAACCCTCTCCAACACCTCCTTATAGTCAGCAGTATTGAGCCTTTAGTCTTAAGGAAAGATATAAGGAGGTATGATATCTCTTTCTTTGCTCACGCCTCCCAGAACCATCACAATTACCGGAAATGTTATGTGCATGACCAGTGGAACATCTTTAGAGTATCTGCATAATCACCAGTCATTCTTTTGGTTGACATTTTGGTTCCGAAAAGAATTTTTCTCCTCAGAGAAAAACCCAAACATTCAAAGCCTTTGATGTTTCAACTTGCTTAACAAGCACTTTGCGTAGATCAGATGGTTATCTTTTGTCTTTGCAGGCATGAAGAGGCCTCTCCGTGTTACATATGACTTGTATCAAAGGTCCTCAAGCACAATTTTTCTGATAGTGTACCATTGGCAATAGCGCTAATTGACTTTCTGGAGTTCTTATCGATAATGTTCTGCACCTTTCATACAAATTTGGGTTTTCTGTTGGTATTAGAATATTTAGCTGGCGTTTTACGTTTGGCTACTGCTGTTGAATCCCTATCAGCGGCTTCCAGCTTTTTGCGAACTTTGACAACAAACGACAGAACAATCTCTAAATCACTATGGTTCTCTTTTAAGGGAACGATTACAGCATGTCTTGTCACTCGTCGAGAAATGATAATCAGAACAAGCCAGAAAAAAGTTAGAGCTATTAAAATATGTGTCCTTAAAGAACTGAGATTCCCTGTAATATTTGGGTTCTCACATAGTTACTGAAGTCGCTTTGACATGATCAACGTGAGACTTATGTATGTTTTACAAAAACATATTGTATATGCTTCTATATAAGCCTCTATTTTTACAATCATGTATACTTGCATGTTAGATTTATGTATAACTGGTCAGAATATTTGTAGTGGCTTTGCTGAATGTGTAATATTCGTGTATGTGACTAACAGAGCACAAGTGAGATGAGAGAAAATTTTAGTTAAATATACTGTACAAGAGGGATGATAGCACTGATATGGACATGTGATACAAAAGGAGAACAAGAGATGTAAAAAGAAAAAAAGTGCCAAACGCTTGAAGTGGAAGATGAAGGAAAACATGCGATGAAGTTGTCAAGAATGACATTAAGAAACTGAACCCGACAAATGAGATAACACAGGACAGAGCTAATTGATGTTATGACATAATGCAAAAGACATACCCACCAGTACAAGTAGTGAGACACTAAAAGTAAATGTGATGAGAGATCGGAGGCTACAGTTTTTGGCAATCGAATGGAGATAATATAGTGTTTAAGGGAACGCTTTAGTCTGGTTGAGCATATGAAGACCTCTTTAGTACTAGTGCCGCAATAAAATGTACTCAGTACATCCTATAAATTGTTAGTGTTGGTTCCTTGATTGAATAAACGTTACCAACTGTGTAAAATGGTTGTGCTGGTATCGTAAAAACAATGCACCCAGTAAACACCTTCAAGTGATTAGGTTAGGACTGGCATCCAGCCATAGAATCCATGCGAAATATGTAATGTATGATCATGATGAGGTCGCTCCGATACATATGGTTTCAGACGGTGACAACCCGTGGAAAGTGGACGGAAAATGAGGATGGTTAGAGTTTTTGAATTTAATAACTGTATGTGTAACTTTTCATTTCCAATTACTTGCACCAAGCTGACTTTGATACGTAAAATTGGGGGTTTTGTGGGTGCTTCTTTTTGTTTGAGCTCCACACCCCTTTCCCCTTAAAAAAAAACTGAAGTGCCAGGCCCTCCAAAGGTCTATATCCGGCCCTGATAACAAATATATGTATATATTGATATATATATATATATATATATATATATATATATATATATATATATATATATATATATATATATATATATTTCGTTTCTGAATTTGTTTAGCAAGATTCTTTATCTGAAATCGTGTGTTGAAACCGATATTGTTATACTTTGGGAGGGTCATGTTGCCAATAAGAAACACACGCACCAGTTGCTTTCACTTCAATTTATTATATATTTATAAATTTACAAATTTACAAACTTATAAATTTCTGGTTGGTTGGTTGGTTCCACAACCAGATAGTTGTTTATATATAGTCATAGTCCTTTCGTCACACACTCTGTGACCAACCAACCAGAAATTTATAAGTTTGTAAATTTGTAAATTTATAAATTTATAAATATATAATAAATTGAAGTGAAAGCAACTGGTGCGTGTGTTTCTTATTGGCAACATGACCCTCCCAAAGTATAACAATATATATATATATATATATATATATATATATATATATATATATATATATATATATATATATATATATATATATATATATATATATATATATATATATATATATATATATATGTGTATATATATATATATATATATATATATATATATGTATATATAGTTAAAGAATGAAGATTAACATGGTTGGCTGTACAATAACGGCTTTATTTAAAGTACTGACAATTGTTTCGTTGATCAGGTGGGTCTAGAGTTCGCTAATCGCTTGAGGTTGCGTTATTCGATCTCCAATACATTATTCACCTTTGGTCAACACATCAGAGTACGTAGATTTGAAATTAATTCACTCGAGGCAAGACTTATATAGAAAAATACCGTATAATCTAAACAATAACATCAATAATATAAGTATAACATATATATATATATATATATATATATATATATATATATATATATATATGTATATATATATATATATATATATATATATGTGTGTGTGTGTGTGTGTGTGTGTGTGCATTCCGGGTTCAATCAGTTAAGTACTCAATACATAGCAGAGTATAAATATTTAATATAGAAATGGCTTCTACAGGACTAGATCTGTTTCATTCGAAAGAAATTGTGTGTGTGTGTGTAGCATACAGGCAGGCGACACTGCGTAAATGTATATATAAATATTTAGCCTGAATATTCAGTGTTTAGCTTTATATGTACATTTACGCCGGTTACTTTGCCCCTTTCATCCTACAAATTACAGGTCTTGTGTCTAGATTAGAAATTATTATTTTACTGAAATTATGCTGCACAACCACTTTATCATTCCCCCAAAATCACACAACACACATATGTTACAGAAAATCCCTACCACCCGAATTTAAAAAAAAAATTGCTTAGAAACCTCGTGGTTGTCAAGCAAATAGCATAGTCATGATTTTATCAGCCCATGAAGACTGCGTACACGTTATAAGGAGAATGTAATTGTTCTAGAAATATTTTATACCGTAGGTGGTCCACTATCCAGATGTTAATGGTCACTTACTGGCATTGTTTGAGGCTGACCTCTTAATGGCTACTTATCTGTTACACATTGACAAAGAGGGAGAGAGGGAGAAATTATAGATATATAGTTAGATAAGTCGATAGATAAATAGATAGATAGATAGATAGATAGATAGATATCTTTCTTTGATAGCTATAGACAGATAGATAGATAGATAGATAGATAGATAGATAGATAGATAGATTTCTTTATTTGCCACAAGGGCGCACAAGAAAAAGGGATAATACAAAGACACATGCCGGGGATTTTACATACAGTCGTGTAAAAATATCATTAAAACAAACAAATTTAACAATCGAAATCCCCAATAGGGAGGAGGCGTTACAAATAGATTGTTTAATACCCCGTCGATAGAACAACCCTCAACTTCAGGAGCGTGTTGTGCAAGTGTTCCTTTCTTCCTTTTGCTCTCTTCTTCAACCTACAGGTTTATATACAGAGAAGGCCCAATCACTCGGGCCATTTTGGCTACATTCACCCACCTTTCAGTAAATTTACTGGGGTACAGTGCCTCTCTCTCTCCACTCTGATTCTCCTTCTAAAGTGGTACCTAAAGAAGGGAATGAGTTGTTGTCCGGAGAGAAAGGCATCTGTCCTCAGTCCTCTCAATCTCGTCCACCATATAACCTCTTTTACCATAGCCACTATACAGAGGAAAACCGCCTCTCTTTCGTTTTTGAAAGAAGTTGGCGGTTTGATCCTTACTGTGGACTCGGCAGTCAACTGGATTTGTCCCATACGCGACAGCAGTTGTTCTGCACAGTTCCACAGGTCGGTTACGGCCGGGCAGTGTACAATTGCGTGCAGCACGGTTTCAATGTCCTGCTCACACCCTGGACACGTCCTCTTGGAAGGATCCCTGCCGAGGCATCCGTGCCTGTAGATCTTGTCTCGAACTGGTAGAGCTCCTCGGTAGCACTGCCAGGCTAGGGACCTTTGGAAGTTGTTCATAGGTCCCGGGCAGAAAGTTCTACCGAACAGACTGGTGAACTCGTCGTCTTCAACGTCCATAGTCTCTCCGAGCACGTCGTCGCACTTGTGATGTACTAACCCTCTATAGAATGTCGAAGTGGAGTCTCCACTGATTGCTGTGCCCGCTTGACAGAGGACTGTGAGCGCCTGGGCGCGTTCAATGTGTGATAGATAGATTGATAGATGGATGAATGGATATATGGATGGATAGATGGATACACTTGCAGAACAAATACATCGTAATTTAATGGATATGTGTTTGATAATCTATCTAAGGCGGGTAAAATCCCCGAGATTGTTTGATATTGATTAAAGAAAATGTGGAATAAAACGATTGTAATTGGTTTAAATGAGTGTAAAATGAAATGCGGTGATAGCCAGAGTGACACGAGAGAGACGGTCAAAGAAAATGGAGTATCTTTACATATAATGTTGTAATCCAGGAATTATTATATTGAAAGGTAATATGCTGTTATATATACACATAACCAATCGTATACGGGTGTGTGTGCGTGTTTGAGTTTATGTTTGCAGTGTGTTTATGCCTCGTAATTTAGCAGTTTAACAAAAAGAGATCGATAAAATAAGCAAAATAAGAAAGTACTTAGAGCCTCAAATAAAAGAGAGGTCTCATTGAGTTTTTTTTTTACGGCAAAAGGGAGTTTTTTTTCCCATTTACCGGATATCGGCATACCATAGTCTTTTCAATGCTTCGAGCTTTTAAAGGTCATGACCCTTCTTCTTCTTCTTCTTCTTCTTCTTCTTCTTCTTCTTCTTCTTCTTCTTCTTCTTCTTGAGAAGGTCGTGAGGGCAAAACACTCCTTCCAGCTGTTCCTGTCAGAAGCAACCATTTCCAACTGATGGGACAGGATCTTCAAACAAGACCAGCCAAGCTCATGGATATTATCCAACCATCTTGCTCAGGATCAACTCCTGCCAATTGGTTTTGCCCGTAAAATTTGTCCAACGATTCTTTCCTGAGATATGCTAACCACATGCCCGTTGTATCGGAGTTGTAATGTCTCAATTCGGAGTAGTAGCTGCTCTACCTTGAGCGACTCACTGATCTCCGAGCTACGCACTCTATGAGTGAAATTCTTGCACTTAATTCGGCCTCTTGCTTTCCATCACTCTAGAACACGCCCCCGAGATACTTGTACTTCTCCACCTGCTTCGGAACTCCATTAATATGTAGAGTGTGCTGCGCAGGGTTCCTTGAGAGGACGTGTGTCTCGGTTTTCGCAGCACTGATTTTCATTCCAGCTATGCAGCACTTGGCATCAAACCTATTACATGCAAGCTGGAGATCACCTTCAGTCGAGTTAAGAAATACCATATAGTTTGCAAGTTCCACTTCCAACCCGGCATTTACCCTTCATTGATTACGTCACATCACAGTTAGATGTAGTTATGACTGAGTCATATATCCTAATGGAAGACTTCAACACACAAGAAGGCAATTGTCGCGTGACATGGAAAGGGCGATCCCGATCTAAATACGAATGGAGAGGCCTTATTAGACTTCTATTCGATCAAAGGACTCTGTATTATGAACACTTTCCAGCACAGAGACATCCATAAATATGCATGATATAAGGGGAATCAAGGACAGACATCAATAATTGATTTTTATATATATCTGATCTCTTCGATCGTTAAACGCTTCGGGCAAAAGAGGCTTGGTGTGGCGTCAGATGGCAGGAGGATCCCTTGGACCAATCAAGAGTTCAAAAATGCAATTCAAGCAAAGCAAAGATTTTAACTCGGCCCTGAATACTATTGTTTTCTATAACACATGGTCGCAACATTTGAAGTTATAAGCATGAAAATGCGTAAAATATATTTTCTATAATATGTTTCATATATGAATCTTATTTTTACTTGAACTTCTCCATCCTCTTCAATGTAGAGTGTACTGCGCAGGCTTTCTTGAGAGGATAAGTGTCTCAGTCGTCGCAGCACTGATTTTCATTCCTGCCGTGCAGAACTAGGCAGTAAAGCTATCCAGTGCATGTCGGAGATTACCTTCTGATGAGTTAAGTAGCACCATGTCGTCTGCAAATTCCAGCCGACTGTTTCTACACCAGCTAGTTTAGATACCACTTCCAACCCAGCTGCGCACATGTTAATCCTGTTCGTGAAGATTATGAATAGGAGAGGTTACAATAAGCGTCTTTAGCGAAGTCCGACACCCACATTGAATGGTTTTGACTTAGCATCATTTATCTGAACACGAATTCCAGGGCGTTGGTATAGGGATTTCAAGGCTACAAGAAACTATCGATTAATCCCATACTCCTGTCAAACCTTTCAAAATAAGTCACGTGGAACGCTGTCATATGTCTTTTCGTAGTCCACGAAACAAGCATACACCTCTTGTCAATAGACCCTCGATTTCTTGAAGACCTGCGGCTGAGTGAATATTTAGTCGACTGTAGTATGTCCGAGACAGCTAACTTGAACTCGACAGTATCCTTACATCTCTTTTCAAGGCACTTAACAGACTTTACCCTGCAGGTTTCACAAATATGTTCTTCAATAATTAGAGAAACCTCTCTTGTCTCCCTTTTTGAAAATTGGTATTATCACTTCTGTTTGCCATTGCTTTGGTGCATTTCCAGACATCCAGACAACAGGCACACATGAGTTAGCCAGAGAATACCTTCTCTATTTGAAGCCGAATTTCATCCTCCTCAGAAGCCATGACACATTTGAACGCTTTAATTGCTCTAGTGACTTGAGCCTCCACGAGATTTGTCTTCGCTCCTAGATGTACCCTTCGTACATCAGATGTTGTTGTGGTCGGATTTTGAAGATCAACAAAGTATTCTGTAAAACTTACCAGGATGAACCATTTCAGATAGAAGAACCAAAGGTGAATTTCTGATAGCTGACGCGTAGAGAACATCTTATTACGAAGTCGGTGGATAGCTTCCTAGAATACTTTATTTGCTTAGCTAAAGTCAGTTTCCAGCTTAACCCCAAAATTCTCCTATGTCTGAAACTTCGACTACTTTATTGTCTCTGGGGCCATTTTCACGAGTAATGGGAGGCAGGAGGCTGAATTAATTGCAAGAATTTGTGGAAATGGTACAATAATGAACTAGCTTCAGCACTCGGTCATCAGAAGAAGGGAGGCATGTGTAAAAGCTAAACTTTCTATCTTCAATTTGGGTAATGATCGAAAAAATACGATCGCGAATACAAGCAGCTAAAATAGTGTTCCTTCGAAGGGTGTTTGGAGTAACGTTACTCGATAGGGTGCATAACTCGGAGATCGGAGAATCGCTCCAGCTAGAGCTGCTACTTCTTCGAATCGAGAGTTATAGCTCTGATATTACAGACATGTAGTTAGAATGTCTCTAGAAAGAATCACTGGACAGATTTTACGGGCAAAGGTAACCGATTATAGACCCAGAGGAATATCACGAGCAAGATGGCTGGATAATATCAATGATCTTATTTGATCTCACTTGTGGATTCAGCCGGATCATTTGGAGACGATTCCTTCCGATAGGATCCTCTGGATGGTGTGTCTGAGGACTCTGCCCCTACTCCCCTCCCAGGAATTAGTTTGAGAAGAAGAAGAAGAAGAAGAAGAAGAAGAAGAAGAAGAAGAAAACATGTTTATATACAATAAACATATGGGTAGTCTCCCTATCAAAGAAAAATAGTTTTTGTAACGAACTTGGCTGGTTATAATTAATTGGCAATATCACTTAGCGTTAAAATCAATAGGAGTGTATATGAAAGCATATACTTATATGTATATGTATATTAGACCCTAATCTATTTTCATCTCAGTACAGGTTGCGTGAATGTCACTGATGAGAGATTGATTACAGGTTATTTAACACAGAGAAAACCGTTTGTAGCAACTGGTTAATTCTTACCCTGTAGGAAGTTAAAGAGCTACTCTCCGAGTTTTCCTGTGAGGCCCTAAGCTATAACAGATGTTTCCATGATCAAACTTGTCAAACACGCTTTCAAAATCAAGATATATGCAGTCAATATCCACTCCTCTCATGATATTATTGATGATAGTGTTATGATGCTGTAGTAGTTGTGTCCTGCAACCTCAGTCAGAAAACCATGCAGTGTATCATGCAAAGGGTTGCTTTCCTCAAGGTAAGTAATTATTCTGTTTCACACAATATTGTCTACAATTTTAGATGTGTGGGATTAATGTTTAGTTTCGACCCTGCTACCTCCTTTGTGTATAGGTGTTACTGTTGTTTCTTTCAGCAGTTCTGGGAATATGCCAGTTTTTAAAGACTTGGAATAGCATGTTTAATGGTTTGGTGTGGCTGCTTTTGCACGTTTTCAACAGTACGACTGGCAGATTATCTGGTCCTGGTGTTAAGTACACACACACACACACACGCATGCACATATGTGAGGCGTGTCAATGCATGTTGTATGTGAAGGTACGTAGCTTAGTCGTTAGGGTGTTCGATTCATGATCGTAAGATCGTAAGTTCGATTCCCGGCCTCGCATTGGTCCTGTGCATGACACTTTATTTGATGTTGATTCAGTCCACTCATGTAAAAAAAAAAAAAATAGATGTACTTGTAATTCATAGGGTCAGCAATGTCATACTGTCTCACGCTGAATCTTCCTGAGAACTACTTTATGGATACACGTGGCTATAGAATCCTCAGGCACTTGCACGTTAATGCCATGAGCAGACTGTTCTGTTGGTTGAACGACTGGGCGACTGGAACATCAGCTTCGCAACACACGGACATCCAACAACCACACACACACATATGTATATAGTATAGTTTATTAAGTCTGACCTTAGTAAAATATTTATCTTTACAATATTATTGAGTACCACTTCTCGTGTTCGTCAATACTAGACCGATATATAATGTATACATGTGTATTTGTATATATATATATATGGCTACACGTAAACATATTATTGAAATGTGTACACGTATGTATGTGTTTGTTGTGTGTTCTGATGACGTGTACACACATGCATGTACATGTCCTGTTAACACTGTTCCATATTGTACATATTAAATCATCATCGCCATCACTACCACCACCATCACCATCATCACCATCACTACCATCATCAACATCATCATCACCATCACCATCACCATCATCACCATCACTACCACCGTCATCATCACCATCATCATCACCATCACCATCGTCATTATCACTACGATCATCCCCATCACCATCACTACCACCATCACCATCACTACCACCATCATCATCACCATCATGACCACCATCACCATCACCATCACCATCACCATCACTACCACCGTCACCATCACTACTATCATCATCATCATCATCATCACTATCACCACCACCACCACCACCATCACTACCACCATCACCATCACCACCATCATCACCATCACCATCACTACCATCATCACCATCACCATCATCATCACTAGCACCATCATCATCATCATCACCATCACCATCACCATCACCACCATCATCATCACCATCCCCATCACCATCACCATCACTACCACCACCATCATCACCATCACCATCACTACCATCATCATCATCAGCATCATCATCAGCATCACCATCACTACCATCATCATCATCACCATCCCCATCACCATCACCATCACTACCACCACCATCAACATCACCATCACCATCACTACCATCATCATCATCATCATCATCATCACCATCACCATCACTACCATCATCATCATCAGCATCACCATCACCATCACTACCATCATCCTCATCCTCAGCATCACCATCATCATCATCATCACTACCACCATCATCATCACCATCACCATCACCATCACTACCATCATCATCATCACCATCACTACCATCATCACCATCATCATCACCATCACCATCACCATCACTACCATCATCATCATCACCACCACCATCAACATCACCATCACTACCATCATCATCATCACCACCACCATCAACATCACCATCACTACCACCATCATCATCAGCATCATCATCACCATCACCATCACTACCACCATCATCATCAGCATCATCATCACCATCACCATCACTACCACAATCATCATCAGCATCATCATCACCATCACCATCACTACTACCATCATCATCAGCATCATCATCACCATCACCATCACTACCACCATCATCAGCATCAGCATCAGCATCACCATCACTACCACCATCACCATCAACATCATCATCATCATTAATACCACCATCATGAAAGTATTAACAATTATTATTATTACTTTGCAGCCCATGCCATTCTGAATTCAAATCCCGCCGAGGTTAACTTTGCCTTTCATCCTTACGGGGCCGATAAAATAAAGTACCAGTAATATTACTGAGTAATTGCGGGTCTTGTGCCAAAAGTAGAAACAATTATTACTCTTTAATTTCATTTCTAGCTCATCCCCTTCTCTTAACTTCTTACTACCTGTCTCTCTGTCAGTCTGTGTTCTCTTAACTTCTTACTACCTGCCTCTCTGTCAGTCTGTCATCTCTTAACTTCTTACTATCTGTCTCTCTGTCACTCTGTCATCTCTTAACTTCTTACTACCTGTCACTCTGTCAGTATGTCATCTCTTAACTTCTTACTACCTGTCTCTCTGTCAGTCTGTCATCTGTTAACTTCTTACTACCTGTCTCTCAGTCAGTCTGTCATCTCTTAACTTCTTACTACCTGTTTCTCTGTCAGTCTGTCTTCCCTTAACTTCTAACTACCTGTCTCCCAGTCAGTCTGTCATCTCTTAACTTCTTACTATCTGTCGCTATGTCAGTCTGTCTTCTCTTAACTTCTTACTACCTGCCTCTCTGTCAGTCTGTCATCTCTTAACTTCTTACTACCTGTCTCTCTGTCAGTCTGTCATCTCTTAACTTCTTACTATCTGTCTCTCTGTCAGTCTGTCTTCTCTTAACTTCTTACTACCTGTCTCTCTGTCAGTCTGTCTTCTCTTAACTTCTTACTACCTGTCTCTCTGTCAGTCTGTCATCTCTTAACTTCTTACTATCAGTCTCTCTGTCAGTCTGTCATCTCTTAACTTCTTACTACCTGTCTCTCTGTCAGTCTGTCATCTCTTAACTTCTTACTATCTGTCTCTCTGTCAGTCTGTCTTCTCTTAACTTCTTACTACCTGTCGCTCTGTCAGACTGTCTTCTCTTAACTTCTTACTATCTGTCTCTCTGTCAGACTGTCATCTCTTAACTTCTTACTACCTGTCTCTCTGTCAGTCTGTCTTCTCTTAACTTCTTACTACCTGTCTCTCTGTCAGTCTGACATCTCTTAACTTCTTACTACCTGCCTCTCTGTCAGTCTGTCATCTCTTAACTTCTTACTATCTGTCTGTCTGTCAGTCTGTCTTCTGTTAACATCTTACTACCTGTCTCTCTGTCAGTCTGTCTTCTCTTAACTTCTTACTACCTGTCTCTCTGTCAGTCTGACATCTCTTAACTTCTTACTATCTGTCTCTCTGTCAGTCTGTCTTCTCTTAACTTCTTAGTATCTGTCTCTCTGTCAGTCTGTCATCTCTTAACTTCTTACTACCTGTCTCTCTGTCAGTCTGTCATCTCTTAACTTCTTACTATCTGTCTCTCTATCAGTCTGTCTTCTCTTAACTTCTTACTACCTGTCTCTCTGTCAGTCTGTCATCTTTTAACTTCTTACAACCTGTCTCTCTGTCAGTCTATCTTCCTTTAACTTCTTACTACCTGTCTCTCTGTCAGTCTCTCATCTCTTAACTTCTTACTACCTGTCTCTCTGTCAGTCTGTTTTCTCTTAACTGCTTACTACCTGTTTCTCTGTCAGTATGTCATCTCTTAACTTCTTACTACCTGCTTCTCTGTCAGTCTGTCATCTCTTAACTTCTTACTACCTGTCTCTCTGTCAGTCTGTCTTCTCTTAACTTCTTACTACATGTCTCTCTGTCAGTCTGTCATCTCTTAACTTTATACTATCTGTCTCTCTTTCAGTCTGTTTTCTCTTAACTTCTTACTACCTGTCTTTCTGTCAGTCTGTCATCTTTTAACTTCATACTACCTGTCTCTCTATCAATCTGTCATCTCTTAACTTCTTACTACCTGTCTTTCTGTCAGTCTGTCTTCCCTTAACTTCTTACTACCTGTCTCTCTGTCAGTCTGTCTTCTCTTAACTTCTTACTACCTGTCTCTCTGTCAGTCTGTCTTCTCTTAACTTCTTACTACCTGCCTCTCTGTCAGTCTGTCATCTCTTAACTTCTTACTATCTGTCTCTCTGTCAGTCTGTCTTCTCTTAAATTCTTACTTCCTGTCTCTCTATCAGTCTGTCTTCTCTTAACTTCTTACTACCTGTCTCTCTGTCAGTCTGTCTTCGCTTAACTTCTTAGTATCTGTCTCTCTGTCAGTCTGTCATCTCTTAACTTCTTACTACCTGTCTCTCTGTCAGTCTGTCTTCTCTTAACTTCTTACTACATGTCTCTCTGTCAGTCTGTCATCTCTTAACTTCTTACTATCAGTCTCTCTGTCAGTCTGTCTTCTCTTAACTTCTTACTACCTGCCTCTCTGTCAGTCTGTCATCTCTTAACTTCTTACTATCTGTCTCTCTGTCAGTCTGTCATCTCTTAACTTCTTACTACCTGTCTCTCTGTCAGCCTGTCTTCTCTTAACTTCTTACTACCTGTCTATCTGTCAGTCTGTCATCTCTTAACTTCTTACTATCTGTCTCTCTATCAGTCTGTCTTCTCTTAACTTCTTACTACCTGTCTCTCTGTCAGTCTGTCATCTCTTAACTTCTTACATCCTCTTTCTCTGTCAGTCTGTCTTCCCTTAACTTCTTACTACCTGTCTCTCTGTCAGTCTGTCTTCTCTTAACTTCTTACTATCTGCCTCTCTGTCAGTCTGTTTTCTCTTAACTGCTTACTACCTATTTCTCTGTCAGTATGTCATCTCTTAACTTCTTACTACCTGCCTCTCTGTCAGTCTGTCATCTCTTAACTTTTTACTACCTGTCTCTCTGTCAGTCTGTCTTCTCTTAACTTCTTACTACATGTCTCTCTGTCAGTCTGTCATCTCTTAACTTCTTGCTATCTGTCTCTCTGTCAGTCTGTCTTCTCTTAACTTCTTACTACCTGCCTTTCTGTCAGTCTGTCATCTCTTAACTTCTTACTACCTGTCTCTCTGTCAGTCTGACTTCTCTTAACTTCTTACTACCTGTCTCTCTGTCAGTCTGTCTTCTCTTAACTTCTTAGTATCTGTCTCTCTGTCAGTCTGTCATCTCTTAACTTCTTACTACATGTCTCTCTGTCAGTCTGTCATCTCTTAACTTCTTACTATCTGTCTCTCTGTCAGTCTGTCTTCTCTTAACTTCTTACTACCTGCCTCTCTGTCAGTCTGTCATCTCTTAACTTCTTACTATCTGTCTCTCTGTCAGTCTGTCTTCTCTTAACTTCTTACTACCTGTCTCTCTGTCAGTCTGTCTTCTCTTAACTTCTTACTACCTGTCTTTCTGTCAGTCTGTCATCTCTTAACTTCTTAGTATCTGTCTCTCTGTCAGTCTGTCATCTCTTAACTTCTTACTACCTGTCTCTCTGTCAGTCTGACTTCTCTTAACTTCTTACTATCTGCCTCTCTGTCAGTCTGTTTTCTCTTAACTGCTTACTACCTGTTTCTCTGTCAGTATGTCATCTCTTAACTTCTTACTACCTGCCTCTCTGTCAGTCTGTCATCTCTTAACTTCTTACTACCTGTCTCTCTGTCAGTCTGTCTTCTCTTAACTTCTTAATACCTGTCTCTCTGTCAGTCTGTCATCTCTTAACTTCTTAGTATCTGTCTCTCTGTCAGTCTGTCATCTCTTAACTTCTTACTACCTGTCTCTCTGTCAGTCTGTCTTCTCTTAACTTCTTACTACCTGTCTCTCTGTCAGCCTGTCTTCTCTTAACTTCTTACTACTTGTCTCTCTGTCAGTCTGTCATCTCTTAACTTCTTACTATCTGTCTCTCCATCAGTCTGTCATCGCTTAACTTCTTACTACCTGTCTCTCTGTCAGTCTGTCTTCTCTTAACTTCTTACTATCTGTCTCTCTGTCAGTCTGTCTTCTCTTAACTTCTTAGTATGTGTCTCTCTGTCAGTCTGTCATCTCTTAACTTCTTACTACCTGTCTCTCTGTCAGCCTGTCTTCTCTTAACTTCTTACTACCTGTCTATCTGTCAGTCTGTCATCTCTTAACTTCTTACTATCTGTCTCTCTATCAGTCTGTCTTCTCTTAACTTCTTACTACCTGTCTCTCTGTCAGTCTGCAATCTCTTAACTTCTTACAACCTGTTTCTCTGTCAGTCTGTCTTCCCTTAACTTCTTACTACCTGTCTCTCTGTCAGTCTTTCATCTCTTAACTTCTTACTACCTGTCTCTCTGTCAGTCTGTCTTCTCTTAACTTCTTACTATCTGCCTCTCTGTCAGTCTGTTTTCTCTTAACTGCTTACTACCTGTTTCTCTGTCAGTATGTCATCTCTTAACTTCTTACTACCTGCCTCTCTGTCAGTCTGTCATCTCTTAACTTCTTACTATCTGTCTCTCTGTCAGTCTGTATTCTCTTAACTTCTTACTACATGTCTCTATGTCAGTATGTCATCTCTTAACTTCTTACTACCTGCTTCTCTGTCAGTCTGTCATCTCTTAACTTCTTACTACCTGTCTCTCTGTCAGTCTGTCTTCTCTTAACTTCTTACTACATGTCTCTCTGTCAGTCTGTCATCTCTTAACTTTATACTATCTGTCTCTCTTTCAGTCTGTTTTCTCTTAACTTCTTACTACCTGTCTTTCTGTCAGTCTGTCATCTTTTAACTTCATACTACCTGTCTCTCTATCAATCTGTCATCTCTTAACTTCTTACTACCTGTCTTTCTGTCAGTCTGTCTTCCCTTAACTTCTTACTACCTGTCTCTCTGTCAGTCTGTCTTCTCTTAACTTCTTACTACCTGTCTCTCTGTCAGTCTGTCTTCTCTTAACTTCTTACTACCTGCCTCTCTGTCAGTCTGTCATCTCTTAACTTCTTACTACCTGCTTCTCTGTCAGTCTGTCATCTCTTAACTTCTTACTACCTGTCTCTCTGTCAGTCTGTCTTCTCTTAACTTCTTACTACATGTCTCTCTGTCAGTCTGTCATCTCTTAACTTTATACTATCTGTCTCTCTTTCAGTCTGTTTTCTCTTAACTTCTTACTACCTGTCTTTCTGTCAGTCTGTCATCTTTTAACTTCATACTACCTGTCTCTCTATCAATCTGTCATCTCTTAACTTCTTACTACCTGTCTTTCTGTCAGTCTGTCTTCCCTTAACTTCTTACTACCTGTCTCTCTGTCAGTCTGTCTTCTCTTAACTTCTTACTACCTGTCTCTCTGTCAGTCTGTCTTCTCTTAACTTCTTACTACCTGCCTCTCTGTCAGTCTGTCATCTCTTAACTTCTTACTATCTGTCTCTCTGTCAGTCTGTCTTCTCTTAAATTCTTACTACCTGTCTCTCTATCAGTCTGTCTTCTCTTAACTTCTTACTACCTGTCTCTCTGTCAGTCTGTCTTCGCTTAACTTCTTAGTATCTGTCTCTCTGTCAGTCTGTCATCTCTTAACTTCTTACTACCTGTCTCTCTGTCAGTCTGTCTTCTCTTGACTTCTTACTACATGTCTCTCTGTCAGTCTGTCATCTCTTAACTTCTTACTATCAGTCTCTCTGTCAGTCTGTCTTCTCTTAACTTCTTACTACCTGCCTCTCTGTCAGTCTGTCATCTCTTAACTTCTTACTATCTGTCTCTCTGTCAGTCTGTCATCTCTTAACTTCTTACTACCTGTCTCTCTGTCAGCCTGTCTTCTCTTAACTTCTTACTACCTGTCTATCTGTCAGTCTGTCATCTCTTAACTTCTTACTATCTGTCTCTCTATCAGTCTGTCTTCTCTTAACTTCTTACTACCTGTCTCTCTGTCAGTCTGTCATCTCTTAACTTCTTACATCCTCTTTCTCTGTCAGTCTGTCTTCCCTTAACTTCTTACTACCTGTCTCTCTGTCAGTCTGTCTTCTCTTAACTTCTTACTATCTGCCTCTCTGTCAGTCTGTTTTCTCTTAACTGCTTACTACCTATTTCTCTGTCAGTATGTCATCTCTTAACTTCTTACTACCTGCCTCTCTGTCAGTCTGTCATCTCTTAACTTTTTACTACCTGTCTCTCTGTCAGTCTGTCTTCTCTTAACTTCTTACTACATGTCTCTCTGTCAGTCTGTCATCTCTTAACTTCTTGCTATCTGTCTCTCTGTCAGTCTGTCTTCTCTTAACTTCTTACTACCTGCCTTTCTGTCAGTCTGTCATCTCTTAACTTCTTACTACCTGTCTCTCTGTCAGTCTGACTTCTCTTAACTTCTTACTACCTGTCTCTCTGTCAGTCTGTCTTCTCTTAACTTCTTAGTATCTGTCTCTCTGTCAGTCTGTCATCTCTTAACTTCTTACTACATGTCTCTCTGTCAGTCTGTCATCTCTTAACTTCTTACTATCTGTCTCTCTGTCAGTCTGTCTTCTCTTAACTTCTTACTACCTGCCTCTCTGTCAGTCTGTCATCTCTTAACTTCTTACTATCTGTCTCTCTGTCAGTCTGTCTTCTCTTAACTTCTTACTACCTGTCTCTCTGTCAGTCTGTCTTCTCTTAACTTCTTACTACCTGTCTTTCTGTCAGTCTGTCATCTCTTAACTTCTTAGTATCTGTCTCTCTGTCAGTCTGTCATCTCTTAACTTCTTACTACCTGTCTCTCTGTCAGTCTGACTTCTCTTAACTTCTTACTATCTGCCTCTCTGTCAGTCTGTTTTCTCTTAACTGCTTACTACCTGTTTCTCTGTCAGTATGTCATCTCTTAACTTCTTACTACCTGCCTCTCTGTCAGTCTGTCATCTCTTAACTTCTTACTACCTGTCTCTCTGTCAGTCTGTCTTCTCTTAACTTCTTAATACCTGTCTCTCTGTCAGTCTGTCATCTCTTAACTTCTTAGTATCTGTCTCTCTGTCAGTCTGTCATCTCTTAACTTCTTACTACCTGTCTCTCTGTCAGTCTGTCTTCTCTTAACTTCTTACTACCTGTCTCTCTGTCAGCCTGTCTTCTCTTAACTTCTTACTACTTGTCTCTCTGTCAGTCTGTCATCTCTTAACTTCTTACTATCTGTCTCTCCATCAGTCTGTCATCGCTTAACTTCTTACTACCTGTCTCTCTGTCAGTCTGTCTTCTCTTAACTTCTTACTATCTGTCTCTCTGTCAGTCTGTATTCTCTTAACTTCTTAGTATGTGTCTCTCTGTCAGTCTGTCATCTCTTAACTTCTTACTACCTGTCTCTCTGTCAGCCTGTCTTCTCTTAACTTCTTACTACCTGTCTATCTGTCAGTCTGTCATCTCTTAACTTCTTACTATCTGTCTCTCTATCAGTCTGTCTTCTCTTAACTTCTTACTACCTGTCTCTCTGTCAGTCTGCAATCTCTTAACTTCTTACAACCTGTTTCTCTGTCAGTCTGTCTTCCCTTAACTTCTTACTACCTGTCTCTCTGTCAGTCTTTCATCTCTTAACTTCTTACTACCTGTCTCTCTGTCAGTCTGTCTTCTCTTAACTTCTTACTATCTGCCTCTCTGTCAGTCTGTTTTCTCTTAACTGCTTACTACCTGTTTCTCTGTCAGTATGTCATCTCTTAACTTCTTACTACCTGCCTCTCTGTCAGTCTGTCATCTCTTAACTTCTTACTATCTGTCTCTCTGTCAGTCTGTATTCTCTTAACTTCTTACTACATGTCTCTCTGTCAGTCTGTCAACTCTTAACTTCTTACTATCTGTCTCTCTGTCAGTCTGTCTTCTCTTAACTTCTTACTACCTGCCTCTCTGTCAGTCTGTCATCTCTTAACTTCTTACTATCTGTCTCTCTGTCAGTCTGTCTTCTCTTAACTTCTTACTACCTGTCTCTCTGTCAGCCTGTCTTCTCTTAACTTCTTACTACCTGTCTCTCAGTCAGCCTGTCTTCTCTTAACTTCTTACTACCTGCCTCTCTGTCAGTCTGTCATCTCTTAACTTCTTACTATCTGTCTCTCTATCAGTCTGTCTTCTCTTAACTTCTTACTACCTGTCTCTCTGTCAGTCTGTCATCTCTTAACTTATTACAACCTGTCTCTCTCTTAGTCTGTCTTCCCTTAACTTCTTACTACCTGTCTCTCTGTCAGTCTGTCATCTCTTAACTTCTTAATACCTGTCTCTCTCTCAGTCTGTTTTCTCTTAACTGCTTACTACCTGTTTCTCTGTCAGTATGTCATCTCTTAACTTCTTACTACCTGCCTCTCTGTCAGTCTGTCATCTCTTAACTTCTTACTACCTGTCTCTCTGTCAGTCTGTCTTCTCTTAACTTCTTACTACCTGTCTCTCTGTCAGTCTGTCTTCTCTTAACTTTTTACTACCTGTCTCTCTGTCAGTCTGTCATCTCTTAACTTCTTACTACCTGTCTCTCTGTCAGTCTATCTTCTCTTAACTTCTTACTACCTGTCTCTCTGTCATTCTGTCATCTCTTAACTTCTTACTATCTGTCTCTCTATCAGTCTGTCTTCTCTTAACTTCTTACTACCTGTCTCTCTGTCAGTCTGTCATCTCTAAACTTCTTACAACCTGTCTCTCTGTCAGTCTGTCTTTCCTTAACTTCTTACTACCTGTCTCTCTGTCAGTCTGTCATCTCTTAACTTCTTACTACCTGTCTCTCTGTCAGTCTGTTTTCTGTTAACTGCTTACTACCTGTTCATCTGTCAGTATGTCATCTCTTAACTTCTTACTACCTGCCTCTCTGTCAGTCTGTCATCTCTTAACTTCTTACTACCTGTCTCTCTGTCAGTCTGTCATCTCTTAACTTCTTACTACCTGTCTCTCGGACAGTCTTTCATCTCTTAACTTCTTACTACCTGTCTCTGTGTCAATCTGTCTTCTCTTAACTTCTTGCTACATGTCTCTCTGTCAATCTGTCTTCTCTTAACTTCTTACTACCTGTCTCCCTGTCAGTCTGTCTTCTCTTAACTTCTTACTACATGTCTCTCTGTCAGTCTGTCTTCTCTTAACTTCTTACTACCTGTCTCTCTGTCAGTCTGTCTTCTCTTAACTTCTTACTACCTGTCTCTCTGTCAGTCTGTCGTCTCTTAACTTCTTACTACCTGTCTCTCTGTCAGTCTGTCATCTCTTAACTACTTACTATCTGTCTCTCTGTCAGTCTGTCTTCTCTTAACTTCTTACTACCTGCTTCACTGTCAGTCTGTCATCTCTTAACTTCTTACTATCTCCCTCTCTGTCAGTCTGTCATCTCTTAACTACTTACTATCTGTCTCTCTGTCAGTCTGTCTTCTCTTACCTTCTTACTACCTGTCTCTCTGTCAGTCTGTCTTCTCTTAACTTCTTACTACCTGCTTCTCTGTCAGTCTGTCATCTCTTAACTTCTTACTATCTCCCTCTCTGTCAGTCTGTCATCTCTTAACTATTTACTATCTGTCTCTCTGTCAGTCTGTCGTCTCTTAACTTCTTACTACCTGTCTCTCTGTCAGTCTGTCATCTCTTAACTACTTACTATCTGCCTCTCTGTCAGTCTGTTTTCTCTTAACTGCTTACTACCTGTTTCTCTGTCAGTATGTCATCTCTTAACTTCTTACTACCTGCCTCTCTGTCAGTCTGTCTTCTCTTAACATCTTACTATCTGTCTCTCTGTCAGTCTGTCTTCTCTTAACTTCTTACTACTTGTCTCTCTGTCAGTCTGTCATCTCTTAACTTCTTAGTATCTGTCTCTCTGTCAGTCTGTCATCTCTTAACTTCTTACTACCTGTCTCTCTGTCAGTCTGTCATCTCTTAACTTCTTACTACCTGTCTCTCTGTCAGTCTGTCATCTCTTAACCTCTTACTATCTGTCTCTCTATCAGTCTGTCTTCTCTTAACTTCTTACTACCTGTCTCTCTGTCAGTCTGTCATCTCTAAACTTCTTACAACCTGTCTCTCTGTCAGTCTGTCTTTCCTTAACTTCTTACTACCTGTCTCACTGTCAGTCTGTCACCTCTTAACTTCTTACTACCTGTCTCTCTGTCAGTCTGTTTTCTGTTAACTGCTTACTACCTGTTTATCTGTCAGTATGTCATCTCTTAACTTCTTACTACCTGCCTCTCTGTCAGTCTGTCATCTCTTAACTTCTTACTATCTGTCTCTCTGTCAGTCTGTCTTCTCTTAACTTCTTAGTATCTGTCTCTCTGTCAGTCTGTCATCTCTTAACTTCTTACTACCTGTCTCTCTGTCAGCCTGTCTTCTCTTAACTTCTTACTACCTGCCTCTCTGTCAGTCTGTCATCTCTTAACTTCTTACTATCTGTCTCTCTATCAGTCTGTCTTCTCTTAACTTCTTACTACCTGTCTCTCTGTCAGTCTGTCATCTCTTAACTTATTACAACCTGTCTCTCTCTTAGTCTGTCTTCCCTTAACTTCTTACTACCTGTCTCTCTGTCAGTCTGTCATCTCTTAACTTCTTACTACCTGTCTCTCTCTCAGTCTGTTTTCTCTAAACTGCTTACTACCTGTTTCTCTGTCAGTATGTCATCTCTTAACTTCTTACTACCTGCCTCTCTGTCAGTCTGTCATCTCTTAACTTCTTACTACCTGTCTCTCTGTCAGTCTGTCTTCTCTTAACTTTTTACTACCTGTCTCTCTGTCAGTCTGTCATCTCTTAACTTCTTACTACCTGTCTCTCTGTCAGTCTGTCTTCTCTTAACTTCTTACTACCTGTCTCTCTGTCAGTCTGTCATCTCTTAACTTCTTACTATCTGTCTCTCTATCAGTCTGTCTTCTCTTAACTTCTTACTACCTGTCTCTCTGTCAGTCTGTCATCTCTAAACTTCTTACAACCTGTCTCTCTGTCAGTCTGTCTTTCCTTAACTTCTTACTACCTGTCTCTCTGTCAGTCTGTCATCTCTTAACTTCTTACTACCTGTCTCTCTGTCAGTCTGTTTTCTGTTAACTGGTTACTACCTGTTCATCTGTCAGTATGTCATCTCTTAACTTCTTACTACCTGCCTCTCTGTCAGTCTGTCATCTCTTAACTTCTTACTACCTGTCTCTCTGTCAGTCTGTCATCTCTTAACTTATTACAACCTGTCTCTCTCTTAGTCTGTCTTCCCTTAACTTCTTACTACCTGTCTCTCTGTCAGTCTGTCATCTCTTAACTTCTTAATACCTGTCTCTCTCTCAGTCTGTTTTCTCTTAACTGCTTACTACCTGTTTCTCTGTCAGTATGTCATCTCTTAACTTCTTACTACCTGCCTCTCTGTCAGTCTGTCATCTCTTAACTTCTTACTACCTGTCTCTCTGTCAGTCTGTCTTCTCTTAACTTCTTACTACCTGTCTCTCTGTCAGTCTGTCTTCTCTTAACTTTTTACTACCTGTCTCTCTGTCAGTCTGTCATCTCTTAACTTCTTACTACCTGTCTCTCTGTCAGTCTATCTTCTCTTAACTTCTTACTACCTGTCTCTCTGTCATTCTGTCATCTCTTAACTTCTTACTACCTGTCTCTCTGTCAGTCTGTCATCTCTAAACTTCTTACAACCTGTCTCTCTGTCAGTCTGTCTTTCCTTAACTTCTTACTACCTGTCTCTCTGTCAGTCTGTCATCTCTTAACTTCTTACTACCTGTCTCTCTGTCAGTCTGTTTTCTGTTAACTGCTTACTACCTGTTCATCTGTCAGTATGTCATCTCTTAACTTCTTACTACCTGCCTCTCTGTCAGTCTGTCATCTCTTAACTTCTTACTACCTGTCTCTCTGTCAGTCTGTCATCTCTTAACTTCTTACTACCTGTCTCTCGGACAGTCTTTCATCTCTTAACTTCTTACTACCTGTCTCTGTGTCAATCTGTCTTCTCTTAACTTCTTGCTACATGTCTCTCTGTCAATCTGTCTTCTCTTAACTTCTTACTACCTGTCTCCCTGTCAGTCTGTCTTCTCTTAACTTCTTACTACATGTCTCTCTGTCAGTCTGTCTTCTCTTAACTTCTTACTACCTGTCTCTCTGTCAGTCTGTCTTCTCTTAACTTCTTACTACCTGTCTCTCTGTCAGTCTGTCGTCTCTTAACTTCTTACTACCTGTCTCTCTGTCAGTCTGTCATCTCTTAACTACTTACTATCTGTCTCTCTGTCAGTCTGTCTTCTCTTAACTTCTTACTACCTGCTTCACTGTCAGTCTGTCATCTCTTAACTTCTTACTATCTCCCTCTCTGTCAGTCTGTCATCTCTTAACTACTTACTATCTGTCTCTCTGTCAGTCTGTCTTCTCTTACCTTCTTACTACCTGTCTCTCTGTCAGTCTGTCTTCTCTTAACTTCTTACTACCTGCTTCTCTGTCAGTCTGTCATCTCTTAACTTCTTACTATCTCCCTCTCTGTCAGTCTGTCATCTCTTAACTATTTACTATCTGTCTCTCTGTCAGTCTGTCGTCTCTTAACTTCTTACTACCTGTCTCTCTGTCAGTCTGTCATCTCTTAACTACTTACTATCTGCCTCTCTGTCAGTCTGTTTTCTCTTAACTGCTTACTACCTGTTTCTCTGTCAGTATGTCATCTCTTAACTTCTTACTACCTGCCTCTCTGTCAGTCTGTCTTCTCTTAACATCTTACTATCTGTCTCTCTGTCAGTCTGTCTTCTCTTAACTTCTTACTACTTGTCTCTCTGTCAGTCTGTCATCTCTTAACTTCTTAGTATCTGTCTCTCTGTCAGTCTGTCATCTCTTAACTTCTTACTACCTGTCTCTCTGTCAGTCTGTCATCTCTTAACTTCTTACTACCTGTCTCTCTGTCAGTCTGTCATCTCTTAACCTCTTACTATCTGTCTCTCTATCAGTCTGTCTTCTCTTAACTTCTTACTACCTGTCCCTCTGTCAGTCTGTCATCTCTAAACTTCTTACAACCTGTCTCTCTGTCAGTCTGTCTTTCCTTAACTTCTTACTACCTGTCTCACTGTCAGTCTGTCATCTCTTAACTTCTTACTACCTGTCTCTCTGTCAGTCTGTTTTCTGTTAACTGCTTACTACCTGTTTATCTGTCAGTATGTCATCTCTTAACTTCTTACTACCTGCCTCTCTGTCAGTCTGTCATCTCTTAACTTCTTACTATCTGTCTCTCTGTCAGTCTGTCTTCTCTTAACTTCTTAGTATCTGTCTCTCTGTCAGTCTGTCATCTCTTAACTTCTTACTACCTGTCTCTCTGTCAGCCTGTCTTCTCTTAACTTCTTACTACCTGCCTCTCTGTCAGTCTGTCATCTCTTAACTTCTTACTATCTGTCTCTCTATCAGTCTGTCTTCTCTTAACTTCTTACTACCTGTCTCTCTGTCAGTCTGTCATCTCTTAACTTATTACAACCTGTCTCTCTCTTAGTCTGTCTTCCCTTAACTTCTTACTACCTGTCTCTCTGTCAGTCTGTCATCTCTTAACTTCTTACTACCTGTCTCTCTCTCAGTCTGTTTTCTCTAAACTGCTTACTACCTGTTTCTCTGTCAGTATGTCATCTCTTAACTTCTTACTACCTGCCTCTCTGTCAGTCTGTCATCTCTTAACTTCTTACTACCTGTCTCTCTGTCAGTCTGTCTTCTCTTAACTTTTTACTACCTGTCTCTCTGTCAGTCTGTCATCTCTTAACTTCTTACTACCTGTCTCTCTGTCAGTCTGTCTTCTCTTAACTTCTTACTACCTGTCTCTCTGTCAGTCTGTCATCTCTTAACTTCTTACTATCTGTCTCTCTATCAGTCTGTCTTCTCTTAACTTCTTACTACCTGTCTCTCTGTCAGTCTGTCATCTCTAAACTTCTTACAACCTGTCTCTCTGTCAGTCTGTCTTTCCTTAACTTCTTACTACCTGTCTCTCTGTCAGTCTGTCATCTCTTAACTTCTTACTACCTGTCTCTCTGTCAGTCTGTTTTCTGTTAACTGGTTACTACCTGTTCATCTGTCAGTATGTCATCTCTTAACTTCTTACTACCTGCCTCTCTGTCAGTCTGTCATCTCTTAACTTCTTACTACCTGTCTCTCTGTCAGTCTGTCATCTCTTAACTTCTTACTACCTGTCTCTCGGACAGTCTTTCATCTCTTAACTTCTTACTACCTGTCTCTGTGTCAGTCTGTCTTCTCTTAACTTCTTGCTACATGTCTCTCTGTCAATCTGTCTTCTCTTAACTTCTTACTACCTGTCTCCCTGTCAGTCTGTCTTCTCTTAACTTCTTACTACATGTCTCTCTGTCAGTCTGTCTTCTCTTAACTTCTTACTACCTGTCTCTCTGTCAGTCTGTCTTCTCTTAACTTCTTACTACCTGTCTCTCTGTCAGTCTGTCGTCTCTTAACTTCTTACTACCTGTCTCTCTGTCAGTCTGTCATCTCTTAACTACTTACTATCTGTCTCTCTGTCAGTCTGTCTTCTCTTGACTTCTTACTACCTGCTTCTCTGTCAGTCTGTCATCTCTTAACTTCTTACTATCTCCCTCTCTGTCAGTCTGTCATCTCTTAACTACTTACTATCTGTCTCTCTGTCAGTCTGTCTTCTCTTACCTTCTTACTACCTGTCTCTCTGTCAGTCTGTCATCTCTTAACTTCTTACTACCTGTCTCTCTGTCAGTCTGTCATCTCTTAACTTCTTACTACAGGTCTCTCTGTCAGTCTGTCTTCTCTTAACTTCTTACTACCTGTTTCTCTGTCAGTCTGTCATCTCTTAACTTCTTACTACCTGTCTCTCTGTCAGTCTGTCATCTCTTAACTTCTTACTACCTGTCTATCTGTCAGTCTGTCATCTCTTAACTTCTTACTACCTGTCTCTCTGTCAATCTGTCTTCTCTTAACTTTTTACTACCTGTCTCTCTGTCAATCTGTCTTCTCTTAACTTCTTACTATCTGTCTCTCTGTTAGTCTGTCTTCTCTTAACTTCTTACTACCTGCTTCTCTGTCAGTCTGTCATCTCTTAACTTCTTACTACCTGTCTCTCTGTCAATCTGTCTTCTCTTAACTTCTTACTACCTGTCTCTCTGTCATTCTGTCTTCTCTTAACTTCTTACTACCTGTCTCTCTGTCAGTCTGTCTTCACTTAACTTCTTACTACCTGTCTCTCTGACAGTCTGTCATCTCTTAACTTCTTACTACCTGTCTCTCTGTCAGTCTGTCATCTCTTAACTTCTTACGACCTGTCTCTCTGTCAGTCTGTGTTCTCTTAACTCCTTACTACCTGCCTCTCTGTCAGTCTTTCATCTCTTAACTTCTTACTACCTGTCTCTCTGTCATTCTGTCTTCTCTAAACTTCTTACTACATGTCACTCTGTCAGTCTGTCTTCTCTTAACTTCTTACTACCTGTCTCTCGGTCAGTCTTTCATCTCTTAACTTCTTACTACCTGTCTCTCTGTCAGTCTGTCTTCACTTAACTTCTTACTACCTGTCTCTCTGTCAGTCTGTCTTCTATTAACTTCTTACTACCTGTCTCTCTGTCAGTCTGTCTTCTCTTAACTTCTTACTACCTGTCTCTCTGACAGTCTGTCATCTCTTAACTTCTTACTACCTGTCTCTCTGTCAGTCTGTCATCTCTTAACTTCTTACTACCTGTCTCTCTGTCAGTCTGTCATCTCTTAACTTCTTACTACCTGTCTCTCTGTCAGTCTGTCTTCTCTTAACTTCTTACTACATGTCTCTCTGTCAGTCTGTCTTCTCTTAACTTCTTACTACCTGTCTCTCTGTCAGTCTGTCTTCTCTTAACTTCTTACTACCTGTCTCTCTGTCAGTCTGTCATCTCTTAACTACTTACTATCTGTCTCTCTGTCAGTCTGTGTTCTCTTAACTCCTTACTACCTGCCTCTCTGTCAGTCTGTAAACTCTTAACTTCTTACTACCTGTCTCTCTGTCAGTCTGTCTTCTCTTAACTTCTTACTACCTGTCTCTCTGTCAGTCTGTTTTCTCTTAACTTCTTACTACCTGTCTCTCTGACAGTCTGTCATCTCTTAACTTCTTACTACATGTCTCTCTGTCAGTCTGTCATCTCTTTACTTCTTACTACCTGTCTCTCTGTCAGTCTGTGTTCTCTTAACTCCTTACTACCTGCCTCTCTGTCAGTCTTTCATCTCTTAACTTCTTACTACCTGTCTCTCTGTCAGTCTGTCTTCTCTTAACTTCTTACTACCTGTCTCTCTGTCAGTCTGTTTTCTCTTAACTTCTTACTACCTGTCTCTCTGACAGTCTGTCATCTCTTAACTTCTTAGTAACTGTCTCTCTGTCAGTCTGTCATCTCTTAACTTCTTACTATCTGTCTCTCGGACAGTCTTTCATCTCTTAACTTCTTACAACCTGTCTCTGTGTCAGTCTGTCTTCTCTTAACTTCTTGCTACATGTCTCTCTGTCAATCTGTCTTCTCTTAACTTCTTACTACCTGTCTCCCTGTCAGTCTGTCTTCTCTTAACTTCTTACTACATGTCTCTCTGTCAGTCTGTCTTCTCTTAACTTCTTACTACCTGTCTCTCTGTCAGTCTGTCTTCTCTTAACTTCTTACTACCTGTCTCTCTGTCAGTCTGTCGTCTCTTAACTTCTTACTACCTGTCTCTCTGTCAGTCTGTCATCTCTTAACTACTTACTATCTGTCTCTCTGTCAGTCTGTCTTCTCTTAACTTCTTACTACCTGCTTCTCTGTCAGTCTGTCATCTCTTAACTTCTTACTATCTCCCTCTCTGTCAGTCTGTCATCTCTTAACTACTTACTATCTGTCTCTCTGTCAGTCTGTCTTCTCTTACCTTCTTACTACCTGTCTCTCTGTCAGTCTGTCATCTCTTAACTTCTTACTACAGGTCTCTCTGTCAGTCTGTCTTCTCTTAACTTCTTACTACCTGTCTCTCTGTCAGTCTGTCATCTCTTAACTTCTTACTACCTGTCTCTCTGTCAGTCTGTCTTCTCTTAACTTCTTACTACCTGTCTCTCTGTCAGTCTGTCATCTCTTAACTTCTTACTACCTGTCTCTCTGTCAATCTGTCTTCTCTTAACTTTTTACTACCTGTCTCTCTGTCAATCTGTCTTCTCTTAACTTCTTACTATCTGTCTCTCTGTTAGTCTGTCTTCTCTTAACTTCTTACTACCCGCTTCTCTGTCAGTCTGTCATCTCTTAACTTCTTACTACCTGTCTCTCTGTCAATCTGTCTTCTCTTAACTTCTTACTACATGTCTCTCTGTCATTCTGTCTTCTCTTAACTTCTTACTACCTGTCTCTCTGTCAGTCTGTCTTCACTTAACTTCTTACTACCTGTCTCTCTGACAGTCTGTCATCTCTTAACTTCTTACTACCTGTCTCTCTGTCAGTCTGTCATCTCTTAACTTCTTACGACCTGTCTCTCTGTCAGTCTGTGTTCTCTTAACTCCTTACTACCTGCCTCTCTGTCAGTCTTTCATCTCTTAACTTCTTACTACCTGTCTCTCTGTCAGTCTGTCTTCTCTAAACTTCTTACTACATGTCACTCTGTCAGTCTGTCTTCTCTTAACTTCTTACTACCTGTCTCTCGGTCAGTCTTTCATCTCTTAACTTATTACTACCTGTCTCTCTGTCAGTCTGTCTTCACTTAACTTCTTACTACCTGTCTCTCTGTCAGTCTGTCTTCTATTAACTTCTTACTACCTGTCTCTCTGTCAGTCTGTCTTCTCTTAACTTCTTACTACCTGTCTCTCTGACAGTCTGTCATCTCTTAACTTCTTACTACCTGTCTCTCTGTCAGTCTGTCATCTCTTAACTTCTTACTACCTGTCTCTCTGTCAGTCTGTCATCTCTTAACTTCTTACTACCTGTCTCTCTGTCAGTCTGTCTTCTCTTAACTTCTTACTACATGTCTCTCTGTCAGTCTGTCTTCTCTTAACTTCTTACTACCTGTCTCTCTGTCAGTCTGTCTTCTCTTAACTTCTTACTACCTGTCTCTCTGTCAGTCTGTCATCTCTTAACTACTTACTATCTGTCTCTCTGTCAGTCTGTGTTCTCTTAACTCCTTACTACCTGCCTCTCTGTCAGTCTGTCAACTCTTAACTTCTTACTACCTGTCTCTCTGTCAGTCTGTCTTCTCTTAACTTCTTACTACCTGTCCCTCTGTCAGTCTGTTTTCTCTTAACTTCTTACTACCTGTCTCTCTGACAGTCTGTCATCTCTTAACTTCTTACTACATGTCTCTCTGTCAGTCTGTCATCTCTTTACTTCTTACTACCTGTCTCTCTGTCAGTCTGTGTTCTCTTAACTCCTTACTACCTGCCTCTCTGTCAGTCTTTCATCTCTTAACTTCTTACTACCTGTCTCTCTGTCAGTCTGTCTTCTCTTAACTTCTTACTACCTGTCTCTCTGTCAGTCTGTTTTCTCTTAACTTCTTACTACCTGTCTCTCTGACAGTCTGTCATCTCTTAACTTCTTAGTAACTGTCTCTCTGTCAGTCTGTCATCTCTTAACTTCTTACTATCTGTCTCTCGGACAGTCTTTCATCTCTTAACTTCTTACTACCTGTCTCTGTGTCAGTCTGTCTTCTCTTAACTTCTTGCTACATGTCTCTCTGTCAATCTGTCTTCTCTTAACTTCTTACTACCTGTCTCCCTGTCAGTCTGTCTTCTCTTAACTTCTTACTACATGTCTCTCTGTCAGTCTGTCTTCTCTTAACTTCTTAGTATCTGTCTCTCTGTCAGTCTGTCATCTCTTAACTTCTTACTACCTGTCTCTCTGTCAGCCTGTCTTCTCTTAACTTCTTACTACCTGCCTCTCTGTCAGTCTGTCATCTCTTAACTTCTTACTATCTGTCTCTCTATCAGTCTGTCTTCTCTTAACTTCTTACTACCTGTCTCTCTGTCAGTCTGTCATCTCTTAACTTATTACAACCTGTCTCTCTCTTAGTCTGTCTTCCCTTAACTTCTTACTACCTGTCTCTCTGTCAGTCTGTCATCTCTTAACTTCTTACTACCTGTCTCTCTCTCAGTCTGTTTTCTCTAAACTGCTTACTACCTGTTTCTCTGTCAGTATGTCATCTCTTAACTTCTTACTACCTGCCTCTCTGTCAGTCTGTCATCTCTTAACTTCTTACTACCTGTCTCTCTGTCAGTCTGTCTTCTCTTAACTTTTTACTACCTGTCTCTCTGTCAGTCTGTCATCTCTTAACTTCTTACTACCTGTCTCTCTGTCAGTCTGTCTTCTCTTAACTTCTTACTACCTGTCTCTCTGTCAGTCTGTCATCTCTTAACTTCTTACTATCTGTCTCTCTATCAGTCTGTCTTCTCTTAACTTCTTACTACCTGTCTCTCTGTCAGTCTGTCATCTCTAAACTTCTTACAACCTGTCTCTCTGTCAGTCTGTCTTTCCTTAACTTCTTACTACCTGTCTCTCTGTCAGTCTGTCATCTCTTAACTTCTTACTACCTGTCTCTCTGTCAGTCTGTTTTCTGTTAACTGGTTACTACCTGTTCATCTGTCAGTATGTCATCTCTTAACTTCTTACTACCTGCCTCTCTGTCAGTCTGTCATCTCTTAACTTCTTACTACCTGTCTCTCTGTCAGTCTGTCATCTCTTAACTTCTTACTACCTGTCTCTCGGACAGTCTTTCATCTCTTAACTTCTTACTACCTGTCTCTGTGTCAGTCTGTCTTCTCTTAACTTCTTGCTACATGTCTCTCTGTCAATCTGTCTTCTCTTAACTTCTTACTACCTGTCTCCCTGTCAGTCTGTCTTCTCTTAACTTCTTACTACATGTCTCTCTGTCAGTCTGTCTTCTCTTAACTTCTTACTACCTGTCTCTCTGTCAGTCTGTCTTCTCTTAACTTCTTACTACCTGTCTCTCTGTCAGTCTGTCGTCTCTTAACTTCTTACTACCTGTCTCTCTGTCAGTCTGTCATCTCTTAACTACTTACTATCTGTCTCTCTGTCAGTCTGTCTTCTCTTGACTTCTTACTACCTGCTTCTCTGTCAGTCTGTCATCTCTTAACTTCTTACTATCTCCCTCTCTGTCAGTCTGTCATCTCTTAACTACTTACTATCTGTCTCTCTGTCAGTCTGTCTTCTCTTACCTTCTTACTACCTGTCTCTCTGTCAGTCTGTCATCTCTTAACTTCTTACTACCTGTCTCTCTGTCAGTCTGTCATCTCTTAACTTCTTACTACAGGTCTCTCTGTCAGTCTGTCTTCTCTTAACTTCTTACTACCTGTTTCTCTGTCAGTCTGTCATCTCTTAACTTCTTACTACCTGTCTCTCTGTCAGTCTGTCATCTCTTAACTTCTTACTACCTGTCTATCTGTCAGTCTGTCATCTCTTAACTTCTTACTACCTGTCTCTCTGTCAATCTGTCTTCTCTTAACTTTTTACTACCTGTCTCTCTGTCAATCTGTCTTCTCTTAACTTCTTACTATCTGTCTCTCTGTTAGTCTGTCTTCTCTTAACTTCTTACTACCTGCTTCTCTGTCAGTCTGTCATCTCTTAACTTCTTACTACCTGTCTCTCTGTCAATCTGTCTTCTCTTAACTTCTTACTACCTGTCTCTCTGTCATTCTGTCTTCTCTTAACTTCTTACTACCTGTCTCTCTGTCAGTCTGTCTTCACTTAACTTCTTACTACCTGTCTCTCTGACAGTCTGTCATCTCTTAACTTCTTACTACCTGTCTCTCTGTCAGTCTGTCATCTCTTAACTTCTTACGACCTGTCTCTCTGTCAGTCTGTGTTCTCTTAACTCCTTACTACCTGCCTCTCTGTCAGTCTTTCATCTCTTAACTTCTTACTACCTGTCTCTCTGTCATTCTGTCTTCCGTAAACTTCTTACTACATGTCACTCTGTCAGTCTGTCTTCTCTTAACTTCTTACTACCTGTCTCTCGGTCAGTCTTTCATCTCTTAACTTCTTACTACCTGTCTCTCTGTCAGTCTGTCTTCACTTAACTTCTTACTACCTGTCTCTCTGTCAGTCTGTCTTCTATTAACTTCTTACTACCTGTCTCTCTGTCAGTCTGTCTTCTCTTAACTTCTTACTACCTGTCTCTCTGACAGTCTGTCATCTCTTAACTTCTTACTACCTGTCTCTCTGTCAGTCTGTCATCTCTTAACTTCTTACTACCTGTCTCTCTGTCAGTCTGTCATCTCTTAACTTCTTACTACCTGTCTCTCTGTCAGTCTGTCTTCTCTTAACTTCTTACTACATGTCTCTCTGTCAGTCTGTCTTCTCTTAACTTCTTACTACCTGTCTCTCTGTCAGTCTGTCTTCTCTTAACTTCTTACTACCTGTCTCTCTGTCAGTCTGTCATCTCTTAACTACTTACTATCTGTCTCTCTGTCAGTCTGTGTTCTCTTAACTCCTTACTACCTGCCTCTCTGTCAGTCTGTAAACTCTTAACTTCTTACTACCTGTCTCTCTGTCAGTCTGTCTTCTCTTAACTTCTTACTACCTGTCTCTCTGTCAGTCTGTTTTCTCTTAACTTCTTACTACCTGTCTCTCTGACAGTCTGTCATCTCTTAACTTCTTACTACATGTCTCTCTGTCAGTCTGTCATCTCTTTACTTCTTACTACCTGTCTCTCTGTCAGTCTGTGTTCTCTTAACTCCTTACTACCTGCCTCTCTGTCAGTCTTTCATCTCTTAACTTCTTACTACCTGTCTCTCTGTCAGTCTGTCTTCTCTTAACTTCTTACTACCTGTCTCTCTGTCAGTCTGTTTTCTCTTAACCTCTTACTACCTGTCTCTCTGACAGTCTGTCATCTCTTAACTTCTTAGTAACTGTCTCTCTGTCAGTCTGTCATCTCTTAACTTCTTACTATCTGTCTCTCGGACAGTCTTTCATCTCTTAACTTCTTACAACCTGTCTCTGTGTCAGTCTGTCTTCTCTTAACTTCTTGCTACATGTCTCTCTGTCAATCTGTCTTCTCTTAACTTCTTACTACCTGTCTCCCTGTCAGTCTGTCTTCTCTTAACTTCTTACTACATGTCTCTCTGTCAGTCTGTCTTCTCTTAACTTCTTACTACCTGTCTCTCTGTCAGTCTGTCTTCTCTTAACTTCTTACTACCTGTCTCTCTGTCAGTCTGTCGTCTCTTAACTTCTTACTACCTGTCTCTCTGTCAGTCTGTCATCCCTTAACTACTTACTATCTGTCTCTCTGTCAGTCTGTCTTCTCTTAACTTCTTACTACCTGCTTCTCTGTCAGTCTGTCATCTCTTAACTTCTTACTATCTCCCTCTCTGTCAGTCTGTCATCTCTTAACTACTTACTATCTGTCTCTCTGTCAGTCTGTCTTCTCTTACCTTCTTACTACCTGTCTCTCTGTCAGTCTGTCATCTCTTAACTTCTTACTACAGGTCTCTCTGTCAGTCTGTCTTCTCTTAACTTCTTACTACCTGTCTCTCTGTCAGTCTGTCATCTCTTAACTTCTTACTACCTGTCTCTCTGTCAGTCTGTCATCTCTTAACTTCTTACTACCTGTCTCTCTGTCAGTCTGTCATCTCTTAACTTCTTACTACCTGTCTCTCTGTCAATCTGTCTTCTCTTAACTTTTTACTACCTGTCTCTCTGTCAATCTGTCTTCTCTTAACTTCTTACTATCTGTCTCTCTGTTAGTCTGTCTTCTCTTAACTTCTTACTACCCGCTTCTCTGTCAGTCTGTCATCTCTTAACTTCTTACTACCTGTCTCTCTGTCAATCTGTCTTCTCTTAACTTCTTACTACATGTCTCTCTGTCATTCTGTCTTCTCTTAACTTCTTACTACCTGTCTCTCTGTCAGTCTGTCTTCACTTAACTTCTTACTACCTGTCTCTCTGACAGTCTGTCATCTCTTAACTTCTTACTACCTGTCTCTCTGTCAGTCTGTCATCTCTTAACTTCTTACGACCTGTCTCTCTCTCAGTCTGTGTTCTCTTAACTCCTTACTACCTGCCTCTCTGTCAGTCTTTCATCTCTTAACTTCTTACTACCTGTCTCTCTGTCAGTCTGTCTTCTCTAAACTTCTTACTACATGTCACTCTGTCAGTCTGTCTTCTCTTAACTTCTTACTACCTGTCTCTCGGTCAGTCTTTCATCTCTTAACTTATTACTACCTGTCTCTCTGTCAGTCTGTCTTCACTTAACTTCTTACTACCTGTCTCTCTGTCAGTCTGTCTTCTATTAACTTCTTACTACCTGTCTCTCTGTCAGTCTGTCTTCTCTTAACTTCTTACTACCTGTCTCTCTGACAGTCTGTCATCTCTTAACTTCTTACTACCTGTCTCTCTGTCAGTCTGTCATCTCTTAACTTCTTACTACCTGTCTCTCTGTCAGTCTGTCATCTCTTAACTTCTTACTACCTGTCTCTCTGTCAGTCTGTCTTCTCTTAACTTCTTACTACATGTCTCTCTGTCAGTCTGTCTTCTCTTAACTTCTTACTACCTGTCTCTCTGTCAGTCTGTCTTCTCTTAACTTCTTACTACCTGTCTCTCTGTCAGTCTGTCATCTCTTAACTACTTACTATCTGTCTCTCTGTCAGTCTGTGTTCTCTTAACTCCTTACTACCTGCCTCTCTGTCAGTCTGTCAACTCTTAACTTCTTACTACCTGTCTCTCTGTCAGTCTGTCTTCTCTTAACTTCTTACTACCTGTCCCTCTGTCAGTCTGTTTTCTCTTAACTTCTTACTACCTGTCTCTCTGACAGTCTGTCATCTCTTAACTTCTTACTACATGTCTCTCTGTCAGTCTGTCATCTCTTTACTTCTTACTACCTGTCTCTCTGTCAGTCTGTGTTCTCTTAACTCCTTACTACCTGCCTCTCTGTCAGTCTTTCATCTCTTAACTTCTTACTACCTGTCTCTCTGTCAGTCTGTCTTCTCTTAACTTCTTACTACCTGTCTCTCTGTCAGTCTGTTTTCTCTTAACTTCTTACTACCTGTCTCTCTGACAGTCTGTCATCTCTTAACTTCTTAGTAACTGTCTCTCTGTCAGTCTGTCATCTCTTAACTTCTTACTATCTGTCTCTCGGACAGTCTTTCATCTCTTAACTTCTTACTACCTGTCTCTGTGTCAGTCTGTCTTCTCTTAACTTCTTGCTACATGTCTCTCTGTCAATCTGTCTTCTCTTAACTTCTTACTACCTGTCTCCCTGTCAGTCTGTCTTCTCTTAACTTCTTACTACATGTCTCTCTGTCAGTCTGTCTTCTCTTAACTTCTTACTACCTGTCTCTCTGTCAGTCTGTCTTCTATTAACTTCTTACTACCTGTCTCTCTGTCAGTCTGTCGTCTCTTAACTTCTTACTACCTGTCTCTCTGTCAGTCTGTCATCTCTTAACTTCTTACGACCTGTCTCTCTGTCAGTCTGTGTTCTCTTAACTCCTTACTACCTGCCTCTCTGTCAGTCTTTCATCTCTTAACTTCTTACTACCTGTCTCTCTGTCATTCTGTCTTCTCTAAACTTCTTACTACATGTCACTCTGTCAGTCTGTCTTCTCTTAACTTCTTACTACCTGTCTCTCGGTCAGTCTTTCATCTCTTAACTTCTTACTACCTGTCTCTCTGTCAGTCTGTCTTCACTTAACTTCTTACTACCTGTCTCTCTGTCAGTCTGTCTTCTATTAACTTCTTACTACCTGTCTCTCTGTCAGTCTGTCTTCTCTTAACTTCTTACTACCTGTCTCTCTGACAGTCTGTCATCTCTTAACTTCTTACTACCTGTCTCTCTGTCAGTCTGTCATCTCTTAACTTCTTACTACCTGTCTCTCTGTCAGTCTGTCATCTCTTAACTTCTTACTACCTGTCTCTCTGTCAGTCTGTCTTCTCTTAACTTCTTACTACATGTCTCTCTGTCAGTCTGTCTTCTCTTAACTTCTTACTACCTGTCTCTCTGTCAGTCTGTCTTCTCTTAACTTCTTACTACCTGTCTCTCTGTCAGTCTGTCATCTCTTAACTACTTACTATCTGTCTCTCTGTCAGTCTGTGTTCTCTTAACTCCTTACTACCTGCCTCTCTGTCAGTCTGTAAACTCTTAACTTCTTACTACCTGTCTCTCTGTCAGTCTGTCTTCTCTTAACTTCTTACTACCTGTCTCTCTGTCAGTCTGTTTTCTCTTAACTTCTTACTACCTGTCTCTCTGACAGTCTGTCATCTCTTAACTTCTTACTACATGTCTCTCTGTCAGTCTGTCATCTCTTTACTTCTTACTACCTGTCTCTCTGTCAGTCTGTGTTCTCTTAACTCCTTACTACCTGCCTCTCTGTCAGTCTTTCATCTCTTAACTTCTTACTACCTGTCTCTCTGTCAGTCTGTCTTCTCTTAACTTCTTACTACCTGTCTCTCTGTCAGTCTGTTTTCTCTTAACTTCTTACTACCTGTCTCTCTGACAGTCTGTCATCTCTTAACTTCTTAGTAACTGTCTCTCTGTCAGTCTGTCATCTCTTAACTTCTTACTATCTGTCTCTCGGACAGTCTTTCATCTCTTAACTTCTTACAACCTGTCTCTGTGTCAGTCTGTCTTCTCTTAACTTCTTGCTACATGTCTCTCTGTCAATCTGTCTTCTCTTAACTTCTTACTACCTGTCTCTCTGTCAGTCTGTTTTCTCTTAACTTCTTACTACCTGTCTCTCTGACAGTCTGTCATCTCTTAACTTCTTAGTAACTGTCTCTCTGTCAGTCTGTCATCTCTTAACTTCTTACTATCTGTCTCTCGGACAGTCTTTCATCTCTTAACTTCTTACAACCTGTCTCTGTGTCAGTCTGTCTTCTCTTAACTTCTTGCTACATGTCTCTCTGTCAATCTGTCTTCTCTTAACTTCTTACTACCTGTCTCTCTGTCAGTCTGTCATCTCTTAACTTCTTACGACCTGTCTCTCTGTCAGTCTGTGTTCTCTTAACTCCTTACTACCTGCCTCTCTGTCAGTCTTTCATCTCTTAACTTCTTACTACCTGTCTCTCTGTCAGTCTGTCTTCTCTAAACTTCTTACTACATGTCACTCTGTCAGTCTGTCTTCTCTTAACTTCTTACTACCTGTCTCTCGGTCAGTCTTTCATCTCTTAACTTATTACTACCTGTCTCTCTGTCAGTCTGTCTTCACTTAACTTCTTACTACCTGTCTCTCTGTCAGTCTGTCTTCTATTAACTTCTTACTACCTGTCTCTCTGTCAGTCTGTCTTCTCTTAACTTCTTACTACCTGTCTCTCTGACAGTCTGTCATCTCTTAACTTCTTACTACCTGTCTCTCTGTCAGTCTGTCATCTCTTAACTTCTTACTACCTGTCTCTCTGTCAGTCTGTCATCTCTTAACTTCTTACTACCTGTCTCTCTGTCAGTCTGTCTTCTCTTAACTTCTTACTACATGTCTCTCTGTCAGTCTGTCTTCTCTTAACTTCTTACTACCTGTCTCTCTGTCAGTCTGTCTTCTCTTAACTTCTTACTACCTGTCTCTCTGTCAGTCTGTCATCTCTTAACTACTTACTAACTGTCTCTCTGTCAGTCTGTGTTCTCTTAACTCCTTACTACCTGCCTCTCTGTCAGTCTGTCAACTCTTAACTTCTTACTACCTGTCTCTCTGTCAGTCTGTCTTCTCTTAACTTCTTACTACCTGTCCCTCTGTCAGTCTGTTTTCTCTTAACTTCTTACTACCTGTCTCTCTGACAGTCTGTCATCTCTTAACTTCTTAGTAACTGTCTCTCTGTCAGTCTGTCATCTCTTAACTTCTTACTATCTGTCTCTCGGACAGTCTTTCATCTCTTAACTTCTTACTACCTGTCTCTGTGTCAGTCTGTCTTCTCTTAACTTCTTGCTACATGTCTCTCTGTCAATCTGTCTTCTCTTAACTTCTTACTACCTGTCTCCCTGTCAGTCTGTCTTCTCTTAACTTCTTACTACATGTCTCTCTGTCAGTCTGTCTTCTCTTAACTTCTTACTACCTGTCTCTCTGTCAGTCTGTCTTCTCTTAACTTCTTACTACCTGTCTCTCTGTCAGTCTGTCGTCTCTTAACTTCTTACTACCTGTCTCTCTGTCAGTCTGTCATCTCTTAACTTCTTACGACCTGTCTCTCTGTCAGTCTGTGTTCTCTTAACTCCTTACTACCTGCCTCTCTGTCAGTCTTTCATCTCTTAACTTCTTACTACCTGTCTCTCTGTCATTCTGTCTTCTCTAAACTTCTTACTACATGTCACTCTGTCAGTCTGTCTTCTCTTAACTTCTTACTACCTGTCTCTCGGTCAGTCTTTCATCTCTTAACTTCTTACTACCTGTCTCTCTGTCAGTCTGTCTTCACTTAACTTCTTACTACCTGTCTCTCTGTCAGTCTGTCTTCTATTAACTTCTTACTACCCGTCTCTCTGTCAGTCTGTCTTCTCTTAACTTCTTACTACCTGTCTCTCTGACAGTCTGTCATCTCTTAACTTCTTACTACCTGTCTCTCTGTCAGTCTGTCATCTCTTAACTTCTTACTACCTGTCTCTCTGTCAGTCTGTCATCTCTTAACTTCTTACTACCTGTCTCTCTGTCAGTCTGTCTTCTCTTAACTTCTTACTACATGTCTCTCTGTCAGTCTGTCTTCTCTTAACTTCTTACTACCTGTCTCTCTGTCAGTCTGTCTTCTCTTAACTTCTTACTACCTGTCTCTCTGTCAGTCTGTCATCTCTTAACTACTTACTATCTGTCTCTCTGTCAGTCTGTGTTCTCTTAACTCCTTACTACCTGCCTCTCTGTCAGTCTGTAAACTCTTAACTTCTTACTACCTGTCTCTCTGTCAGTCTGTCTTCTCTTAACTTCTTACTACCTGTCTCTCTGTCAGTCTGTTTTCTCTTAACTTCTTACTACCTGTCTCTCTGACAGTCTGTCATCTCTTAACTTCTTACTACATGTCTCTCTGTCAGTCTGTCATCTCTTTACTTCTTACTACCTGTCTCTCTGTCAGTCTGTGTTCTCTTAACTCCTTACTACCTGCCTCTCTGTCAGTCTTTCATCTCTTAACTTCTTACTACCTGTCTCTCTGTCAGTCTGTCTTCTCTTAACTTCTTACTACCTGTCTCTCTGTCAGTCTGTTTTCTCTTAACTTCTTACTACCTGTCTCTCTGACAGTCTGTCATCTCTTAACTTCTTAGTAACTGTCTCTCTGTCAGTCTGTCATCTCTTAACTTCTTACTATCTGTCTCTCGGACAGTCTTTCATCTCTTAACTTCTTACAACCTGTCTCTGTGTCAGTCTGTCTTCTCTTAACTTCTTGCTACATGTCTCTCTGTCAATCTGTCTTCTCTTAACTTCTTACTACCTGTCTCCCTGTCAGTCTGTCTTCTCTTAACTTCTTACTACATGTCTCTCTGTCAGTCTGTCTTCTCTTAACTTCTTACTACCTGTCTCTCTGTCAGTCTGTCTTCTCTTAACTTCTTACTACCTGTCTCTCTGTCAGTCTGTCGTCTCTTAACTTCTTACTACCTGTCTCTCTGTCAGTCTGTCATCTCTTAACTACTTACTATCTGTCTCTCTGTCAGTCTGTCTTCTCTTAACTTCTTACTACCTGCTTCTCTGTCAGTCTGTCATCTCTTAACTTCTTACTATCTCCCTCTCTGTCAGTCTGTCATCTCTTAACTACTTACTATCTGTCTCTCTGTCAGTCTGTCTTCTCTTACCTTCTTACTACCTGTCTCTCTGTCAGTCTGTCATCTCTTAACTTCTTACTACAGGTCTCTCTGTCAGTCTGTCTTCTCTTAACTTCTTACTACCTGTCTCTCTGTCAGTCTGTCATCTCTTAACTTCTTACTACCTGTCTCTCTGTCAGTCTGTCATCTCTTAACTTCTTACTACCTGTCTCTCTGTCAGTCTGTCATCTCTTAACTTCTTACTACCTGTCTCTCTGTCAATCTGTCTTCTCTTAACTTTTTACTACCTGTCTCTCTGTCAATCTGTCTTCTCTTAACTTCTTACTATCTGTCTCTCTGTTAGTCTGTCTTCTCTTAACTTCTTACTACCCGCTTCTCTGTCAGTCTGTCATCTCTTAACTTCTTACTACCTGTCTCTCTGTCAATCTGTCTTCTCTTAACTTCTTACTACATGTCTCTCTGTCATTCTGTCTTCTCTTAACTTCTTACTACCTGTCTCTCTGTCAGTCTGTCTTCACTTAACTTCTTACTACCTGTCTCTCTGACAGTCTGTCATCTCTTAACTTCTTACTACCTGTCTCTCTGTCAGTCTGTCATCTCTTAACTTCTTACGACCTGTCTCTCTGTCAGTCTGTGTTCTCTTAACTCCTTACTACCTGCCTCTCTGTCAGTCTTTCATCTCTTAACTTCTTACTACCTGTCTCTCTGTCAGTCTGTCTTCTCTAAACTTCTTACTACATGTCACTCTGTCAGTCTGTCTTCTCTTAACTTCTTACTACCTGTCTCTCGGTCAGTCTTTCATCTCTTAACTTATTACTACCTGTCTCTCTGTCAGTCTGTCTTCACTTAACTTCTTACTACCTGTCTCTCTGTCAGTCTGTCTTCTATTAACTTCTTACTACCTGTCTCTCTGTCAGTCTGTCTTCTCTTAACTTCTTACTACCTGTCTCTCTGACAGTCTGTCATCTCTTAACTTCTTACTACCTGTCTCTCTGTCAGTCTGTCATCTCTTAACTTCTTACTACCTGTCTCTCTGTCAGTCTGTCATCTCTTAACTTCTTACTACCTGTCTCTCTGTCAGTCTGTCTTCTCTTAACTTCTTACTACATGTCTCTCTGTCAGTCTGTCTTCTCTTAACTTCTTACTACCTGTCTCTCTGTCAGTCTGTCTTCTCTTAACTTCTTACTACCTGTCTCTCTGTCAGTCTGTCATCTCTTAACTTCTTACTACCTGTCTCTCTGTCAGTCTGTCTTCTCTTAACTTCTTACTACCTGTCTCTCTGTCAGTCTGTCATCTCTTAACTTCTTACTACCTGTCTCTCTGTCAGTCTGTCTTCTCTTAACTTCTTACTACCTGTCTCTCTGTCAGTCTTTCATCTCTTAACTTCTTACTACCTGTCTCTCTGTCAGTCTGTCTTCACTTAACTTCTTACTACCTGTCTCTCTGTCAGTCTGTCTTCTATTAACTTCTTACTACCCGTCTCTCTGTCAGTCTGTCTTCTCTTAACTTCTTACTACCTGTCTCTCTGACAGTCTGTCATCTCTTAACTTCTTACTACCTGTCTCTCTGTCAGTCTGTCATCTCTTAACTTCTTACTACCTGTCTCTCTGTCAGTCTGTCATCTCTTAACTTCTTACTACCTGTCTCTCTGTCAGTCTGTCTTCTCTTAACTTCTTACTACATGTCTCTCTGTCAGTCTGTCTTCTCTTAACTTCTTACTACCTGTCTCTCTGTCAGTCTGTCTTCTCTTAACTTCTTACTACCTGTCTCTCTGTCAGTCTGTCATCTCTTAACTACTTACTATCTGTCTCTCTGTCAGTCTGTGTTCTCTTAACTCCTTACTACCTGCCTCTCTGTCAGTCTGTAAACTCTTAACTTCTTACTACCTGTCTCTCTGTCAGTCTGTCTTCTCTTAACTTCTTACTACCTGTCTCTCTGTCAGTCTGTTTTCTCTTAACTTCTTACTACCTGTCTCTCTGACAGTCTGTCATCTCTTAACTTCTTACTACATGTCTCTCTGTCAGTCTGTCATCTCTTTACTTCTTACTACCTGTCTCTCTGTCAGTCTGTGTTCTCTTAACTCCTTACTACCTGCCTCTCTGTCAGTCTTTCATCTCTTAACTTCTTACTACCTGTCTCTCTGTCAGTCTGTCTTCTCTTAACTTCTTACTACCTGTCTCTCTGTCAGTCTGTTTTCTCTTAACTTCTTACTACCTGTCTCTCTGACAGTCTGTCATCTCTTAACTTCTTAGTAACTGTCTCTCTGTCAGTCTGTCATCTCTTAACTTCTTACTATCTGTCTCTCGGACAGTCTTTCATCTCTTAACTTCTTACAACCTGTCTCTGTGTCAGTCTGTCTTCTCTTAACTTCTTGCTACATGTCTCTCTGTCAATCTGTCTTCTCTTAACTTCTTACTACCTGTCTCCCTGTCAGTCTGTCTTCTCTTAACTTCTTACTACATGTCTCTCTGTCAGTCTGTCTTCTCTTAACTTCTTACTACCTGTCTCTCTGTCAGTCTGTCTTCTCTTAACTTCTTACTACCTGTCTCTCTGTCAGTCTGTCGTCTCTTAACTTCTTACTACCTGTCTCTCTGTCAGTCTGTCATCTCTTAACTACTTACTATCTGTCTCTCTGTCAGTCTGTCTTCTCTTAACTTCTTACTACCTGCTTCTCTGTCAGTCTGTCATCTCTTAACTTCTTACTATCTCCCTCTCTGTCAGTCTGTCATCTCTTAACTACTTACTATCTGTCTCTCTGTCAGTCTGTCTTCTCTTACCTTCTTACTACCTGTCTCTCTGTCAGTCTGTCATCTCTTAACTTCTTACTACAGGTCTCTCTGTCAGTCTGTCTTCTCTTAACTTCTTACTACCTGTCTCTCTGTCAGTCTGTCATCTCTTAACTTCTTACTACCTGTCTCTCTGTCAGTCTGTCATCTCTTAACTTCTTACTACCTGTCTCTCTGTCAGTCTGTCATCTCTTAACTTCTTACTACCTGTCTCTCTGTCAATCTGTCTTCTCTTAACTTTTTACTACCTGTCTCTCTGTCAATCTGTCTTCTCTTAACTTCTTACTATCTGTCTCTCTGTTAGTCTGTCTTCTCTTAACTTCTTACTACCCGCTTCTCTGTCAGTCTGTCATCTCTTAACTTCTTACTACCTGTCTCTCTGTCAATCTGTCTTCTCTTAACTTCTTACTACATGTCTCTCTGTCATTCTGTCTTCTCTTAACTTCTTACTACCTGTCTCTCTGTCAGTCTGTCTTCACTTAACTTCTTACTACCTGTCTCTCTGACAGTCTGTCATCTCTTAACTTCTTACTACCTGTCTCTCTGTCAGTCTGTCATCTCTTAACTTCTTACGACCTGTCTCTCTGTCAGTCTGTGTTCTCTTAACTCCTTACTACCTGCCTCTCTGTCAGTCTTTCATCTCTTAACTTCTTACTACCTGTCTCTCTGTCAGTCTGTCTTCTCTAAACTTCTTACTACATGTCACTCTGTCAGTCTGTCTTCTCTTAACTTCTTACTACCTGTCTCTCGGTCAGTCTTTCATCTCTTAACTTATTACTACCTGTCTCTCTGTCAGTCTGTCTTCACTTAACTTCTTACTACCTGTCTCTCTGTCAGTCTGTCTTCTATTAACTTCTTACTACCTGTCTCTCTGTCAGTCTGTCTTCTCTTAACTTCTTACTACCTGTCTCTCTGACAGTCTGTCATCTCTTAACTTCTTACTACCTGTCTCTCTGTCAGTCTGTCATCTCTTAACTTCTTACTACCTGTCTCTCTGTCAGTCTGTCATCTCTTAACTTCTTACTACCTGTCTCTCTGTCAGTCTGTCTTCTCTTAACTTCTTACTACATGTCTCTCTGTCAGTCTGTCTTCTCTTAACTTCTTACTACCTGTCTCTCTGTCAGTCTGTCTTCTCTTAACTTCTTACTACCTGTCTCTCTGTCAGTCTGTCATCTCTTAACTACTTACTATCTGTCTCTCTGTCAGTCTGTGTTCTCTTAACTCCTTACTACCTGCCTCTCTGTCAGTCTGTCAACTCTTAACTTCTTACTACCTGTCTCTCTGTCAGTCTGTCTTCTCTTAACTTCTTACTACCTGTCCCTCTGTCAGTCTGTTTTCTCTTAACTTCTTACTACCTGTCTCTCTGACAGTCTGTCATCTCTTAACTTCTTACTACATGTCTCTCTGTCAGTCTGTCATCTCTTTACTTCTTACTACCTGTCTCTCTGTCAGTCTGTGTTCTCTTAACTCCTTACTACCTGCCTCTCTGTCAGTCTTTCATCTCTTAACTTCTTACTACCTGTCTCTCTGTCAGTCTGTCTTCTCTTAACTTCTTACTACCTGTCTCTCTGTCAGTCTGTTTTCTCTTAACTTCTTACTACCTGTCTCTCTGACAGTCTGTCATCTCTTAACTTCTTAGTAACTGTCTCTCTGTCAGTCTGTCATCTCTTAACTTCTTACTATCTGTCTCTCGGACAGTCTTTCATCTCTTAACTTCTTACTACCTGTCTCTGTGTCAGTCTGTCTTCTCTTAACTTCTTGCTACATGTCTCTCTGTCAATCTGTCTTCTCTTAACTTCTTACTACCTGTCTCCCTGTCAGTCTGTCTTCTCTTAACTTCTTACTACATGTCTCTCTGTCAGTCTGTCTTCTCTTAACTTCTTACTACCTGTCTCTCTGTCAGTCTGTCTTCTCTTAACTTCTTACTACCTGTCTCTCTGTCAGTCTGTCGTCTCTTAACTTCTTACTACCTGTCTCTCTGTCAGTCTGTCATCTCTTAACTACTTACTATCTGTCTCTCTGTCAGTCTGTCTTCTCTTAACTTCTTACTACCTGCTTCTCTGTCAGTCTGTCATCTCTTAACTTCTTACTATCTCCCTCTCTGTCAGTCTGTCATCTCTTAACTACTTACTATCTGTCTCTCTGTCAGTCTGTCTTCTCTTACCTTCTTACTACCTGTCTCTCTGTCAGTCTGTCATCTCTTAACTTCTTACTACAGGTCTCTCTGTCAGTCTGTCTTCTCTTAACTTCTTACTACCTGTCTCTCTGTCAGTCTGTCATCTCTTAACTTCTTACTACCTGTCTCTCTGTCAGTCTGTCATCTCTTAACTTCTTACTACCTGTCTCTCTGTCAGTCTGTCATCTCTTAACTTCTTACTACCTGTCTCTCTGTCAATCTGTCTTCTCTTAACTTTTTACTACCTGTCTCTCTGTCAATCTGTCTTCTCTTAACTTCTTACTATCTGTCTCTCTGTTAGTCTGTCTTCTCTTAACTTCTTACTACCCGCTTCTCTGTCAGTCTGTCATCTCTTAACTTCTTACTACCTGTCTCTCTGTCAATCTGTCTTCTCTTAACTTCTTACTACATGTCTCTCTGTCATTCTGTCTTCTCTTAACTTCTTACTACCTGTCTCTCTGTCAGTCTGTCTTCACTTAACTTCTTACTACCTGTCTCTCTGACAGTCTGTCATCTCTTAACTTCTTACTACCTGTCTCTCTGTCAGTCTGTCATCTCTTAACTTCTTACGACCTGTCTCTCTGTCAGTCTGTGTTCTCTTAACTCCTTACTACCTGCCTCTCTGTCAGTCTTTCATCTCTTAACTTCTTACTACCTGTCTCTCTGTCAGTCTGTCTTCTCTAAACTTCTTACTACATGTCACTCTGTCAGTCTGTCTTCTCTTAACTTCTTACTACCTGTCTCTCGGTCAGTCTTTCATCTCTTAACTTATTACTACCTGTCTCTCTGTCAGTCTGTCTTCACTTAACTTCTTACTACCTGTCTCTCTGTCAGTCTGTCTTCTATTAACTTCTTACTACCTGTCTCTCTGTCAGTCTGTCTTCTCTTAACTTCTTACTACCTGTCTCTCTGACAGTCTGTCATCTCTTAACTTCTTACTACCTGTCTCTCTGTCAGTCTGTCATCTCTTAACTTCTTACTACCTGTCTCTCTGTCAGTCTGTCATCTCTTAACTTCTTACTACCTGTCTCTCTGTCAGTCTGTCTTCTCTTAACTTCTTACTACATGTCTCTCTGTCAGTCTGTCTTCTCTTAACTTCTTACTACCTGTCTCTCTGTCAGTCTGTCTTCTCTTAACTTCTTACTACCTGTCTCTCTGTCAGTCTGTCATCTCTTAACTACTTACTATCTGTCTGTCTGTCAGTCTGTGTTCTCTTAACTCCTTACTACCTGCCTCTCTATCAGTCTGTCAACTCTTAACTTCTTACTACCTGTCTCTCTGTCAGTCTGTCTTCTCTTAACTTCTTACTACCTGTCTCTCTGTCAGTCTGTTTTCTCTTAACTTCTTACTACCTGTCTCTCTGACAGTCTGTCATCTCTTAACTTCTTACTACATGTCTCTCTGTCAGTCTGTCATCTCTTTACTTCTTACTACCTGTCTCGCTGTCAGTCTGTGTTCTCTTAACTCCTTACTACCTGCCTCTCTGTCAGTCTTTCATCTCTTAACTTCTTACTACCTGTCTCTCTGTCAGTCTGTCTTCTCTTAACTTCTTACTACCTGTCTCTCTGTCAGTCTGTTTTCTCTTAACTTCTTACTACCTGTCTCTCTGACAGTCTGTCATCTCTTAACTTCTTACTACATGTCTCTCTGTCAGTCTGTCATCTCTTAACTTCTTACTACCTGTCTCTCTGTCAGTCTGTGTTCTCTTAACTCCTTACTACCTGCCTCTCTGTCAGTCTGTCTTCTCTTAACTTCTTACTACCTGTCTCTCTGTCAGTCTTTCATTTCTTAACTTCTTACTACCTGTCTCTCTGTCAGTCTGTCTTCAATTACTTCTTACTACCTGTCTCTCTGTCAGTCTGTCTTCTATTAACTTCTTACTACCTGTCTCTCTGTCAGTCTGTCTTCTCTTAACTTCTTACTACCTGTCTCTCTGACAGTCTGTCATCTCTTAACTTCTTACTACCTGTCTCTCTGTCAGTCTGTCATCTCTTAACTTCTTACTACCTGTCTCTCTGTCAGTCTGTCTTCTCTTAACTACTTACTATCTGTCTCTCTGTCAGTCTGTGTTCTCTTAACTCCTTACTACCTGCCTCTCTGTCAGTCTTTCATCACTTAACTTCTTACTATCAGTCTCTCTGTCAGTCTGTCTTCTCTTAACTTCTTACTACCTGTCTCTCTGTCAGTCTGTCATCTCTTTACTTCTTACTACCTGTCTCTCAGTCAGTCTGTCATCTCTTAACTTTTTACTATTTGTCTCTCTTTCAGTCTCTCTTCTCTTAACGTCTTACTACCTGTCTCTCTGACAGTCTGTCATCTCTTAACTTCTTACTACCTGTCTCTCTGTCAGTCTGTCATCTCTTAACTTCTTACTACCTGTCTCTCTGTCAGTCTGTCTTCTCTTAACTACTTACTATCTGTCTCTCTGTCAGTCTGTCTTCTCCTAACTTCTTACTACCTGTCTCTCTGTCAGTCTGTCTTCTCTTAACTTTTACTACATGTCTCTCTGTCAGTCTTTCATCGCTTAAGTTCTTACTACCTGTCTCTCTGTCAGTCTGTCATCTCTTAACTTCTTACTACCTGTCTCTGTGTCAGTCCGTCTTCTCTTAACTTCTTGCTACATGTCTCTCTGTCAGTCTGTCTTCTCTTAACTTCTTACTACCTGTCTCTCTGTCAGTCTGTCTTCTCTTAACTTCTTACTACATGTCTCTCTGTCAGTCTGTCTTCTCTTAACTTCTTACTACCTGTCTATCTGTCAGTCTGTCTTCTCTTAACTTCTTACTACCTGTCTCTCTGTCAGTCTGTCATCTCTTAACTACTTACTATCTGTCTCTCTGTCAGTCTGTGTTCTCTTAACTCCTTACTACCTGTCTCTCTGTCAGTCTGTCATCTCTTAACTTCTTGCTACATGTCTCTCTGTCAGTCTCTCTTCTCTTAACTTCTTACTATCTGCCTCTCTGTCAGTCTGTCATCTCTTAACTACTTACTATCTGTCTCTCTGTCAGTCTGTCTTCTCTTAACTTCTTACTACCTGTCTCTCTGTCAGTCTGTCGTCTCTTAACTTCTTACTGCCTGTCTCTCTGTCAGTCTGTCATCTCTTAACTACTTACTATCTGTCTCTCTGTCAGTCTGTGTTCTCTTAACTCCTTACTACCTGCCTCTCTGTCAGTCTTTCATCTCTTAACTTCTTACTACCTGTCTCTCTGTCAGTCTGTCTTCTCTTAACTTCTTACTACATGTCTCTCTGTCAGTCTGTCTTCTCTTAACTTCTTACTACCTGTCTCTCGGTCAGTCTTTCATCTCTTAACTTCTTACTACCTGTCTCTCTGTCAGTCTGTCTTCACTTAACTTCTTACTACCTGTCTCACTGTCAGTCTGTCATCTCTTAACTTCTTACTACAGGTCTCTCTGTCAGTCTGTCTTCTATTAACTTCTTACTACCTGTCTCTCTGTCAGTCTGTCTTCTCTTAACTTCTTACTACCTGTCTCTCTGTCAGTCTGTCATCTCTTAACTTCTTACTACCTGTCTCTTTGTCTGTCTGTCTTCTCATAACTTCTTACTACCTGTCTCTCTGTCAGTCTGTCATCTCTTAACTTCTTACTACATGTCTCTCTGTCAGTCTGTCATCTCTTAACTTCTTACTACCTGTCTCTCTGTCAGTCTGTCATCTCTTAACTTCTTAGTACCTGTCTCTCAGTCAGTCTGTCTTCTCTTAACTTCTTACTACCTGTCTCTCAGTCAGTCTGTCTTCTCTTAACTTCTTACTACCTGTCTCTCTGTCAGTCTGTCATCTCTTAACTTCTTACTACCTGTCTCTCTGTCAGTCTGTCTTCACTTAACTTCTTACTACCTGTCTCTCTGTCAGTCTGTCTTCTATTAACTTCTTACTACCTGTCTCTCTGTCAGTCTGTCTTCTCTTAACTTCTTACTACCTGTCTCTCTGACAGTCTGTCATCTCTTAACTTCTTACTACCTGTCTCTCTGTCAGTCTGTCATCTCTTAACTTCTTACTACCTGTCTCTCTGTCAGTCTGTCTTCTCTTAACTACTTACTATCTGTCTCTCTGTCAGTCTGTGTTCTCTTAACTCCTTACTACCTGCCTCTCTGTCAGTCTTTCATCTCTTAACTTCTTACTATCGGTCTCTCTGTCAGTCTGTCTTCTCTTAACTTCTTACTACCTGTCTCTCTGTCAGTCTGTCTTCTCTTAACTTCTTACTACCTGTCTCTCTGTCAGTCTGTCATCTCTTTACTTCTTACTACCTGTCTCTCAGTCAGTCTGTCATCTCTTAACTTTTTACTATTTGTCTCTCTTTCAGTCTCTCTTCTCTTAACTTCTTACTACCTGTCTCTCGGACAGTCTTTCATCTCTTAACTTCTTACTACCTGTCTCTCTGTCAGTCTGTCTTCTCTTAACTTCTTACTACCTGTCTCACTGTCAGTCTGTCATCTCTTCACTTCTTACTACCTGTCTCTCTGTCAGTCTGTCTTCTCTTAACTTCTTACTACATGTCTCTCTGTCAGTCTGTCTTCTCTTAACTTCTTACTACATGTCTCTCTGTCAGTCTTTCATCGCTTAACTTCTTACTACCTGTCTCTCTGTCAGTCTGTCATCTCTTAACTTCTTACTACCTGTCTCTGTGTCAGTCTGTCTTCTCTTAACTTCTTGCTACATGTCTCTCTGTCAGTCTGTCTTCTCTTAACTTCTTACTACCTGTCTCTCTGTCAGTCTGTCTTCTCTTAAGTTCTTACTACATGTCTCTCTGTCAGTCTGTCTTCTCTTAACTTCTTACTACCTGTCTCTCTGTCAGTCTGTCGTCTCTTAACTTCTTACTACCTGTCTCTCTGTCAGTCTGTCATCTCTTAACTACTTACTATCTGTCTCTCTGTCAGTCTGTCTTCTCTTAACTTCTTACTACCTGTCTCTCTGTCAGTCTGTCTTCTCTTAACTTCTTACTACCTGTCTCTCTGTCAGTCTGTCATCTCTTAACTACTTACTATCTGTCTCTCTGTCAGTCTGTGTTCTCTTAACTCCTTACTACCTGCCTCTCTGTCAGTCTTTCATCTCTTAACTTCTTACTACCTGTCTCTCTGTCAGTCTGTTTTCTCTTAACTTCTTACTACATGTCTCTCTGTCAGTCTGTCTTCTCTTAACTTCTTACTACCTGTCTCTCGGTCAGTCTTTCATCTCTTAACTTCTTACTACCTGTCTCTCTGTCAGTCTGTCTTCACTTAACTTCTTACTACCTGTCTCACTGTCAGTCTGTCATCTCTTAACTTCTTACTACCTGTCTCTCTGTCAGTCTGTCTTCTATTAACTTCTTACTACCTGTCTCTCTGTCAGTCTGTCTTCTCTTAACTTCTTACTACCTGTCTCTCTGTCAGTCTGTCATCTCTTAACTACTTACTATCTGTCTCTCTGTCAGTCTGTCTTCTCTTAACTTCTTACTACCTGCTTCTCTGTCAGTCTGTCATCTCTTAACTTCTTACTATCTCCCTCTCTGTCAGTCTGTCATCTCTTAACTACTTACTATCTGTCTCTCTGTCAGTCTGTCTTCTCTTACCTTCTTACTACCTGTCTCTCTGTCAGTCTGTCATTTCTTAACTTCTTACTACAGGTCTCTCTGTCAGTCTATCTTCTCTTAACTTCTTACTACCTGTCTCTCTGTCAGTCTGTCATCTCTTAACTTCTTACTACCTCTCTCTCTGTCAGTCTGTCATCTCTTAACTTCTTACTACCTGTCTCTCTGTCAGTCTGTCATCTCTTAACTTCTTACTACCTGTCTCTCTGTCAATCTGTCTTCTCTTAACTTTTTACTACCTGTCTCTCTGTCAGTCTGTCTTCTCTTAACTTCTTACTACCTGCTTCTCTGTCGGTCTGTCATCTCTTAACTTCTTACTATCTCCCTCTCTGTCAGTCTGTCATCTCTTAACTACTTACTATCTGTCTCTCTGTCAGTCTGTCTTCTCTTACCTTCTTACTATCTGTCTCTCTGTTAGTCTGTCTTCTCTTAACTTCTTACTACCCGCTTCTCTGTCAGTCTGTCATCTCTTAACTTCTTACTACCTGTCTCTCTGTCAATCTGTCTTCTCTTAACTTCTTACTACATGTCTCTCTGTCATTCTGTCTTCTCTTAACTTCTTACTACCTGTCTCTCTGTCAGTCTGTCTTCACTTAACTTCTTACTACCTGTCTCTCTGACAGTCTGTCATCTCTTAACTTCTTACTACCTGTCTCTCTGTCAGTCTGTCATCTCTTAACTTCTTATGACCTGTCTCTCTGTCAGTCTGTGTTCTCTTAACTCCTTACTACCTGCCTCTCTGTCAGTCTTTCATCTCTTAACTTCTTACTACCTGTCTCTCTGTCAGTCTGTCTTCTCTAAACTTCTTACTACATGTCACTCTGTCAGTCTGTCTTCTCTTAACTTCTTACTACCTGTCTCTCGGTCAGTCTTTCATCTCTTAACTTCTTACTACCTGTCTCTCTGTCAGTCTGTCTTCACTTAACTTCTTACTACCTGTCTCTCTGTCAGTCTGTCTTCTATTAACTTCTTACTACCTGTCTCTCTGTCAGTCTGTCTTCTCTTAACTTCTTACTACCTGTCTCTCTGACAGTCTGTCATCTCTTAACTTCTTACTACCTGTCTCTCTGTCAGTCTGTCATCTCTTAACTTCTTACTACCTGTCTCTCTGTCAGTCTGTCATCTCTTAACTTCTTACTACCTGTCTCTCTGTCAGTCTGTCTTCTCTTAACTTCTTACTACATGTCTCTCTGTCAGTCTGTCTTCTCTTAACTTCTTACTACCTGTCTCTCTGTCAGTCTGTGTTCTCTTAACTTCTTACTACCTGTCTCTCTGTCAGTCTGTCTTCTCTTAACTTCTTACTACCTGTCTCTCTGTCAGTCTGTTTTCTCTTAACTTCTTACTACCTGTCTCTCTGACAGTCTGTCATCTCTTAACTTCTTACTACATGTCTCTCTGTCAGTCTGTCATCTCTTTACTTCTTACTACCTGTCTCTCTGTCAGTCTGTGTTCTCTTAACTCCTTACTACCTGCCTCTCTGTCAGTCTTTCATCTCTTAACTTCTTACTACCTGTCTCTCTGTCAGTCTGTCTTCTCTTAACTTCTTACTACCTGTCTCTCTGTCAGTCTGTTTTCTCTTAACTTCTTACTACCTGTCTCTCTGACAGTCTGTCATCTCTTAACTTCTTAATACATGTCTCTCTGTCAGTCTGTCATCTCTTAACTTCTTACTACCTGTCTCTCTGTCAGTCTGTGTTCTCTTAACTCCTTACTACCTGCCTCTCTGTCAGTCTGTCTTCTCTTAACTTCTTACTACCTGTCTCTCTGTCAGTCTTTCATTTCTTAACTTCTTACTACCTGTCTCTCTGTCAGTCTGTCTTCAATTAACTTCTTACTACCTGTCTCTCTGTCAGTCTGTCTTCTATTAACTTCTTACTACCTGTCTCTCTGTCAGTCTGTCTTCTCTTAACTTCTTACTACCTGTCTCTCTGACAGTCTGTCATCTCTTAACTTCTTACTACCTGTCTCTCTGTCAGTCTGTCATCTCTTAACTTCTTACTACCTGTCTCTCTGTCAGTCTGTCTTCTCTTTACTTCTTACTACCTGTCTCTCAGTCAGTCTGTCATCTCTTAACTTTTTACTATTTGTCTCTCTTTCAGTCTCTCTTCTCTTAACTTCTTACTACCTGTCTCTCGGACAGTCTTTCATCTCTTAACTTCTTACTACCTGTCTCTCTGTCAGTCTGTCTTCTCTTAACTTCTTTCTACCTGTCTCACTGTCAGTCTGTCATCTCTTAACTTCTTACTACCTGTCTCTCTGTCAGTCTGTCTTCTCTTAACTTCTTACTACATGTCTCTCTGTCAGTCTGTCTTCTCTTAACTTCTTACTACATGTCTCTCTGTCAGTCTTTCATCGCTTAACTTCTTACTACCTGTCTCTCTGTCAGTCTGTCATCTCTTAACTTCTTACTACCTGTCTCTGTGTCAGTCTGTCTTCTCTTAACTTCTTGCTACATGTCTCTCTGTCAGTCTGTCTTCTCTTAACTTCTTACTACCTGTCTCTCTGTCAGTCTGTCTTCTCTTAAGTTCTTACTACATGTCTCTCTGTCAGTCTGTCTTCTCTTAACTTCTTACTACCTGTCTCTCTGTCAGTCTGTCGTCTCTTAACTTCTTACTACCTGTCTCTCTGTCAGTCTGTCATCTCTTAACTACTTACTATCTGTCTCTCTGTCAGTCTGTCTTCTCTTAACTTCTTACTACCTGTCTCTCTGTCAGTCTGTCTTCTCTTAACTTCTTACTACCTGTCTCTCTGTCAGTCTGTCATCTCTTAACTACTTACTATCTGTCTCTCTGTCAGTCTGTGTTCTCTTAACTCCTTACTACCTGCCTCTCTGTCAGTCTTTCATCTCTTAACTTCTTACTACCTGTCTCTCTGTCAGTCTGTTTTCTCTTAACTTCTTACTACATGTCTCTCTGTCAGTCTGTCTTCTCTTAACTTCTTACTACCTGTCTCTCGGTCAGTCTTTCATCTCTTAACTTCTTACTACCTGTCTCTCTGTCAGTCTGTCTTCACTTAACTTCTTACTACCTGTCTCACTGTCAGTCTGTCATCTCTTAACTTCTTACTACCTGTCTCTCTGTCAGTCTGTCTTCTATTAACTTCTTACTACCTGTCTGTCTGTCAGTCTGTCTTCTCTTAACTTCTTACTACCTGTCTCTCTGTCAGTCTGTCATCTCTTAACTACTTACTATCTGTCTCTCTGTCAGTCTGTCTTCTCTTAACTTCTTACTACCTGCTTCTCTGTCAGTCTGTCATCTCTTAACTTCTTACTATCTCCCTCTCTGTCAGTCTGTCATCTCTTAACTACTTACTATCTGTCTCTCTGTCAGTCTGTCTTCTCTTACCTTCTTACTACCTGTCTCTCTGTCAGTCTGTCATCTCTTAACTTCTTACTACAGGTCTCTCTGTCAGTCTGTCTTCTCTTAACTTCTTACTACCTGTCTCTCTGTCAGTCTGTCATCTCTTAACTTCTTACTACCTGTCTCTCTGTCAGTCTGTCATCTCTTAACTTCTTACTACCTGTCTCTCTGTCAGTCTGTCATCTCTTAACTTCTTACTACCTGTCTCTCTGTCAGTCTGTCTTCTCTTTACTTCTTACTACCTGTCTCTCAGTCAGTCTGTCATCTCTTAACTTTTTACTATTTGTCTCTCTTTCAGTCTCTCTTCTCTTAACTTCTTACTACCTGTCTCTCGGACAGTCTTTCATCTCTTAACTTCTTACTACCTGTCTCTCTGTCAGTCTGTCTTCTCTTAACTTCTTACTACCTGTCTCACTGTCAGTCTGTCATCTCTTAACTTCTTACTACCTGTCTCTCTGTCAGTCTGTCTTCTCTTAACTTCTTACTACATGTCTCTCTGTCAGTCTGTCTTCTCTTAACTTCTTACTACATGTCTCTCTGTCAGTCTTTCATCGCTTAACTTCTTACTACCTGTCTCTCTGTCAGTCTGTCATCTCTTAACTTCTTACTACCTGTCTCTGTGTCAGTCTGTCTTCTCTTAACTTCTTGCTACATGTCTCTCTGTCAGTCTGTCTTCTCTTAACTTCTTACTACCTGTCTCTCTGTCAGTCTGTCTTCTCTTAAGTTCTTACTACATGTCTCTCTGTCAGTCTGTCTTCTCTTAACTTCTTACTACCTGTCTCTCTGTCAGTCTGTCGTCTCTTAACTTCTTACTACCTGTCTCTCTGTCAGTCTGTCATCTCTTAACTACTTACTATCTGTCTCTCTGTCAGTCTGTCTTCTCTTAACTTCTTACTACCTGTCTCTCTGTCAGTCTGTCTTCTCTTAACTTCTTACTACCTGTCTCTCTGTCAGTCTGTCATCTCTTAACTACTTACTATCTGTCTCTCTGTCAGTCTGTGTTCTCTTAACTCCTTACTACCTGCCTCTCTGTCAGTCTTTCATCTCTTAACTTCTTACTACCTGTCTCTCTGTCAGTCTGTTTTCTCTTAACTTCTTACTACATGTCTCTCTGTCAGTCTGTCTTCTCTTAACTTCTTACTACCTGTCTCTCGGTCAGTCTTTCATCTCTTAACTTCTTACTACCTGGCTCTCTGTCAGTCTGTCTTCACTTAACTTCTTACTACCTGTCTCACTGTCAGTCTGTCATCTCTTAACTTCTTACTACCTGTTTCTCTGTCAGTCTGTCTTCTATTAACTTCTTACTACCTGTCTCTCTGTCAGTCTGTCTTCTCTTAACTTCTTACTACCTGTCTCTCTGTCAGTCTGTCATCTCTTAACTACTTACTATCTGTCTCTCTGTCAGTCTGTCTTCTCTTAACTTCTTACTACCTGCTTCTCTGTCAGTCTGTCATCTCTTAACTTCTTACTATCTCCCTCTCTGTCAGTCTGTCATCTCTTAACTACTTACTATCTGTCTCTCTGTCAGTCTGTCCTCTCTTACCTTCTTACTACCTGTCTCTCTGTCAGTCTGTCATCTCTTAACTTCTTACTACAGGTCTCTCTGTCAGTCTGTCTTCTCTTAACTTCTTACTACCTGTCTCTCTGTCAGTCTGTCATCTCTTAACTTCTTACTACCTGTCTCTCTGTCAGTCTGTCATCTCTTAACTTCTTACTACCTGTCTCCCTGTCAGTCTGTCATCTCTTAACTTCTTACTACCTGTCTCTCTGTCAATCTGTCTTCTCTTAACTTTTTACTACCTGTCTCCCTGTCAATCTGTCTTCTCTTAACTTCTTACTATCTGTCTCTCTGTTAGTCTGTCTTCTCTTAACTTCTTACTACCCGCTTCTCTGTCAGTCTGTCATCTCTTAACTTCTTACTACCTGTCTCTCTGTCAATCTGTCTTCTCTTAACTTCTTACTACATGTCTCTCTGTCATTCTGTCTTCTCTTAACTTCTTACTACCTGTCTCTCTGTCAGTCTGTCTTCACTTAACTTCTTACTACCTGTCTCTCTGACAGTCTGTCATCTCTTAACTTCTTACTACCTGTCTCTCTGTCAGTCTGTCATCTCTTAACTTCTTACGACCTGTCTCTCTGTCAGTCTGTGTTCTCTTAACTCCTTACTACCTGCCTCTCTGTCAGTCTTTCATCTCTTAACTTTTTACTACCTGTCTCTCTGTCAGTCTGTCTTCTCTAAACTTCTTACTACATGTCACTCTGTCAGTCTGTCTTCTCTTAACTTCTTACTACCTGTCTCTCGGTCAGTCTTTCATCTCTTAACTTCTTACTACCTGTCTCTCTGTCAGTCTGTCTTCACTTAACTTCTTACTACCTGTCTCTCTGTCAGTCTGTCTTCTATTAACTTCTTACTACCTGTCTCTCTGTCAGTCTGTCTTCTCTTAACTTCTTACTACCTGTCTCTCTGACAGTCTGTCATCTCTTAACTTCTTACTACCTGTCTCTCTGTCAGTCTGTCATCTCTTAACTTCTTACTACCTGTCTCTCTGTCAGTCTGTCATCTCTTAACTTCTTACTACCTGTCTCTCTGTCAGTCTGTCTTCTCTTAACTTCTTACTACATGTCTCTCTGTCAGTCTGTCTTCTCTTAACTTCTTACTACCTGTCTCTCTGTCAGTCTGTCTTCTCTTAACTTCTTACTACCTGTCTCTCTGTCAGTCTGTCATCTCTTAACTACTTACTATCTGTCTGTCTGTCAGTCTGTGTTCTCTTAACTCCTTACTACCTGCCTCTCTGTCAGTCTGTCAACTCTTAACTTCTTACTACCTGTCTCTCTGTCAGTCTGTCTTCTCTTAACTTCTTACTACCTGTCTCTCTGTCAGTCTGTTTTCTCTTAACTTCTTACTACCTGTCTCTCTGACAGTCTGTCATCTCTTAACTTCTTACTACATGTCTCTCTGTCAGTCTGTCATCTCTCTACTTCTTACTACCTGTCTCTCTGTCAGTCTGTGTTCTCTTAACTCCTTACTACCTGCCTCTCTGTCAGTCTTTCATCTCTTAACTTCTTACTACCTGTCTCTCTGTCAGTCTGTCTCCTCTTAACTTCTTACTACCTGTCTCTCTTTCAGTCTGTTTTCTCTTAACTTCTTACTACCTGTCTCTCTGACAGTCTGTCATCTCTTAACTTCTTACTACATGTCTCTCTGTCAGTCTGTCATCTCTTAACTTCTTACTACCTGTCTCTCTGTCAGTCTGTGTTCTCTTAACTCCTTACTACCTGCCTCTCTGTCAGTCTGTCTTCTCTTAACTTCTTACTACCTGTCTCTCTGTCAGTCTTTCATTTCTTAACTTCTTACTACCTGTCTCTCTGTCAGTCTGTCTTCAATTAACTTCTTACTACCTGTCTCTCTGTCAGTCTGTCTTCTATTAACTTCTTACTACCTGTCTCTCTGTCAGTCTGTCTTCTCTTAACTTCTTACTACCTGTCTCTCTGACAGTCTGTCATCTCTTAACTTCTTACTACCTGTCTCTCTGTCAGTCTGTCATCTCTTAACTTCTTACTACCTGTCTCTCTGTCAGTCTGTCTTCTCTTAACTACTTACTATCTGTCTCTCTGTCAGTCTGTGTTCTCTTAACTCCTTACTACCTGCCTCTCTGTCAGTCTTTCATCACTTAACTTCTTACTATCAGTCTCTCTGTCAGTCTGTCTTCTCTTAACTTCTTACTACCTGTCTCTCTGTCAGTCTGTCTTCTCTTAACTTCTTACTACCTGTCTCTCTGTCAGTCTGTCATCTCTTTACTTCTTACTACCTGTCTCTCAGTCAGTCTGTCATCTCTTAACTTTTTACTATTTGTCTCTCTTTCAGTCTCTCTTCTCTTAACGTCTTACTACCTGTCTCTCTGACAGTCTGTCATCTCTTAACTTCTTACTACCTGTCTCTCTGTCAGTCTGTCATCTCTTAACTTCTTACTACCTGTCTCTCTGTCAGTCTGTCTTCTCTTAACTACTTACTATCTGTCTCTCTGTCAGTCTATGTTCTCTTAACTCCTTACTACCTGCCTCTCTGTCAGTCTTTCATCTCTTAACTTCTTACTACCTGTCTCTCTGTCAGTCTGTCTTCTCTTAACTTCTTACTACCTGTCTCACTGTCAGTCTGTCATCTCTTAACTTCTTACTACCTGTCTCTCTGTCAGTCTGTCTTCTCTTAACTTTTACTACATGTCTCTCTGTCAGTCTTTCATCGCTTAAGTTCTTACTACCTGTCTCTCTGTCAGTCTGTCATCTCTTAACTTCTTACTACCTGTCTCTGTGTCAGTCTGTCTTCTCTTAACTTCTTGCTACATGTCTCTCTGTCAGTCTGTCTCCTCTTAACTTCTTACTACCTGTCTCTCTGTCAGTCTGTCTTCTCTTAACTTCTTACTACATGTCTCTCTGTCAGTCTGTCTTCTCTTAACTTCTTACTACCTGTCTCTCTGTCAGTCTGTCTTCTCTTAACTTCTTACTACCTGTCTCTCTGTCAGTCTGTCATCTCTTAACTACTTACTATCTGTCTCTCTGTCAGTCTGTGTTCTCTTAACTCCTTACTACCTGTCTCTCTGTCAGTCTGTCATCTCTTAACTTCTTGCTACATGTCTCTCTGTCAGTCTCTCTTCTCTTAACTTCTTACTATCTGCCTCTCTGTCAGTCTGTCATCTCTTAACTACTTACTATCTGTCTCTCTGTCAGTCTGTCTTCTCTTAACTTCTTACTACCTGTCTCTCTGTCAGTCTGTCGTCTCTTAACTTCTTACTACCTGTCTCTCTGTCAGTCTGTCATCTCTTAACTACTTACTATCTGTCTCTCTGTCAGTCTGTGTTCTCTTAACTCCTTACTACCTGCCTCTCTGTCAGTCTTTCATCTCTTAACTTCTTACTACCTGTCTCTCTGTCAGTCTGTCTTCTCTTAACTTCTTACTACATGTCTCTCTGTCAGTCTGTCTTCTCTTAACTTCTTACTACCTGTCTCTCGGTCAGTCTTTCATCTCTTAACTTCTTACTACCTGTCTCTCTGTCAGTCTGTCTTCACTTAACTTCTTACTACCTGTCTCTCTGTCAGTCTGTCTTCTCTTAACTTCTTACTACCTGTCTCTCTGTCAGTCTGTCATCTCTTAACTTCTTACTATCTGTCTCTCTGTCAGTCTGTCTTCTCTTAACTTCTTACTACCTGTCTCTCTGTCAGTCTGTCATCTCTTAACTTCTTAGTACCTGTCTCTCAGTCAGTCTGTCTTCTCTTAACTTCTTACTACCTGTCTCTCAGTCAGTCTGTCTTCTCTTAACTTCTTACTACCTGTCTCTCTGTCAGTCTGTCATCTCTTAACTTCTTAATACCTGTCTCTCTGTCAGTCTGTCTTCACTTAACTTCTTACTACCTGTCTCTCTGTCAGTCTGTCTTCTATTAACTTCTTACTACCTGTCTCTCTGTCAGTCTGTCTTCTCTTAACTTCTTACTACCTGTCTCTCTGACAGTCTGTCATCTCTTAACTTCTTACTACCTGTCTCTCTGTCAGTCTGTCATCTCTTAACTTCTTACTACCTGTCTCTCTGTCAGTCTGTCTTCTCTTAACTACTTACTATCTGTCTCTCTGTCAGTCTGTGTTCTCTTAACTCCTTACTACCTGCCTCTCTGTCAGTCTTTCATCTCTTAACTTCTTACTATCGGTCTCTCTGTCAGTCTGTCTTCTCTTAACTTCTTACTACCTGTCTCTCTGTCAGTCTGTCTTCTCTTAACTTCTTACTACCTGTCTCTCTGTCAGTCTGTCATCTCTTTACTTCTTACTACCTGTCTCTCAGTCAGTCTGTCATCTCTTAACTTTTTACTATTTGTCTCTCTTTCAGTCTCTCTTCTCTTAACTTCTTACTACCTGTCTCTCGGACAGTCTTTCATCTCTTAACTTCTTACTACCTGTCTCTCTGTCAGTCTGTCTTCTCTTAACTTCTTACTACCTGTCTCACTGTCAGTCTGTCATCTCTTAACTTCTTACTACCTGTCTCTCTGTCAGTCTGTCTTCTCTTAACTTCTTACTACATGTCTCTCTGTCAGTCTGTCTTCTCTTAACTTCTTACTACATGTCTCTCTGTCAGTCTTTCATCGCTTAACTTCTTACTACCTGTCTCTCTGTCAGTCTGTCTTCTCTTAACTTCTTACTACCTGTCTCACTGTCAGTCTGTCATCTCTTAACTTTTTACTATTTGTCTCTCTTTCAGTCTCTCTTCTCTTAACTTCTTACTACCTGTCTCTCGGACAGTCTTTCATCTCTTAACTTCTTACTACCTGTCTCTCTGTCAGTCTGTCTTCTCTTAACTTCTTACTACCTGTCTCTCTGTCAGTCTGTCTTCTCTTAACTTCTTACTACCTGTCTCTCTGTCAGTCTGTCATCTCTTAACTACTTACTATCTGTCTGTCTGTCAGTCTGTGTTCTCTTAACTCCTTACTACCTGCCTCTCTGTCAGTCTGTCAACTCTTAACTTCTTACTACCTGTCTCTCTGTCAGTCTGTCTTCTCTTAACTTCTTACTACCTGTCTCTCTGTCAGTCTGTTTTCTCTTAACTTCTTACTACCTGTCTCTCTGACAGTCTGTCATCTCTTAACTTCTTACTACATGTCTCTCTGTCAGTCTGTCATCTCTCTACTTCTTACTACCTGTCTCTCTGTCAGTCTGTGTTCTCTTAACTCCTTACTACCTGCCTCTCTGTCAGTCTTTCATCTCTTAACTTCTTACTACCTGTCTCTCTGTCAGTCTGTCTCCTCTTAACTTCTTACTACCTGTCTCTCTTTCAGTCTGTTTTCTCTTAACTTCTTACTACCTGTCTCTCTGACAGTCTGTCATCTCTTAACTTCTTACTACATGTCTCTCTGTCAGTCTGTCATCTCTTAACTTCTTACTACCTGTCTCTCTGTCAGTCTGTGTTCTCTTAACTCCTTACTACCTGCCTCTCTGTCAGTCTGTCTTCTCTTAACTTCTTACTACCTGTCTCTCTGTCAGTCTTTCATTTCTTAACTTCTTACTACCTGTCTCTCTGTCAGTCTGTCTTCAATTAACTTCTTACTACCTGTCTCTCTGTCAGTCTGTCTTCTATTAACTTCTTACTACCTGTCTCTCTGTCAGTCTGTCTTCTCTTAACTTCTTACTACCTGTCTCTCTGACAGTCTGTCATCTCTTAACTTCTTACTACCTGTCTCTCTGTCAGTCTGTCATCTCTTAACTTCTTACTACCTGTCTCTCTGTCAGTCTGTCTTCTCTTAACTACTTACTATCTGTCTCTCTGTCAGTCTGTGTTCTCTTAACTCCTTACTACCTGCCTCTCTGTCAGTCTTTCATCACTTAACTTCTTACTATCAGTCTCTCTGTCAGTCTGTCTTCTCTTAACTTCTTACTACCTGTCTCTCTGTCAGTCTGTCTTCTCTTAACTTCTTACTACCTGTCTCTCTGTCAGTCTGTCATCTCTTTACTTCTTACTACCTGTCTCTCAGTCAGTCTGTCATCTCTTAACTTTTTACTATTTGTCTCTCTTTCAGTCTCTCTTCTCTTAACGTCTTACTACCTGTCTCTCTGACAGTCTGTCATCTCTTAACTTCTTACTACCTGTCTCTCTGTCAGTCTGTCATCTCTTAACTTCTTACTACCTGTCTCTCTGTCAGTCTGTCTTCTCTTAACTACTTACTATCTGTCTCTCTGTCAGTCTATGTTCTCTTAACTCCTTACTACCTGCCTCTCTGTCAGTCTTTCATCTCTTAACTTCTTACTACCTGTCTCTCTGTCAGTCTGTCTTCTCTTAACTTCTTACTACCTGTCTCACTGTCAGTCTGTCATCTCTTAACTTCTTACTACCTGTCTCTCTGTCAGTCTGTCTTCTCTTAACTTTTACTACATGTCTCTCTGTCAGTCTTTCATCGCTTAAGTTCTTACTACCTGTCTCTCTGTCAGTCTGTCATCTCTTAACTTCTTACTACCTGTCTCTGTGTCAGTCTGTCTTCTCTTAACTTCTTGCTACATGTCTCTCTGTCAGTCTGTCTCCTCTTAACTTCTTACTACCTGTCTCTCTGTCAGTCTGTCTTCTCTTAACTTCTTACTACATGTCTCTCTGTCAGTCTGTCTTCTCTTAACTTCTTACTACCTGTCTCTCTGTCAGTCTGTCTTCTCTTAACTTCTTACTACCTGTCTCTCTGTCAGTCTGTCATCTCTTAACTACTTACTATCTGTCTCTCTGTCAGTCTGTGTTCTCTTAACTCCTTACTACCTGTCTCTCTGTCAGTCTGTCATCTCTTAACTTCTTGCTACATGTCTCTCTGTCAGTCTCTCTTCTCTTAACTTCTTACTATCTGCCTCTCTGTCAGTCTGTCATCTCTTAACTACTTACTATCTGTCTCTCTGTCAGTCTGTCTTCTCTTAACTTCTTACTACCTGTCTCTCTGTCAGTCTGTCGTCTCTTAACTTCTTACTACCTGTCTCTCTGTCAGTCTGTCATCTCTTAACTACTTACTATCTGTCTCTCTGTCAGTCTGTGTTCTCTTAACTCCTTACTACCTGCCTCTCTGTCAGTCTTTCATCTCTTAACTTCTTACTACCTGTCTCTCTGTCAGTCTGTCTTCTCTTAACTTCTTACTACATGTCTCTCTGTCAGTCTGTCTTCTCTTAACTTCTTACTACCTGTCTCTCGGTCAGTCTTTCATCTCTTAACTTCTTACTACCTGTCTCTCTGTCAGTCTGTCTTCACTTAACTTCTTACTACCTGTCTCTCTGTCAGTCTGTCTTCTCTTAACTTCTTACTACCTGTCTCTCTGTCAGTCTGTCATCTCTTAACTTCTTACTATCTGTCTCTCTGTCAGTCTGTCTTCTCTTAACTTCTTACTACCTGTCTCTCTGTCAGTCTGTCATCTCTTAACTTCTTAGTACCTGTCTCTCAGTCAGTCTGTCTTCTCTTAACTTCTTACTACCTGTCTCTCAGTCAGTCTGTCTTCTCTTAACTTCTTACTACCTGTCTCTCTGTCAGTCTGTCATCTCTTAACTTCTTAATACCTGTCTCTCTGTCAGTCTGTCTTCACTTAACTTCTTACTACCTGTCTCTCTGTCAGTCTGTCTTCTATTAACTTCTTACTACCTGTCTCTCTGTCAGTCTGTCTTCTCTTAACTTCTTACTACCTGTCTCTCTGACAGTCTGTCATCTCTTAACTTCTTACTACCTGTCTCTCTGTCAGTCTGTCATCTCTTAACTTCTTACTACCTGTCTCTCTGTCAGTCTGTCTTCTCTTAACTACTTACTATCTGTCTCTCTGTCAGTCTGTGTTCTCTTAACTCCTTACTACCTGCCTCTCTGTCAGTCTTTCATCTCTTAACTTCTTACTATCGGTCTCTCTGTCAGTCTGTCTTCTCTTAACTTCTTACTACCTGTCTCTCTGTCAGTCTGTCTTCTCTTAACTTCTTACTACCTGTCTCTCTGTCAGTCTGTCATCTCTTTACTTCTTACTACCTGTCTCTCAGTCAGTCTGTCATCTCTTAACTTTTTACTATTTGTCTCTCTTTCAGTCTCTCTTCTCTTAACTTCTTACTACCTGTCTCTCGGACAGTCTTTCATCTCTTAACTTCTTACTACCTGTCTCTCTGTCAGTCTGTCTTCTCTTAACTTCTTACTACCTGTCTCACTGTCAGTCTGTCATCTCTTAACTTCTTACTACCTGTCTCTCTGTCAGTCTGTCTTCTCTTAACTTCTTACTACATGTCTCTCTGTCAGTCTGTCTTCTCTTAACTTCTTACTACATGTCTCTCTGTCAGTCTTTCATCGCTTAACTTCTTACTACCTGTCTCTCTGTCAGTCTGTCATCTCTTAACTTCTTACTACCTGTCTCTCTGTCAGTCTGTCTTCACTTAACTTCTTACTACCTGTCTCTCTGTCAGTCTGTCTTCTATTAACTTCTTACTACCTGTCTCTGTGTCAGTCTGTCTTCTCTTAACTTCTTGCTACATGTCTCTCTGTCAGTCTGTCTTCTCTTAACTTCTTACTACCTGTCTCTCTGTCAGTCTGTCTTCTCTTAAGTTCTTACTGCATGTCTCTCTGTCAGTCTGTCTTCTCTTAACTTCTTACTACCTGTCTCTCTGTCAGTCTGTCGTCTCTTAACTCCTTACTACCTGTCTCTCTGTCAGTCTGTCATCTCTTAACTACTTACTATCTGTCTCTCTGTCAGTCTGTCTTCTCTTAACTTCTTACTACCTGTCTCTCTGTCAGTCTGTCTTCTCTTAACTTCTTACTACCTGTCTCTCTGTCAGTCTGTCATCTCTTAACTACTTACTATCTGTCTCTCTGTCAGTCTGTGTTCTCTTAACTCCTTACTACCTGCCTCTCTGTCAGACTTTCATCTCTTAACTTCTTACTACCTGTCTCTCTGTCAGTCTGTTTTCTCTTAACTTCTTACTACATGTCTCTCTGTCAGTCTGTCTTCTCTTAACTTCTTACTACCTGTCTCTCGGTCAGTCTTTCATCTCTTAACTTCTTACTACCTGTCTCTCTGTCAGTCTGTCTTCACTTAACTTCTTACTACCTGTCTCACTGTCAGTCTGTCATCTCTTAACTTCTTACTACCTGTCTCTCTGTCAGTCTGTCTTCTATTAACTTCTTACTACCTGTCTCTCTGTCAGTCTGTCTTCTCTTAACTTCTTACTACCTGTCTCTCTGTCAGTCTGTCTTCTCTTAACTTCTTACTACATGTCTCTCTGTCAGTCTGTCTTCTCTTAACTTCTTACTACCTGTCTCTCTGTCAGTCTGTCTTCTCTTAACTTCTTACTACCTGTCTCTCTGTCAGTCTGTCATCTCTTAACTACTTACTATCTGTCTCTCTGTCAGTCTGTGTTCTCTTAACACCTTACTACCTGCCTCTCTGTCAGTCTTTCATCTCTTAACTTCTTACTACCTGTCTCTCTGTCAGTCTGTCTTCTCTTAACTTCTTAATACATGTCTCTCTGTCAGTCTGTCTTCTCTTAACTTCTTACTACCTGTCTCTCTGACAGTCTGTCATCTCTTAACTTCTTACTACATGTCTCTCTGTCAGTCTGTCTTCGCTTAACTTCTTACTACCTGTCTCTCTGTCAGTCTGTCTTCTCTTAACTTCTTACTACCTGTCTCTCAGTCAGTCTGTCTTCTCTTAACTTCTTACTACCTGTCTCTCTGTCAGTCTGTCATCTCTTAACTTCTTACTACCTGTCTCTCTGTCAGTCTGTCTTCACTTAACTTCTTACTACCTGTCTCTCTGTCAGTCTGTCTTCTATTAACTTCTTACTACCTGTCTCTCTGTCAGTCTGTCTTCTCTTAACTTCTTACTACCTGTCTCTCTGACAGTCTGTCATCTCTTAACTTCTTACTACCTGTCTCTCTGTCAGTCTGTCATCTCTTAACTTCTTACTACCTGTCTCTCTGTCAGTCTGTCTTCTCTTAACTACTTACTATCTGTCTCTCTGTCAGTCTGTGTTCTCTTAACTCCTTACTACCTGCCTCTCTGTCAGTCTTTCATCTCTTAACTTCTTACTATCGGTCTCTCTGTCAGTCTGTCTTCTCTTAACTTCTTACTACCTGTCTCTCTGTCAGTCTGTCTTCTCTTAACTTCTTACTACCTGTCTCTCTGTCAGTCTGTCATCTCTTTACTTCTTACTACCTGTCTCTCAGTCAGTCTGTCATCTCTTAACTTTTTACTATTTGTCTCTCTTTCAGTCTCTCTTCTCTTAACTTCTTACTACCTGTCTCTCGGACAGTCTTTCATCTCTTAACTTCTTACTACCTGTCTCTCTGTCAGTCTGTCTTCTCTTAACTTCTTACTACCTGTCTCACTGTCAGTCTGTCATCTCTTAACTTCTTACTACCTGTCTCTCTGTCAGTCTGTCTTCTCTTAACTTCTTACTACATGTCTCTCTGTCAGTCTGTCTTCTCTTAACTTCTTACTACATGTCTCTCTGTCAGTCTTTCATCGCTTAACTTCTTACTAACTGTCTCTCTGTCAGTCTGTCATCTCTTAACTTCTTACTACCTGTCTCTGTGTCAGTCTGTCTTCTCTTAACTTCTTGCTACATGTCTCTCTGTCAGTCTGTCTTCTCTTAACTTCTTACTACCTGTCTCTCTGTCAGTCTGTCTTCTCTTAAGTTCTTACTACATGTCTCTCTGTCAGTCTGTCTTCTCTTAACTTCTTACTACCTGTCTCTCTGTCAGTCTGTCGTCTCTTAACTTCTTACTACCTGTCTCTCTGTCAGTCTGTCATCTCTTAACTACTTACTATCTGTCTCTCTGTCAGTCTGTCTTCTCTTAACTTCTTACTACCTGTCTCTCTGTCAGTCTGTCTTCTCTTAACTTCTTACTACCTGTCTCTCTGTCAGTCTGTCATCTCTTAACTACTTACTATCTGTCTCTCTGTCAGTCTGTGTTCTCTTAACTCCTTACTACCTGCCTCTCTGTCAGTCTTTCATCTCTTAACTTCTTACTACCTGTCTCTCTGTCAGTCTGTTTTCTCTTAACTTCTTACTACATGTCTCTCTGTCAGTCTGTCTTCTCTTAACTTCTTACTACCTGTCTCTCGGTCAGTCTTTCATCTCTTAACTTCTTACTACCTGTCTCTCTGTCAGTCTGTCTTCACTTAACTTCTTACTACCTGTCTCACTGTCAGTCTGTCATCTCTTAACTTCTTACTACCTGTCTCTCTGTCAGTCTGTCTTCTATTAACTTCTTACTACCTGTCTCTCTGTCAGTCTGTCTTCTCTTAACTTCTTACTATCTGTCTCTCTGTCAGTCTGTCTTCTCTTAACTTCTTACTACCTGTCTCTCTGTCAGTCTGTCATCTCTTAACTTCTTAGTACCTGTCTCTCAGTCAGTCTGTCTTCTCTTAACTTCTTACTACCTGTCTCTCAGTCAGTCTGTCTTCTCTTAACTTCTTACTACCTGTCTCTCTGTCAGTCTGTCATCTCTTAACTTCTTACTACCTGTCTCTCTGTCAGTCTGTCTTCAATTAACTTCTTACTACCTGTCTCTCTGTCAGTCTGTCTTCTATTAACTTCTTACTACCTGTCTCTCTGTCAGTCTGTCTTCTCTTAACTTCTTACTACCTGTCTCTCTGTCAGTCTGTCTTCTCTTAACTTCTTACTACCTGTCTCTCTGTCAGTCTGTTTTCTCTTAACTTCTTACTACCTGTCTCTCTGACAGTCTGTCATCTCTTAACTTCTTACTACATGTCTCTCTGTCAGTCTGTCATCTCTTTACTTCTTACTACCTGTCTCTCTGTCAGTCTGTGTTCTCTTAACTCCTTACTACCTGCCTCTCTGTCAGTCTTTCATCTCTTAACTTCTTACTACCTGTCTCTCTGTCAGTCTGTTTTCTCTTAACTTCTTACTACCTGTCTCTCTGACAGTCTGTCATCTCTTAACTTCTTACTACCTGTCTCTCTGTCAGTCTGTCATCTCTTAAGTTCTTACTACATGTCTCTCTGTCAGTCTGTCTTCTCTTAACTTCTTACTACCTGTCTCTCTGTCAGTCTGTCGTCTCTTAACTTCTTACTACCTGTCTCTCTGTCAGTCTGTCATCTCTTAACTACTTACTATCTGTCTCTCTGTCAGTCTGTCTTCTCTTAACTTCTTACTACCTGTCTCTCTGTCAGTCTGTCTTCTCTTAACTTCTTACTACCTGTCTCTCTGTCAGTCTGTCTTCTCTTAACTTCTTACTACCTGTCTCTCTGTCAGTCTGTCATCTCTTAACTACTTACTATCTGTCTCTCTGTCAGTCTGTGTTCTCTTAACTCCTTACTACCTGCCTCTCTGTCAGTCTTTCATCTCTTAACTTCTTACTACCTGTCTCTCTGTCAGTCTGTTTTCTCTTAACTTCTTACTACATGTCTCTCTGTCAGTCTGTCTTCTCTTAACTTCTTACTACCTGTCTCTCGGTCAGTCTTTCATCTCTTAACTTCTTACTACCTGTCTCTCTGTCAGTCTGTCTTCACTTAACTTCTTACTACCTGTCTCACTGTCAGTCTGTCATCTCTTAACTTCTTACTACCTGTCTCTCTGTCAGTCTGTCTTCTATTAACTTCTTACTACCTGTCTCTCTGTCAGTCTGTCTTCTCTTAACTTCTTACTATCTGTCTCTCTGTCAGTCTGTCTTCTCTTAACTTCTTACTACCTGTCTCTCTGTCAGTCTGTCATCTCTTAACTTCTTAGTACCTGTCTCTCAGTCAGTCTGTCTTCTCTTAACTTCTTACTACCTGTCTCTCAGTCAGTCTGTCTTCTCTTAACTTCTTACTACCTGTCTCTCTGTCAGTCTGTCATCTCTTAACTTCTTACTACCTGTCTCTCTGTCAGTCTGTCTTCAATTAACTTCTTACTACCTGTCTCTCTGTCAGTCTGTCTTCTATTAACTTCTTACTACCTGTCTCTCTGTCAGTCTGTCTTCTCTTAACTTCTTACTACCTGTCTCTCTGTCAGTCTGTCTTCTCTTAACTTCTTACTACCTGTCTCTCTGTCAGTCTGTTTTCTCTTAACTTCTTACTACCTGTCTCTCTGACAGTCTGTCATCTCTTAACTTCTTACTACATGTCTCTCTGTCAGTCTGTCATCTCTTTACTTCTTACTACCTGTCTCTCTGTCAGTCTGTGTTCTCTTAACTCCTTACTACCTGCCTCTCTGTCAGTCTTTCATCTCTTAACTTCTTACTACCTGTCTCTCTGTCAGTCTGTTTTCTCTTAACTTCTTACTACCTGTCTCTCTGACAGTCTGTCATCTCTTAACTTCTTACTACCTGTCTCTCTGTCAGTCTGTCATCTCTTAACTTCTTACTATCTGTCTCTCTGTCAGTCTGTCTTCTCTTAACTCCTTACTACCTGTCTCTCTGTCAGTCTGTCTTCTCTTAACTTCTTACTACCTGTCTCTCTGTCAGTCTGTTTTCTCTTAACTTCTTACTACCTGTCTCTCTGACAGTCTGTCATCTCTTAACTTCTTACTACATGTCTCTCTGTCAGTCTGTCTTCGCTTAACTTCTTACTACCTGTCTCTCTGTCAGTCTGTCATCTCTTAACTTCTTACTACCTGTCTCTTTGTCTGTCTGTCTTCTCTTAACTTCTTACTACCTGTCTCTCTGTCAGTCTGTCATCTCTTAACTTCTTACTATCTGTCTCTCTGTCAGTCTGACTTCTCTTAACTTCTTACTACCTGTCTCTCTGTCAGTCTGTCATCTCTTAACTTCTTAGTACCTGTCTCTCAGTCAGTCTGTCTTCTCTTAACTTCTTACTACCTGTCTCTCAGTCAGTCTGTCTTCTCTTAACTTCTTACTACCTGTCTCTCTGTCAGTCTGTCATCTCTTAACTTCTTACTACCTGTCTCTCTGTCAGTCTGTCTTCACTTAACTTCTTACTACCTGTCTCTCTGTCAGTCTGTCTTCTATTAACTTCTTACTACCTGTCTCTCTGTCAGTCTGTCTTCTCTTAACTTCTTACTACCTGTCTCTCTGACAGTCTGTCATCTCTTAACTTCTTACTACCTGTCTCTCTGTCAGTCTGTCTTCTCTTAACTACTTACTATCTGTCTCTCTGTCAGTCTGTGTTCTCTTAACTCCTTACTACCTGCCTCTCTGTCAGTCTTTCATCTCTTAACTTCTTACTATCGGTCTCTCTGTCAGTCTGTCTTCTCTTAACTTCTTACTACCTGTCTCTCTGTCAGTCTGTCTTCTCTTAACTTCTTACTACCTGTCTCTCTGTCAGTCTGTCATCTCTTTACTTCTTACTACCTGTCTCTCAGTCAGTCTGTCATCTCTTAACTTTTTACTATTTGTCTCTCTTTCAGTCTCTCTTCTCTTAACTTCTTACTACCTGTCTCTCGGACAGTCTTTCATCTCTTAACTTCTTACTACCTGTCTCTCTGTCAGTCTGTCTTCTCTTAACTTCTTACTACCTGTCTCACTGTCAGTCTGTCATCTCTTAACTTCTTACTACCTGTCTCTCTGTCAGTCTGTCTTCTCTTAACTTCTTACTACATGTCTCTCTGTCAGTCTGTCTTCTCTTAACTTCTTACTACATGTCTCTCTGTCAGTCTTTCATCGCTTAACTTCTTACTAACTGTCTCTCTGTCAGTCTGTCATCTCTTAACTTCTTACTACCTGTCTCTGTGTCAGTCTGTCTTCTCTTAACTTCTTGCTACATGTCTCTCTGTCAGTCTGTCTTCTCTTAACTTCTTACTACCTGTCTCTCTGTCAGTCTGTCTTCTCTTAAGTTCTTACTACATGTCTCTCTGTCAGTCTGTCTTCTCTTAACTTCTTACTACCTGTCTCTCTGTCAGTCTGTCGTCTCTTAACTTCTTACTACCTGTCTCTCTGTCAGTCTGTCATCTCTTAACTACTTACTATCTGTCTCTCTGTCAGTCTGTCTTCTCTTAACTTCTTACTACCTGTCTCTCTGTCAGTCTGTCTTCTCTTAACTTCTTACTACCTGTCTCTCTGTCAGTCTGTCATCTCTTAACTACTTACTATCTGTCTCTCTGTCAGTCTGTGTTCTCTTAACTCCTTACTACCTGCCTCTCTGTCAGTCTTTCATCTCTTAACTTCTTACTACCTGTCTCTCTGTCAGTCTGTTTTCTCTTAACTTCTTACTACATGTCTCTCTGTCAGTCTGTCTTCTCTTAACTTCTTACTACCTGTCTCTCGGTCAGTCTTTCATCTCTTAACTTCTTACTACCTGTCTCTCTGTCAGTCTGTCTTCACTTAACTTCTTACTACCTGTCTCACTGTCAGTCTGTCATCTCTTAACTTCTTACTACCTGTCTCTCTGTCAGTCTGTCTTCTATTAACTTCTTACTACCTGTCTCTCTGTCAGTCTGTCTTCTCTTAACTTCTTACTATCTGTCTCTCTGTCAGTCTGTCTTCTCTTAACTTCTTACTACCTGTCTCTCTGTCAGTCTGTCATCTCTTAACTTCTTAGTACCTGTCTCTCAGTCAGTCTGTCTTCTCTTAACTTCTTACTACCTGTCTCTCAGTCAGTCTGTCTTCTCTTAACTTCTTACTACCTGTCTCTCTGTCAGTCTGTCATCTCTTAACTTCTTACTACCTGTCTCTCTGTCAGTCTGTCTTCACTTAACTTCTTACTACCTGTCTCTCTGTCAGTCTGTCTTCTATTAACTTCTTACTACCTGTCTCTCTGTCAGTCTGTCTTCTCTTAACTTCTTACTACCTGTCTCTCTGACAGTCTGTCATCTCTTAACTTCTTACTACCTGTCTCTCTGTCAGTCTGTCATCTCTTAACTTCTTACTACCTGTCTCTCTGTCAGTCTGTCTTCTCTTAACTACTTACTATCTGTCTCTCTGTCAGTCTGTGTTCTCTTAACTCCTTACTACCTGCCTCTCTGTCAGTCTTTCATCTCTTAACTTCTTACTATCGGTCTCTCTGTCAGTCTGTCTTCTCTTAACTTCTTACTACCTGTCTCTCTGTCAGTCTGTCTTCTCTTAACTTCTTACTACCTGTCTCTCTGTCAGTCTGTCATCTCTTTACTTCTTACTACCTGTCTCTCAGTCAGTCTGTCATCTCTTAACTTTTTACTATTTGTCTCTCTTTCAGTCTCTCTTCTCTTAACTTCTTACTACCTGTCTCTCGGACAGTCTTTCATCTCTTAACTTCTTACTACCTGTCTCTCTGTCAGTCTGTCTTCTCTTAACTTCTTACTACATGTCTCTCTGTCAGTCTGTCTTCTCTTAACTTCTTACTACATGTCTCTCTGTCAGTCTTTCATCGCTTAACTTCTTACTACCTGTCTCTCTGTCAGTCTGTCATCTCTTAACTTCTTACTACCTGTCTCTGTGTCAGTCTGTCTTCTCTTAACTTCTTGCTACATGTCTCTCTGTCAGTCTGTCTTCTCTTAACTTCTTACTACCTGTCTCTCTGTCAGTCTGTCTTCTCTTAAGTTCTTACTACATGTCACTCTGTCAGTCTGTCTTCTCTTAACTTCTTACTACCTGTCTCTCTGTCAGTCTGTCGTCTCTTAACTTCTTACTACCTGTCTCTCTGTCAGTCTGTCATCTCTTAACTACTTACTATCTGTCTCTCTGTCAGTCTGTCTTCTCTTAACTTCTTACTACCTGTCTCTCTGTCAGTCTGTCTTCTCTTAACTTCTTACTACCTGTCTCTCTGTCAGTCTGTCATCTCTTAACTACTTACTATCTGTCTCTCTGTCAGTCTGTGTTCTCTTAACTCCTTACTACCTGCCTCTCTGTCAGTCTTTCATCTCTTAACTTCTTACTACCTGTCTCTCTGTCAGTCTGTTTTCTCTTAACTTCTTACTCCATGTCTCTCTGTCAGTCTGTCTTCTCTTAACTTCTTACTACCTGTCTCTCGGTCAGTCTTTCATCTCTTAACTTCTTACTACCTGTCTCTCTGTCAGTCTGTCTTCACTTAACTTCTTACTACCTGTCTCACTGTCAGTCTGTCATCTCTTAACTTCTTACTACCTGTCTCTCTGTCAGTCTGTCTTCTATTAACTTCTTACTACCTGTCTCTCTGTCAGTCTGTCTTCTCTTAACTTCTTACTACCTGTCTCTCTGTCAGTCTGTTTTCTCTTAACTTCTTACTACCTGTCTCTCTGACAGTCTGTCATCTCTTAACTTCTTACTACATGTCTCTCTGTCAGTCTGTCTTCGCTTAACTTCTTACTACCTGTCTCTCTGTCAGTCTGTCATCTCTTAACTTCTTACTACCTGTCTCTTTGTCTGTCTGTCTTCTCTTAACTTCTTACTACCTGTCTCTCTGTCAGTCTGTCATCTCTTAACTTCTTACTATCTGTCTCTCTGTCAGTCTGTCTTCTCTTAACTTCTTACTACCTGTCTCTCTGTCAGTCTGTCATCTCTTAACTTCTTAGTACCTGTCTCTCAGTCAGTCTGTCTTCTCTTAACTTCTTACTACCTGTCTCTCAGTCAGTCTGTCTTCTCTTAACTTCTTACTACCTGTCTCTCTGTCAGTCTGTCATCTCTTAACTTCTTACTACCTGTCTCTCTGTCAGTCTGTCTTCACTTAACTTCTTACTACCTGTCTCTCTGTCAGTCTGTCTTCTATTAACTTCTTACTACCTGTCTCTCTGTCAGTCTGTCTTCTCTTAACTTCTTACTACCTGTCTCTCTGACAGTCTGTCATCTCTTAACTTCTTACTACCTGTCTCTCTGTCAGTCTGTCATCTCTTAACTTCTTACTACCTGTCTCTCTGTCAGTCTGTCTTCTCTTAACTACTTACTATCTGTCTCTCTGTCAGTCTGTGTTCTCTTAACTCCTTACTACCTGCCTCTCTGTCAGTCTTTCATCTCTTAACTTCTTACTATCGGTCTCTCTGTCAGTCTGTCTTCTCTTAACTTCTTACTACCTGTCTCTCTGTCAGTCTGTCTTTTCTTAACTTCTTACTACCTGTCTCTCTGTCAGTCTGTCATCTCTTTACTTCTTACTACCTGTCTCTCAGTCAGTCTGTCATCTCTTAACTTTTTACTATTTGTCTCTCTTTCAGTCTCTCTTCTCTTAACTTCTTACTACCTGTCTCTCGGACAGTCTTTCATCTCTTAACTTCTTACTACCTGTCTCTCTGTCAGTCTGTCTTCTCTTAACTTCTTACTACCTGTCTCACTGTCAGTCTGTCATCTCTTAACTTCTTACTACCTGTCTCTCTGTCAGTCTGTCTTCTCTTAACTTCCTACTACATGTCTCTCTGTCAGTCTGTCTTCTCTTAACTTCTTACTACATGTCTCTCTGTCAGTCTTTCATCGCTTAACTTCTTACTACCTGTCTCTCTGTCAGTCTGTCATCTCTTAACTTCTTACTACCTGTCTCTGTGTCAGTCTGTCTTCTCTTAACTTCTTGCTACATGTCTCTCTGTCAGTCTGTCTTCTCTTAACTTCTTACTACCTGTCTCTCTGTCAGTCTGTCTTCTCTTAAGTTCTTACTACATGTCTCTCTGTCAGTCTGTCTTCTCTTAACTTCTTACTACCTGTCTCTCTGTCAGTCTGTCGTCTCTTAACTTCTTACTACCTGTCTCTCTGTCAGTCTGTCATCTCTTAACTACTTACTATCTGTCTCTCTGTCAGTCTGTCTTCTCTTAACTTCTTACTACCTGTCTCTCTGTCAGTCTGTCTTCTCTTAACTTCTTACTACCTGTCTCTCTGTCAGTCTGTCATCTCTTAACTACTTACTATCTGTCTCTCTGTCAGTCTGTGTTCTCTTAACTCCTTACTACCTGCCTCTCTGTCAGTCTTTCATCTCTTAACTTCTTACTACCTGTCTCTCTGTCAGTCTGTTTTCTCTTAACTTCTTACTACATGTCTCTCTGTCAGTCTGTCTTCTCTTAACTTCTTACTACCTGTCTCTCGGTCAGTCTTTCATCTCTTAACTTCTTACTACCTGTCTCTCTGTCAGTCTGTCTTCACTTAACTTCTTACTACCTGTCTCACTGTCAGTCTGTCATCTCTTAACTTCTTACTACCTGTCTCTCTGTCAGTCTGTCTTCTATTAACTTCTTACTACCTGTCTCTCTGTCAGTCTGTCTTCTCTTAACTTCTTACTCTCTGTCTCTCTGTCAGTCTGTCTTCTCTTAACTTCTTACTACCTGTCTCTCTGTCAGTCTGTCATCTCTTAACTTCTTAGTACCTGTCTCTCAGTCAGTCTGTCTTCTCTTAACTTCTTACTACCTGTCTCTCAGTCAGTCTGTCTTCTCTTAACTTCTTACTACCTGTCTCTCTGTCAGTCTGTCATCTCTTAACTTCTTACTACCTGTCTCTCTGTCAGTCTGTCTTCACTTAACTTCTTACTACCTGTCTCTCTGTCAGTCTGTCTTCTATTAACTTCTTACTACCTGTCTCTCTGTCAGTCTGTCTTCTCTTAACTTCTTACTACCTGTCTCTCTGACAGTCTGTCATCTCTTAACTTCTTACTACCTGTCTCTCAGTCAGTCTGTCTTCTCTTAACTTCTTACTACCTGTCTCTCAGTCAGTCTGTCTTCTCTTAACTTCTTACTACCTGTCTCTCTGTCAGTCTGTCTTCTCTTAACTTCTTACTACCTGTCTCTCTGTCAGTCTGTCTTCTCTTAACTTCTTACTACCTGTCTCTCTGTCAGTCTGTCATCTCTTTACTTCTTACTACCTGTCTCTCAGTCAGTCTGTCATCTCTTAACTTTTTACTATTTGTCTCTCTTTCAGTCTCTCTTCTCTTAACTTCTTACTACCTGTCTCTCGGACAGTCTTTCATCTCTTAATTTCTTACTACCTGTCTCTCTGTCAGTCTGTCTTCTCTTAACTTCTTACTACCTGTCTCACTGTCAGTCTGTCATCTCTTAACTTCTTACTACCTGTCTCTCTGTCAGTCTGTCTTCTCTTAACTTCTTACTACATGTCTCTCTGTCAGTCTGTCTTCTCTTAACTTCTTACTACATGTCTCTCTGTCAGTCTTTCATCGCTTAACTTCTTACTACCTGTCTCTCTGTCAGTCTGTCATCTCTTAACTTCTTACTACCTGTCTCTGTGTCAGTCTGTCTTCTCTTAACTTCTTGCTACATGTCTCTCTGTCAGTCTGTCTTCTCTTAACTTCTTACTACCTGTCTCTCTGTCAGTCTGTCTTCTCTTAAGTTCTTACTACATGTCTCTCTGTCAGTCTGTCTTCTCTTAACTTCTTACTACCTGTCTCTCTGTCAGTCTGTCGTCTCTTAACTTCTTACTACCTGTCTCTCTGTCAGTCTGTCATCTCTTAACTACTTACTATCTGTCTCTCTGTCAGTCTGTCTTCTCTTAACTTCTTACTACCTGTCTCTCTGTCAGTCTGTCTTCTCTTAACTTCTTACTACCTGTCTCTCTGTCAGTCTGTCATCTCTTAACTACTTACTATCTGTCTCTCTGTCAGTCTGTGTTCTCTTAACTCCTTACTACCTGCCTCTCTGTCAGTCTTTCATCTCTTAACTTCTTACTACCTGTCTCTCTGTCAGTCTGTTTTCTCTTAACTTCTTACTACATGTCTCTCTGTCAGTCTGTCTTCTCTTAACTTCTTACTACCTGTCTCTCGGTCAGTCTTTCATCTCTTAACTTCTTACTACCTGTCTCTCTGTCAGTCTGTCTTCACTTAACTTCTTACTACCTGTCTCACTGTCAGTCTGTCATCTCTTAACTTCTTACTACCTGTCTCTCTGTCAGTCTGTCTTCTATTAACTTCTTACTACCTGTCTCTCTGTCAGTCTGTCTTCTCTTAACTTCTTACTACCTGTCTCTCTGTCAGTCTGTCTTCTCTTAACTTCTTACTACATGTCTCTCTGTCAGTCTGTCTTCTCTTAACTTCTAACTACCTGTCTCTCTGTCAGTCTGTCTTCTCTTAACTTCATACTACCTGTCTCTCTGTCAGTCTGTCATCTCTTAACTACTTACTATCTGTCTCTCTGTCAGTCTGTGTTCTCTTAACTCCTTACTACCTGCCTCTCTGTCAGTCTTTCATCTCTTAACTTCTTACTACCTGTCTCTCTGTCAGTCTGTCTTCTCTTAACTTCTTACTACCTGTCTCTCGGTCAGTCTTTCATCTCTTAACTTCTTACTACCTGTCTCTCTGTCAGTCTGTCTTCACTTAACTTCTTACTACCTGTCTCACTGTCAGTCTGTCATCTCTTAACTTCTTACTATCTGTCTCTCTGTCAGTCTGTCTTCTCTTAATTTCTTACTACCTGTCTCTCTGTCAGTCTGTCTTCTCTTAACTTCTTACTACCTGTCTCTCTGTCAGTCTGTTTTCTCTTAACTTCTTACTACCTGTCTCTCTGACAGTCTGTCATCTCTTAACTTCTTACTACATGTCTCTCTGTCAGTCTGTCATCTCATTACTTCTTACTACCTGTCTCTCTGTCAGTCTGTGTTCTCTTAACTCCTTACTACCTGCCTCTCTGTCAGTCTTTCATCTCTTAACTTCTTACTACCAGTCTCTCTGTCAGTCTGTCTTCTCTTAACTTCTTACTACCTGTCTCTCTGTCAGTCTGTTTTCTCTTAACTTCTTACTACCTGTCTCTCTGACAGTCTGTCATCTCTTAACTTCTTACTACATGTCTCTCTGTCAGTCTGTCATCTCTTAACTTCTTACTACCTGTCTCTCTATCAGTCTGTGTTCTCTTAACTCCTTACTACCTGCCTCTCTGTCAGTCTGTCTTCTCTTAACTTCTTACTACCTGTCTCTCTGTCAGTCTTTCATTTCTTAACTTCTTACTACCTGTCTCTCTGTCAGTCTGTCTTCAATTAACTTCTTACTACCTGTCTCTCTGTCAGTCTGTCTTCTATTAACTTCTTACTACCTGTCTCTCTGTCAGTCTGTCTTCTCTTAACTTCTTACTACCTGTCTCTCTGACAGTCTGTCATCTCTTAACTTCTTACTACCTGTCTCTCTGTCAGTCTGTCATCTCTTAACTTCTTACTACCTTTCTCTCTGTCAGTCTGTCTTCTCTTAACTACTTACTATCTGTCTCTCTGTCAGTCTGTGTTCTCTTAACTCCTTACTACCTGCCTCTCTGTCAGTCTTTCATCTCTTAACTTCTTACTACCTGTCTCTCTGTCAGTCTGTCGTCTCTTAACCTCTTACTACCTGTCTCTCTGTCAGTCTGTCATCTCTTAACTACTTACTATCTGTCTCTCTGTCAGTCTGTCTTCTCTTAACTCCTTACTACCTGCCTCTCTGTCAGTCTTTCATCTCTTAACTTCTTACTACCTGTCTCTCTGTCAGTCTGTCTTCTCTTAACTTCTTACTACATGTCTCTCTGTCAGTCTGTCTTCTCTTAACTTCTTACTACCTGTCTCTCGGTCAGTCTTTCATCTCTTAACTTCTTACTACCTGTCTCTCTGTCAGTCTGTCTTCACTTAACTTCTTACTACCTGTCTCTCTGTCAGTCTGTCTTCTCTTAACTTCTTACTACATGTCTCTCTGTCAGTCTGTCTTCTATTAACTTCTTACTACCTGTCTCTCTGTCAGTCTGTCTTCTCTTAACTTCTTACTACCTGTCTCTCTGTCAGTCTGTCATCTCTTAACTTCTTACTACCTGTCTCTTTGTCTGTCTGTCTTCTCTTAACTTCTTACTACCTGTCTCTCTGTCAGTCTGTCATCTCTTAACTTCTTACTATCTGTCTCTCTGTCAGTCTGTCTTCTCTTAACTTCTTACTACCTGTCTCTCTGTCAGTCTGTCATCTCTTAACTTCTTAGTACCTGTCTCTCAGTCAGTCTGTCTTCACTTAACTTCTTACTACCTGTCTCTCTGTCAGTCTGTCTTCTATTAACTTCTTACTACCTGTCTCTCTGTCAGTCTGTCTTCTCTTAACCTCTTACTACCTGTCTCTCTGACAGTCTGTCATCTCTTAACTTCTTACTACCTGTCTCTCTGTCAGTCTGTCATCTCTTAACTTCTTACTACCTGTCTCTCTGTCAGTCTGTCTTCTCTTAACTACTTACTATCTGTCTCTCTGTCAGTCTGTGTTCTCTTAACTCCTTACTACCTGCCTCTCTGTCAGTCTTTCATCTCTTAACTTCTTACTATCGGTCTCTCTGTCAGTCTGTCTTCTCTTAACTTCTTACTACCTGTCTCTCTGTCAGTCTGTCTTCTCTTAACTTCTTACTACCTGTCTCTCTGTCAGTCTGTCATCTCTTTACTTCTTACTACCTGTCTCTCAGTCAGTCTGTCATCTCTTAACTTTTTACTATTTGTCTCTCTTTCAGTCTCTCTTCTCTTAACTTCTTACTACCTGTCTCTCGGACAGTCTTTCATCTCTTAACTTCTTACTACCTGTCTCTCTGTCAGTCTGTCTTCTCTTAACTTCTTACTACCTGTCTCACTGTCAGTCTGTCATCTCTTAACTTCTTACTACCTGTCTCTCTGTCAGTCTGTCTTCTCTTAACTTCTTACTACATGTCTCTCTGTCAGTCTGTCTTCTCTTAACTTCTTACTACATGTCTCTCTGTCAGTCTTTCATCGCTTAACTTCTTACTACCTGTCTCTCTGTCAGTCTGTCATCTCTTAACTTCTTACTACCTGTCTCTGTGTCAGTCTGTCTTCTCTTAACTTCTTGCTACATGTCTCTCTGTCAGTCTGTCTTCTCTTAACTTCTTACTACCTGTCTCTCTGTCAGTCTGTCTTCTCTTAAGTTCTTACTGCATGTCTCTCTGTCAGTCTGTCTTCTCTTAACTTCTTACTACCTGTCTCTCTGTCAGTCTGTCGTCTCTTAACTCCTTACTACCTGTCTCTCTGTCAGTCTGTCATCTCTTAACTACTTACTATCTGTCTCTCTGTCAGTCTGTCTTCTCTTAACTTCTTACTACCTGTCTCTCTGTCAGTCTGTCTTCTCTTAACTTCTTACTACCTGTCTCTCTGTCAGTCTGTCATCTCTTAACTACTTACTATCTGTCTCTCTGTCAGTCTGTGTTCTCTTAACTCCTTACTACCTGCCTCTCTGTCAGTCTTTCATCTCTTAACTTCTTACTACCTGTCTCTCTGTCAGTCTGTTTTCTCTTAACTTCTTACTAGATGTCTCTCTGTCAGTCTGTCTTCTCTTAACTTCTTACTACCTGTCTCTCGGTCAGTCTTTCATCTCTTAACTTCTTACTACCTGTCTCTCTGTCAGTCTGTCTTCACTTAACTTCTTACTACCTGTCTCACTGTCAGTCTGTCATCTCTTAACTTCTTACTACCTGTCTCTCTGTCAGTCTGTCTTCTATTAACTTCTTACTACCTGTCTCTCTGTCAGTCTGTCTTCTCGTAACTTCTTACTACCTGTCTCTCTGTCAGTCTGTCTTCTCTTAACTTCTTACTACATGTCTCTCTGTCAGTCTGTCTTCTCTTAACTTCTTACTACCTGTCTCTCTGTCAGTCTGTCTTCTCTTAACTTCTTACTACCTGTCTCTCTGTCAGTCTGTCATCTCTTAACTACTTACTATCTGTCTCTCTGTCAGTCCGTGTTCTCTTAACACCTTACTACCTGCCTCTCTGTCAGTCTTTCATCTCTTAACTTCTTACTACCTGTCTCTCTGTCAGTCTGTCTTCTCTTAACTTCTTACTACATGTCTCTCTGTCAGTCTGTCTTCTCTTAACTTCTTACTACCTGTCTCTCGGTCAGTCTTTCATCTCTTAACTTCTTACTACCTGTCTCTCTGTCAGTCTGTCTTCACTTAACATCTTACTACCTGTCTCACTGTCAGTCTGTCATCTCTTAACTTCTTACTATCTGTCTCTCTGTCAGTCTGTCTTCTCTTAACTTCTTACTACCTGTCTCTCTGTCAGTCTGTCTTCTCTTAACTTCTTACTACCTGTCTCTCTGTCAGTCTGTTTTCTCTTAACTTCTTACTACCTGTCTCTCTGACAGTCTGTCATCTCTTAACTTCTTACTACATGTCTCTCTGTCAGTCTGTCATCTCTTTACTTCTTACTACCTGTCTCTCTGTCAGTCTGTGTTCTCTTAACTCCTTACTACCTGCCTCTCTGTCAGTCTTTCATCTCTTAACTTCTTACTACCTGTCTCTCTGTCTGTCTGTTTTCTCTTAACTTCTTACTACCTGTCTCTCTGACAGTCTGTCATCTCTTAACTTCTTACTATCTGTCTCTCTGTCAGTCTGTCTTCTCTTAACTCCTTACTACCTGTCTCTCTGTCAGTCTGTCTTCTCTTAACTTCTTACTACCTGTCTCTCTGTCAGTCTGTTTTCTCTTAACTTCTTACTACTTGTCTCTCTGACAGTCTGTCATCTCTTAACTTCTTACTACATGTCTCTCTGTCAGTCTGTCTTCTCTTAACTTCTTACTACCTGTCTCTCTGTCAGTCTGTCATCTCTTAACTTCTTACTACCTGTCTCTTTGTCTGTCTGTCTTCTCTTAACTTCTTACTACCTGTCTCTCTGTCAGTCTGTCATCTCTTAACTTCTTACTATCTGTCTCTCTGTCAGTCTGTCTTCTCTTAACTTCTTACTACCTGTCTCTCTGTCAGTCTGTCATCTCTTAACTTCTTAGTACCTGTCTCTCAGTCAGTCTGTCTTCTCTTAACTTCTTACTACCTGTCTCTCAGTCAGTCTGTCTTCTCTTAACTTCTTACTACCTGTCTCTCTGTCAGTCTGTCATCTCTTAACTTCTTACTACCTGTCTCTCTGTCAGTCTGTCTTCACTTAACTTCTTACTACCTGTCTCTCTGTCAGTCTGTCTTCTATTAACTTCTTACTACCTGTCTCTCTGTCAGTCTGTCTTCTCTTAACTTCTTACTACCTGTCTCACTGTCAGTCTGTCATCTCTTAACTTCTTACTACCTGTCTCTCTGTCAGTCTGTCTTCTCTTAACTTCTTACTACATGTCTCTCTGTCAGTCTGTCTTCTCTTAACTTCTTACTACATGTCTCTCTGTCAGTCTTTCATCGCTTAACTTCTTACTACCTGTCTCTCTGTCAGTCTGTCATCTCTTAACTTCTTACTACCTGTCTCTGTGTCAGTCTGTCTTCTCTTAACTTCTTGCTACATGTCTCTCTGTCAGTCTGTCTTCTCTTAACTTCTTACTACCTGTCTCTCTGTCAGTCTGTCTTCTCTTAAGTTCTTACTACATGTCTCTCTGTCAGTCTGTCTTCTCTTAACTTCTTACTACCTGTCTCTCTGTCAGTCTGTCGTCTCTTAACTTCTTACTACCTGTCTCTCTGTCAGTCTGTCATCTCTTAACTACTTACTATCTGTCTCTCTGTCAGTCTGTCTTCTCTTAACTTCTTACTACATGTCTCTCTGTCAGTCTGTCTTCTCTTAACTTCTTACTACCTGTCTCTCTGTCAGTCTGTCTTCTCTTAAGTTCTTACTACATGTCTCTCTGTCAGTCTGTCTTCTCTTAACTTCTTACTACATGTCTCTCTGTCAGTCTGTCTTCTCTTAACTTCTTACTACATGTCTCTCTGTCAGTCTTTCATCGCTTAACTTCTTACTACCTGTCTCTCTGTCAGTCTGTCATCTCTTAACTTCTTACTACCTGTCTCTGTGTCAGTCTGTCTTCTCTTAACTTCTTGCTACATGTCTCTCTGTCAGTCTGTCTTCTCTTAACTTCTTACTACCTGTCTCTCTGTCAGTCTGTCTTCTCTTAAGTTCTTACTACATGTCTCTCTGTCAGTCTGTCTTCTCTTAACTTCTTACTACCTGTCTCTCTGTCAGTCTGTCTTCTCTTAAGTTCTTACTACATGTCTCTCTGTCAGTCTGTCTTCTCTTAACTTCTTACTACCTGTCTCTCTGTCAGTCTGTCGTCTCTTAACTTCTTACTACCTGTCTCTCTGTCAGTCTGTCATCTCTTAACTACTTACTATCTGTCTCTCTGTCAGTCTGTCTTCTCTTAACTTCTTACTACCTGTCTCTCTGTCAGTCTGTCTTCTCTTAACTTCTTACTACCTGTCTCTCTGTCAGTCTGTCATCTCTTAACTACTTACTATCTGTCTCTCTGTCAGTCTGTGTTCTCTTAACTCCTTACTACCTGCCTCTCTGTCAGTCTTTCATCTCTTAACTTCTTACTACCTGTCTCTCTGTCAGTCTGTTTTCTCTTAACTTCTTACTACATGTCTCTCTGTCAGTCTGTCTTCTCTTAACTTCTTACTACCTGTCTCTCGGTCAGTCTTTCATCTCTTAACTTCTTACTACCTGTCTCTCTGTCAGTCTGTCTTCACTTAACTTCTTACTACCTGTCTCACTGTCAGTCTGTCATCTCTTAACTTCTTACTACCTGTCTCTCTGTCAGTCTGTCTTCTATTAACTTCTTACTACCTGTCTCTCTGTCAGTCTGTCTTCTCTTAACTTCTTACTACCTGTCTCTCTGTCAGTCTGTCTTCTCTTAACTTCTTACTACATGTCTCTCTGTCAGTCTGTCTTCTCTTAACTTCTTACTACCTGTCTCTCTGTCAGTCTGTCATCTCTTAACTACTTACTATCTGTCTCTCTGTCAGTCTGTCTTCTCTTAACTTCTTACTACCTGTCTCTCTGTCAGTCTGTCTTCTCTTAACTTCTTACTACCTGTCTCACTGTCAGTCTGTCATCTCTTAACTTCTTACTACCTGTCTCTCTGTCAGTCTGTCTTCTCTTAACTTCTTACTACATGTCTCTCTGTCAGTCTGTCTTCTCTTAACTTCTTACTACATGTCTCTCTGTCAGTCTTTCATCGCTTAACTTCTTACTACCTGTCTCTCTGTCAGTCTGTCATCTCTTAACTTCTTACTACCTGTCTCTGTGTCAGTCTGTCTTCTCTTAACTTCTTGCTACATGTCTCTCTGTCAGTCTGTCTTCTCTTAACTTCTTACTACCTGTCTCTCTGTCAGTCTGTCTTCTCTTAAGTTCTTACTACATGTCTCTCTGTCAGTCTGTCTTCTCTTAACTTCTTACTACCTGTCTCTCTGTCAGTCTGTCGTCTCTTAACTTCTTACTACCTGTCTCTCTGTCAGTCTGTCATCTCTTAACTACTTACTATCTGTCTCTCTGTCAGTCTGTCTTCTCTTAACTTCTTACTACCTGTCTCTCTGTCAGTCTGTCTTCTCTTAACTTCTTACTACCTGTCTCTCTGTCAGTCTGTCATCTCTTAACTACTTACTATCTGTCTCTCTGTCAGTCTGTGTTCTCTTAACTCCTTACTACCTGCCTCTCTGTCAGTCTTTCATCTCTTAACTTCTTACTACATGTCTCTCTGTCAGTCTGTCTTCTCTTAACTTCTTACTACCTGTCTCTCGGTCAGTCTTTCATCTCTTAACTTCTTACTACCTGTCTCTCTGTCAGTCTGTCTTCACTTAACTTCTTACTACCTGTCTCACTGTCAGTCTGTCATCTCTTAACTTCTTACTACCTGTCTCTCTGTCAGTCTGTCTTCTATTAACTTCTTACTACCTGTCTCTCTGTCAGTCTGTCTTCTCTTAACATCTTACTACCTGTCTCTCTGTCAGTCTGTCATCTCTTAACTTCTTACTACCTGTCTCTGTGTCAGTCTGTCTTCTCTTAACTTCTTGCTACATGTCTCTCTGTCAGTCTGTCATCTCTTAACTTCTTACTACCTGTCTCTGTGTCAGTCTGTCTTCTCTTAACTTCTTGCTACATGTCTCTCTGTCAGTCTGTCTTCTCTTAACTTCTTACTACCTGTCTCTCTGTCAGTCTGTCTTCTCTTAAGTTCTTACTACATGTCTCTCTGTCAGTCTGTCTTCTCTTAACTTCTTACTACCTGTCTCTCTGTCAGTCTGTCGTCTCTTAACTTCTTACTACCTGTCTCTCTGTCAGTCTGTCATCTCTTAACTACTTACTATCTGTCTCTCTGTCAGTCTGTCTTCTCTTAACTTCTTACTACCTGTCTCTCTGTCAGTCTGTCTTCTCTTAACTTCTTACTACCTGTCTCTCTGTCAGTCTGTCATCTCTTAACTACTTACTATCTGTCTCTCTGTCAGTCTGTGTTCTCTTAACTCCTTACTACCTGCCTCTCTGTCAGTCTTTCATCTCTTAACTTCTTACTACCTGTCTCTCTGTCAGTCTGTTTTCTCTTAACTTCTTACTACATGTCTCTCTGTCAGTCTGTCTTCTCTTAACTTCTTACTACCTGTCTCTCGGTCAGTCTTTCATCTCTTAACTTCTTACTACCTGTCTCTCTGTCAGTCTGTCTTCACTTAACTTCTTACTACCTGTCTCACTGTCAGTCTGTCATCTCTTAACTTCTTACTACCTGTCTCTCTGTCAGTCTGTCTTCTATTAACTTCTTACTACCTGTCTCTCTGTCAGTCTGTCTTCTCTTAACTTCTTACTACCTGTCTCTCTGTCAGTCTGTCTTCTCTTAACTTCTTACTACATGTCTCTCTGTCAGTCTGTCTTCTCTTAACTTCTTACTACCTGTCTCTCTGTCAGTCTGTCATCTCTTAACTACTTACTATCTGTCTCTCTGTCAGTCTGTCTTCTCTTAACTTCTTACTACCTGTCTCTCTGTCAGTCTGTCTTCTCTTAACTTCTTACTACCTGTCTCACTGTCAGTCTGTCATCTCTTAACTTCTTACTACCTGTCTCTCTGTCAGTCTGTCTTCTCTTAACTTCTTACTACATGTCTCTCTGTCAGTCTGTCTTCTCTTAACTTCTTACTACATGTCTCTCTGTCAGTCTTTCATCGCTTAACTTCTTACTACCTGTCTCTCTGTCAGTCTGTCATCTCTTAACTTCTTACTACCTGTCTCTGTGTCAGTCTGTCTTCTCTTAACTTCTTGCTACATGTCTCTCTGTCAGTCTGTCTTCTCTTAACTTCTTACTACCTGTCTCTCTGTCAGTCTGTCTTCTCTTAAGTTCTTACTACATGTCTCTCTGTCAGTCTGTCTTCTCTTAACTTCTTACTACCTGTCTCTCTGTCAGTCTGTCGTCTCTTAACTTCTTACTACCTGTCTCTCTGTCAGTCTGTCATCTCTTAACTACTTACTATCTGTCTCTCTGTCAGTCTGTCTTCTCTTAACTTCTTACTACCTGTCTCTCTGTCAGTCTGTCTTCTCTTAACTTCTTACTACCTGTCTCTCTGTCAGTCTGTCATCTCTTAACTACTTACTATCTGTCTCTCTGTCAGTCTGTGTTCTCTTAACTCCTTACTACCTGCCTCTCTGTCAGTCTTTCATCTCTTAACTTCTTACTACCTGTCTCTCTGTCAGTCTGTTTTCTCTTAACTTCTTACTACATGTCTCTCTGTCAGTCTGTCTTCTCTTAACTTCTTACTACCTGTCTCTCGGTCAGTCTTTCATCTCTTTACTTCTTACTACCTGTCTCTCTGTCAGTCTGTCTTCACTTAACTTCTTACTACCTGTCTCACTGTCAGTCTGTCATCTCTTAACTTCTTACTACCTGTCTCTCTGTCAGTCTGTCTTCTATTAACTTCTTACTACCTGTCTCTCTGTCAGTCTGTCTTCTCTTAACTTCTTACTATCTGTCTCTCTGTCAGTCTGTCTTCTCTTAACTTCTTACTACCTGTCTCTCTGTCAGTCTGTCATCTCTTAACTTCTTAGTACCTGTCTCTCAGTCAGTCTGTCTTCTCTTAACTTCTTACTACCTGTCTCTCAGTCAGTCTGTCTTCTCTTAACTTCTTACTACCTGTCTCTCTGTCAGTCTGTCATCTCTTAACTTCTTACTACCTGTCTCTCTGTCAGTCTGTCTTCACTTAACTTCTTACTACCTGTCTCTCTGTCAGTCTGTCTTCTATTAACTTCTTACTACCTGTCTCTCTGTCAGTCTGTCTTCTCTTAACTTCTTACTACCTGTCTCTCTGACAGTCTGTCATCTCTTAACTTCTTACTACCTGTCTCTCTGTCAGTCTGTCATCTCTTAACTTCTTACTACCTGTCTCTCTGTCAGTCTGTCTTCTCTTAACTACTTACTATCTGTCTCTCTGTCAGTCTGTGTTCTCTTAACTCCTTACTACCTGCCTCTCTGTCAGTCTTTCATCTCTTAACTTCTTACTATCGGTCTCTCTGTCAGTCTGTCTTCTCTTAACTTCTTACTACCTGTCTCTCTGTCAGTCTGTCTTCTCTTAACTTCTTACTACCTGTCTCTCTGTCAGTCTGTCATCTCTTTACTTCTTACTACCTGTCTCTCAGTCAGTCTGTCATCTCTTAACTTTTTACTATTTGTCTCTCTTTCAGTCTCTCTTCTCTTAACTTCTTACTACCTGTCTCTCGGACAGTCTTTCATCTCTTAACTTCTTACTACCTGTCTCTCTGTCAGTCTGTCTTCTCTTAACTTCTTACTACCTGTCTCACTGTCAGTCTGTCATCTCTTAACTTCTTACTACCTGTCTCTCTGTCAGTCTGTCTTCTCTTAACTTCTTACTACATGTCTCTCTGTCAGTCTGTCTTCTCTTAACTTCTTACTACATGTCTCTCTGTCAGTCTTTCATCGCTTAACTTCTTACTACCTGTCTCTCTGTCAGTCTGTCATCTCTTAACTTCTTACTACCTGTCTCTGTGTCAGTCTGTCTTCTCTTAACTTCTTGCTACATGTCTCTCTGTCAGTCTGTCTTCTCTTAACTTCTTACTACCTGTCTCTCTGTCAGTCTGTCTTCTCTTAAGTTCTTACTACATGTCTCTCTGTCAGTCTGTCTTCTCTTAACTTCTTACTACCTGTCTCTCTGTCAGTCTGTCGTCTCTTAACTTCTTACTACCTGTCTCTCTGTCAGTCTGTCATCTCTTAACTACTTACTATCTGTCTCTCTGTCAGTTTGTCTCCTCTTAACTTCTTACTACCTGTCTCTCTGTCAGTCTGTCTTCTCTTAACTTCTTACTACCTGTCTCTCTGTCAGTCTGTCATCTCTTAACTACTTACTATCTGTCTCTCTGTCAGTCTGTGTTCTCTTAACTCCTTACTACCTGCCTCTCTGTCAGTCTTTCATCTCTTAACTTCTTACTACCTGTCTCTCTGTCAGTCTGTTTTCTCTTAACTTCTTACTACATGTCTCTCTGTCAGTCTGTCTTCTCTTAACTTCTTACTACCTGTCTCTCGGTCAGTCTTTCATCTCTTAACTTCTTACTACCTGTCTCTCTGTCAGTCTGTCTTCACTTAACTTCTTACTACCTGTCTCACTGTCAGTCTGTCATCTCTTAACTTCTTACTACCTGTCTCTCTGTCAGTCTGTCTTCTATTAACTTCTTACTACCTGTCTCTCTGTCAGTCTGTCTTCTCTTAACTTCTTACTACCTGTCTCTCTGTCAGTCTGTCTTCTCTTAACTTCTTACTACATGTCTCTCTGTCAGTCTGTCTTCTCTTAACTTCTTACTACCTGTCTCTCTGTCAGTCTGTCTTCTCTTAACTTCTTACTACCTGTCTCTCTGTCAGTCTGTCATCTCTTAACTACTTACTATCTGTCTCTCTGTCAGTCTGTGTTCTCTTAACTCCTTACTACCTGCCTCTCTGTCAGTCTTTCATCTCTTAACTTCTTACTACCTGTCTCTCTGTCAGTCTGTCTTCTCTTATATTCTTACTACATGTCTCTCTGTCAGTCTGTCTTCTCTTAACTTCTTACTACCTGTCTCTCGGTCAGTCTTTCATCTCTTAACTTCTTACTACCTGTCTCTCTGTCAGTCTGTCTTCACTTAACTTCTTACTACCTGTCTCACTGTCAGTCTGTCATCTCTTAACTTCTTACTATCTGTCTCTCTGTCAGTCTGTCTTCTCTTAACTTCTTACTACCTGTCTCTCTGTCAGTCTGTCTTCTCTTAACTTCTTACTACCTGTCTCTCTGTCAGTCTGTTTTCTCTTAACTTCTTACTACCTGTCTCTCTGACAGTCTGTCATCTCTTAACTTCTTACTACATGTCTCTCTGTCAGTTTGTCATCTCTTTACTTCTTACTACCTGTCTCTCTGTCAGTCTGTGTTCTCTTAACTCCTTACTACCTGCCTCTCTGTCAGTCTTTCATCTCTTAACTTCTTACTACCAGTCTCTCTGTCAGTCTGTCTTCTCTTAACTTCTTACTACCTGTCTCTCTGTCAGTCTGTTTTCTCTTAACTTCTTACTACCTGTCTCTCTGACAGTCTGTCATCTCTTAACTTCTTACTACATGTCTCTCTGTCAGTCTGTCATCTCTTAACTTCTTACAACCTGTCTCTCTATCAGTCTGTGTTCTCTTAACTCCTTACTACCTGCCTCTCTGTCAGTCTGTCTTCTCTTAACTTCTTACTACCTGTCTCTCTGTCAGTCTTTCATTTCTTAACTTCTTACTACCTGTCTCTCTGTCAGTCTGTCTTCTATTAACTTCTTACTACCTGTCTCTCTGTCAGTCTGTCTTCTCTTAACTTCTTACTACCTGTCTCTCTGACAGTCTGTCATCTCTTAACTTCTTACTACCTGTCTCTCTGTCAGTCTGTCATCTCTTAACTTCTTACTACCTTTCTCTCTGTCAGTCTGTCTTCTCTTAACTACTTACTATCTGTCTCTCTGTCAGTCTGTGTTCTCTTAACTCCTTACTACCTGCCTCTCTGTCAGTCTTTCATCTCTTAACTTCTTACTACCTGTCTCTCTGTCAGTCTGTCTTCTCTTAACTTCTTACTACATGTCTCTCTGTCAGTCTGTCTTCTCTTAACTTCTTACTACCTGTCTCTCGGTCAGTCTTTCATCTCTTAACTTCTTACTACCTGTCTCTCTGTCAGTCTGTCTTCACTTAACTTCTTACTACCTGTCTCACTGTCAGTCTGTCATCTCTTAACTTCTTACTATCTGTCTCTCTGTCAGTCTGTCTTCTCTTAACTTCTTACTACCTGTCTCTCTGTCAGTCTGTCTTCTCTTAACTTCTTACTACCTGTCTCTCTGTCAGTCTGTTTTCTCTTAACTTCTTACTACCTGTCTCTCTGACAGTCTGTCATCTCTTAACTTCTTACTACATGTCTCTCTGTCAGTCTCTCATCTCTTTACTTCTTACTACCTGTCTCTCTGTCAGTCTGTCTTCTCTTAACTTCTTACTACCTGTCTCACTGTCAGTCTGTCATCTCTTAACTTCTTACTACCTGTCTCTCTGTCAGTCTGTCTTCTCTTAACTTCTTACTACATGTCTCTCTGTCAGTCTGTCTTCTCTTAACTTCTTACTACATGTCTCTCTGTCAGTCTTTCATCGCTTAAGTTCTTACTACCTGTCTCTCTGTCAGTCTGTCATCTCTTAAATTCTTACTACCTGTCTCTGTGTCAGTCTGTCTTCTCTTAACTTCTTGCTACATGTCTCTCTGTCAGTCTGTCTTCTCATAACTTCTTACTACCTGTCTCTCTGTCAGTCTGTCTTCTCTTAACTTCTTACTACATGTCTCTCTGTCAGTCTGTCTTCTCTTAACTTCTTACTACCTGTCTCTCTGTCAGTCTGTCTTCTCTTAACTTCTTACTACCTGTCTCTCTGTCAGTCTGTCATTTCTTAACTACTTACTATCTGTCTCTCTGTCAGTCTGTGTTCTCTTAACTCCTTACTACCTGTCTCTCTGTCAGTCTGTCATATCTTAACTTCTTGCTACATGTCTCTCTGTCAGTCTCTCTTCTCTTAACTTCTTACTATCTGCCTCTCTGTCAGTCTGTGATCTCTTAACTACTTACTATCTGTCTCTCTGTCAGTCTGTCTTCTCTTAACTTCTTACTACCTGTCTCTCTGTCAGTCTGTCGTCTCTTAACTTCTTACTACCTGTCTCTCTGTCAGTCTGTCATCTCTTAACTACTTACTATCTGTCTCTCTGTCAGTCTGTGTTCTCTTAACTCCTTACTACCTGCCTCTCTGTCAGTCTTTCATCTCTTAACTTCTTACTACCTGTCTCTCTGTCAGTCTGTCTTCTCTTAACTTCTTACTACATGTCTCTCTGTCAGTCTGTCTTCTCTTAACTTCTTACTACCTGTCTCTCGGTCAGTCTTTCATCTCTTAACTTCTTACTACCTGTCTCTCTGTCAGTCTGTCTTCTCTTAACTTCTTACTACATGTCTCTCTGTCAGTCTGTCTTCTCTTAACTTCTTACTACATGTCTCTCTGTCAGTCTTTCATCGCTTAACTTCTTACTACCTGTCTCTCTGTCAGTCTGTCATCTCTTAACTTCTTACTACCTGTCTCTGTGTCAGTCTGTCTTCTCTTAACTTCTTGCTACATGTCTCTCTGTCAGTCTGTCTTCTCTTAACTTCTTACTACCTGTCTCTCTGTCAGTCTGTCTTCTCTTAAGTTCTTACTACATGTCTCTCTGTCAGTCTGTCTTCTCTTAACTTCTTACTACCTGTCTCTCTGTCAGTCTGTCGTCTCTTAACTTCTTACTACCTGTCTCTCTGTCAGTCTGTCATCTCTTAACTACTTACTATCTGTCTCTCTGTCAGTCTGTCTTCTCTTAACTTCTTACTACCTGTCTCTCTGTCAGTCTGTCTTCTCTTAACTTCTTACTACCTGTCTCTCTGTCAGTCTGTCATCTCTTAACTACTTACTATCTGTCTCTCTGTCAGTCTGTGTTCTTTTAACTCCTTACTACCTGCCTCTCTGTCAGTCTTTCATCTCTTAACTTCTTACTACCTGTCTCTCTGTCAGTCTGTTTTCTCTTAACTTCTTACTACATGTCTCTCTGTCAGTCTGTCTTCTCTTAACTTCTTACTACCTGTCTCTCTGTCAGTCTGTCTTCACTTAACTTCTTACTACCTGTCTCACTGTCAGTCTGTCATCTCTTAACTTCTTACTACCTGTCTCTCTGTCAGTCTGTCTTCTATTAACTTCTTACTACCTGTCTCTCTGTCAGTCTGTCTTCTCTTAACTTCTTACTACCTGTCTCTCTGTCAGTCTGTCTTCTCTTAACTTCTTACTACATGTCTCTCTGTCAGACTGTCTTCTCTTAACTTCTTACTACCTGTCTCTCTGTCAGTCTGTCTTCTCTTAACTTCTTACTACCTGTCTCTCTGTCAGTCTGTCATCTCTTAACTACTTACTATCTGTCTCTCTGTCAGTCTGTGTTCTCTTAACTCCTTACTACCTGCCTCTCTGTCAGTCTTTCATCTCTTAACTTCTTACTACCTGTCTCTCTGTCAGTCTGTCTTCTCTTAACTTCTTACTACATGTCTCTCTGTCAGTCTGTCTTCTCTTAACTTCTTACTACCTGTCTCTCGGTCAGTCTTTCATCTCTTAACTTCTTACTACCTGTCTCTCTGTCAGTCTGTCTTCACTTAACTTCTTACTACCTGTCTCACTGTCAGTCTGTCATCTCTTAACTTCTTACAACCTGTCTCTCTATCAGTCTGTGTTCTCTTAACTCCTTACTACCTGCCTCTCTGTCAGTCTGTCTTCTCTTAACTTCTTACTACCTGTCTCTCTGTCAGTCTTTCATTTCTTAACTTCTTACTACCTGTCTCTCTGTCAGTCTGTCTTCTATTAACTTCTTACTACCTGTCTCTCTGTCAGTCTGTCTTCTCTTAACTTCTTACTACCTGTCTCTCTGACAGTCTGTCATCTCTTAACTTCTTACTACCTGTCTCTCTGTCAGTCTGTCATCTCTTAACTTCTTACTACCTTTCTCTCTGTCAGTCTGTCTTCTCTTAACTACTTACTATCTGTCTCTCTGTCAGTCTGTGTTCTCTTAACTCCTTACTACCTGCCTCTCTGTCAGTCTTTCATCTCTTAACTTCTTACTACCTGTCTCTCTGTCAGTCTGTCTTCTCTTAACTTCTTACTACATGTCTCTCTGTCAGTCTGTCTTCTCTTAACTTCTTACTACCTGTCTCTCGGTCAGTCTTTCATCTCTTAACTTCTTACTACCTGTCTCTCTGTCAGTCTGTCTTCACTTAACTTCTTACTACCTGTCTCACTGTCAGTCTGTCATCTCTTAACTTCTTACTATCTGTCTCTCTGTCAGTCTGTCTTCTCTTAACTTCTTACTACCTGTCTCTCTGTCAGTCTGTCTTCTCTTAACTTCTTACTACCTGTCTCTCTGTCAGTCTGTTTTCTCTTAACTTCTTACTACCTGTCTCTCTGACAGTCTGTCATCTCTTAACTTCTTACTACATGTCTCTCTGTCAGTCTGTCATCTCTTTACTTCTTACTACCTGTCTCTCTGTCAGTCTGTCTTCTCTTAACTTCTTACTACCTGTCTCACTGTCAGTCTGTCATCTCTTAACTTCTTACTACCTGTCTCTCTGTCAGTCTGTCTTCTCTTAACTTCTTACTACATGTCTCTCTGTCAGTCTGTCTTCTCTTAACTTCTTACTACATGTCTCTCTGTCAGTCTTTCATCGCTTAAGTTCTTACTACCTGTCTCTCTGTCAGTCTGTCATCTCTTAAATTCTTACTACCTGTCTCTGTGTCAGTCTGTCTTCTCTTAACTTCTTGCTACATGTCTCTCTGTCAGTCTGTCTTCTCATAACTTCTTACTACCTGTCTCTCTGTCAGTCTGTCTTCTCTTAACTTCTTACTACATGTCTCTCTGTCAGTCTGTCTTCTCTTAACTTCTTACTACCTGTCTCTCTGTCAGTCTGTCTTCTCTTAACTTCTTACTACCTGTCTCTCTGTCAGTCTGTCATTTCTTAACTACTTACTATCTGTCTCTCTGTCAGTCTGTGTTCTCTTAACTCCTTACTACCTGTCTCTCTGTCAGTCTGTCATATCTTAACTTCTTGCTACATGTCTCTCTGTCAGTCTCTCTTCTCTTAACTTCTTACTATCTGCCTCTCTGTCAGTCTGTGATCTCTTAACTACTTACTATCTGTCTCTCTGTCAGTCTGTCTTCTCTTAACTTCTTACTACCTGTCTCTCTGTCAGTCTGTCGTCTCTTAACTTCTTACTACCTGTCTCTCTGTCAGTCTGTCATCTCTTAACTACTTACTATCTGTCTCTCTGTCAGTCTGTGTTCTCTTAACTCCTTACTACCTGCCTCTCTGTCAGTCTTTCATCTCTTAACTTCTTACTACCTGTCTCTCTGTCAGTCTGTCTTCTCTTAACTTCTTACTACATGTCTCTCTGTCAGTCTGTCTTCTCTTAACTTCTTACTACCTGTCTCTCGGTCAGTCTTTCATCTCTTAACTTCTTACTACCTGTCTCTCTGTCAGTCTGTCTTCTCTTAACTTCTTACTACATGTCTCTCTGTCAGTCTGTCTTCTCTTAACTTCTTACTACATGTCTCTCTGTCAGTCTTTCATCGCTTAACTTCTTACTACCTGTCTCTCTGTCAGTCTGTCATCTCTTAACTTCTTACTACCTGTCTCTGTGTCAGTCTGTCTTCTCTTAACTTCTTGCTACATGTCTCTCTGTCAGTCTGTCTTCTCTTAACTTCTTACTACCTGTCTCTCTGTCAGTCTGTCTTCTCTTAAGTTCTTACTACATGTCTCTCTGTCAGTCTGTCTTCTCTTAACTTCTTACTACCTGTCTCTCTGTCAGTCTGTCGTCTCTTAACTTCTTACTACCTGTCTCTCTGTCAGTCTGTCATCTCTTAACTACTTACTATCTGTCTCTCTGTCAGTCTGTCTTCTCTTAACTTCTTACTACCTGTCTCTCTGTCAGTCTGTCTTCTCTTAACTTCTTACTACCTGTCTCTCTGTCAGTCTGTCATCTCTTAACTACTTACTATCTGTCTCTCTGTCAGTCTGTGTTCTTTTAACTCCTTACTACCTGCCTCTCTGTCAGTCTTTCATCTCTTAACTTCTTACTACCTGTCTCTCTGTCAGTCTGTTTTCTCTTAACTTCTTACTACATGTCTCTCTGTCAGTCTGTCTTCTCTTAACTTCTTACTACCTGTCTCTCGGTCAGTCTTTCATCTCTTAACTTCTTACTACCTGTCTCTCTGTCAGTCTGTCTTCACTTAACTTCTTACTACCTGTCTCACTGTCAGTCTGTCATCTCTTAACTTCTTACTACCTGTCTCTCTGTCAGTCTGTCTTCTATTAACTTCTTACTACCTGTCTCTCTGTCAGTCTGTCTTCTCTTAACTTCTTACTACCTGTCTCTCTGTCAGTCTGTCTTCTCTTAACTTCTTACTACATGTCTCTCTGTCAGACTGTCTTCTCTTAACTTCTTACTACCTGTCTCTCTGTCAGTCTGTCTTCTCTTAACTTCTTACTACCTGTCTCTCTGTCAGTCTGTCATCTCTTAACTACTTACTATCTGTCTCTCTGTCAGTCTGTGTTCTCTTAACTCCTTACTACCTGCCTCTCTGTCAGTCTTTCATCTCTTAACTTCTTACTACCTGTCTCTCTGTCAGTCTGTCTTCTCTTAACTTCTTACTACATGTCTCTCTGTCAGTCTGTCTTCTCTTAACTTCTTACTACCTGTCTCTCGGTCAGTCTTTCATCTCTTAACTTCTTACTACCTGTCTCTCTGTCAGTCTGTCTTCACTTAACTTCTTACTACCTGTCTCACTGTCAGTCTGTCATCTCTTAACTTCTTACTATCTGTCTCTCTGTCAGTCTGTGTTCTCTTAACTCCTTACTACCTGCCTCTCTGTCAGTCTTTCATCTCTTAACTTCTTACTACCAGTCTCTCTGTCAGTCTGTCTTCTCTTAACTTCTTACTACATGTCTCTCTGTCAGTCTGTCTTCTCTTAACTTCTTACTACATGTCTCTCTGTCAGTCTTTCATCGCTTAACTTCTTACTACCTGTCTCTCTGTCAGTCTGTCATCTCTTAACTTCTTACTACCTGTCTCTGTGTCAGTCTGTCTTCTCTTAACTTCTTGCTACATGTCTCTCTGTCAGTCTGTCTTCTCTTAACTTCTTACTACCTGTCTCTCTGTCAGTCTGTCTTCTCTTAAGTTCTTACTACATGTCTCTCTGTCAGTCTGTCTTCTCTTAACTTCTTACTACCTGTCTCTCTGTCAGTCTGTCGTCTCTTAACTTCTTACTACCTGTCTCTCTGTCAGTCTGTCATCTCTTAACTACTTACTATCTGTCTCTCTGTCAGTCTGTCTTCTCTTAACTTCTTACTACCTGTCTCTCTGTCAGTCTGTCTTCTCTTAACTTCTTACTACCTGTCTCTCTGTCAGTCTGTCATCTCTTAACTACTTACTATCTGTCTCTCTGTCAGTCTGTGTTCTCTTAACTCCTTACTACCTGCCTCTCTGTCAGTCTGTCAACTCTTAACTTCTTACTACCTGTCTCTCTGTCAGTCTGTCTTCTCTTAACTTCTTACTACCTGTCTCTCTGTCAGTCTGTCATCTCTTAACTTCTTACTACATGTCTCTCTGTCAGTCTGTGTTCTCTTAACCTCTTACTACCTGTCTCTCTGTCAGTCTGTCATCTCTTAACTTCTTACTACCTGTCTCTCTGTCAGTCTGTCTTCTCTTAACTTCTTACTACATGTCTCTCTGTCAGTCTGTCTTCTCTTAACTTCTTACTACCTGTCTCTCTGTCAGTCTGTCTTCTCTTAACTTCTTACTACCTGTCTCTCTGTCAGTCTGTCATCTCTTAACTTCTTACTACCTGTCTCTCTGTCAGTCTGTGTTCTCTTAACTCCTTACTACCTGCCTCTCTGTCAGTCTTTCATCTCTTAACTTCTTACTACCTGTCTCTCTGTCAGTCTGTCTTCTCTTAACTTCTTACTACCTGTCTCTCGGTCAGTCTTTCATCTCTTAACTTCTTACTACCTGTCTCTCTGTCAGTCTGTCTTCACTTAACTTCTTACTACCTGTCTCACTGTCAGTCTGTCATCTCTTAACTTCTTACTACCTGTCTCTCTGTCAGTCTGTCTTCTATTAACTTCTTACTACCTGTCTCTCTGTCAGTCTGTCTTCTCTTAACTTCTTACTACCTGTCTCTCTGTCAGTCTGTCTTCTCTTAACTTCTTACTACATGTCTCTCTGTCAGTCTGTCTTCTCTTAACTTCTTACTACCTGTCTCTCTGTCAGTCTGTCTTCTCTTAACTTCTTACTACCTGTCTCTCTGTCAGTCTGTCATCTCTTAACTACTTACTATCTGTCTCTCTGTCAGTCTGTGTTCTCTTAACTCCTTACTACCTGCCTCTCTGTCAGTCTTTCATCTCTTAACTTCTTACTACCTGTCTCTCTGTCAGTCTGTCTTCTCTTAACTTCTTACTACATGTCTCTCTGTCAGTCTGTCTTCTCTTAACTTCTTACTACCTGTCTCTCGGTCAGTCTTTCATCTCTTAACTTCTTACTACCTGTCTCTCTGTCAGTCTGTCTTCACTTAACTTCTTACTACCTGTCTCACTGTCAGTCTGTCATCTCTTAACTTCTTACTATCTGTCTCTCTGTCAGTCTGTCTTCTCTTAACTTCTTACTACCTGTCTCTCTGTCAGTCTGTCTTCTCTTAACTTCTTACTACCTGTCTCTCTGTCAGTCTGTTTTCTCTTAACTTCTTACTACCTGTCTCTCTGACAGTCTGTCATCTCTTAACTTCTTACTACATGTCTCTCTGTCAGTCTGTCATCTCTTTACTTCTTACTACCTGTCTCTCTGTCAGTCTGTGTTCTCTTAACTCCTTACTACCTGCCTCTCTGTCAGTCTTTCATCTCTTAACTTCTTACTACCAGTCTCTCTGTCAGTCTGTCTTCTCTTAACTTCTTACTACCTGTCTCTCTGTCAGTCTGTTTTCTCTTAACTTCTTACTACCTGTCTCTCTGACAGTCTGTCATCTCTTAACTTCTTACTACATGTCTCTCTGTCAGTCTGTCATCTCTTAATTTCTTACTACCTGTCTCTCTATCAGTCTGTGTTCTCTTAACTCCTTACTACCTGCCTATCTGTCAGTCTGTCTTCTCTTAACTTCTTACTACCTGTCTCTCTGTCAGTCTTTCATTTCTTAACTTCTTACTACCTGTCTCTCTGTCAGTCTGTCTTCAATTAACTTCTTACTACCTGTCTCTCTGTCAGTCTGTCTTCTATTAACTTCTTACTACCTGTCTCTCTGTCAGTCTGTCTTCTCTTAACTTCTAACTACCTGTCTCTCTGACAGTCTGTCATCTCTTAACTTCTTACTACCTGTCTCTCTGTCAGTCTGTCATCTCTTAACTTCTTACTACCTGTCTCTCTGTCAGTCTGTCTTCTCTTAACTACTTACTATCTGTCTCTCTGTCAGTCTGTGTTCTCTTAACTCCTTACTACCTGCCTCTCTGTCAGTCTTTCATCTCTTAACTTCTTACTATCAGTCTCGCTGTCAGTCAGTCTTCTCTTAACTTCTTACTACCTGTCTCTCTGTCAGTCTGTCTTCTCTTAACTTCTTACTACCTGTCTCTCTGTCAGTCTGTCATCTCTTTACTTCTTACTACCTGTCTCTCAGTCAGCCTGTCATCTCTTAACTTTTTACTATTTGTCTCTCTTTCAGTCTCTCTTCTCTTAACGTCTTACTACCTGTCTCTCTGACAGTCTGTCATCTCTTAACTTCTTACTACCTGTCTCTCTGTCAGTCTGTCATCTCTTAACTTCTTACTACCTGTCTCTCTGTCAGTCTGTCTTCTCTTAACTACTTACTATCTGTCTCTCTGTCAGTCTGTGTTCTCTTAACTCCTTACTACCTGCCTCTCTGTCGGTCTTTCATCTCTTAACTTCTTACTACCTGTCTCTCTGTCAGTCTGTCTTCTCTTAACTTCTTACTACCTGTCTCACTGTCAGTCTGTCATCTCTTAACTTCTTACTACCTGTCTCTCTGTCAGTCTGTCTTCTCTTAACTTCTGACTACATGTCTCTCTGTCAGTCTGTCTTCTCTTAACTTCTTACTACATGTCTCTCTGTCAGTCTTTCATCGCTTAAGTTCTTACTACCTGTCTCTCTGTCAGTCTGTCATCTCTTAACTTCTTACTACCTGTCTCTGTGTCAGTCTGTCTTCTCTTAATTTCTTGCTACATGTCTCTCTGTCAGTCTGTCTTCTCTTAACTTCTTACTACCTGTCTCTCTGTCAGTCTGTCTTCTCTTAACTTCTTACTACATGTCTCTCTGTCAGTCTGTCTTCTCTTAACTTCTTACTACCTGTCTCTCTGTCAGTCTGTCTTCTCTTAACTTCTTACTACCTGTCTCTCTGTCAGTCTGTCATTTCTTAACTACTTACTATCTGTCTCTCTGTCAGTCTGTGTTCTCTTAACTCCTTACTACCTGTCTCTCTGTCAGTCTGTCATCTCTTAACTTCTTGCTACATGTCTCTCTGTCAGTCTCTCTTCTCTTAACTTCTTACTATCTGCCTCTCTGTCAGTCTGTCATCTCTTAACTACTTACTATCTGTCTCTCTGTCAGGCTGTCTTCTCTTAACTTCTTACTATCTGTCTCTCTGTCAGTCTGTCATCTCTTAACTTCTTACTACCTGTCTCTCTGTCAGGCTGTCATCTCTTAACTACTTACTATCTGTCTCTCTGTCAGTCTGTGTTCTCTTAAATCCTTACTACCTGCCTCTCTGTCAGTCTTTCATCTCTTAACTTCTTACTACCTGTCTCTCTGTCAGTCTGTCTTCTCTTAACTTCTTACTACATGTCTCTCTGTCAGTCTGTCTTCTCTTAACTTCTTACTACCTGTCTCTCGGTCAGTCTTTCATCTCTTAACTTCTTACTACCTGTCTCTCTGTCAGTCTGTCTTCACTTAACTTCTTACTACCTGTCTCACTGTCAGTCTGTCATCTCTTAACTTCTTACTACCTGTCTCTCTGTCAGTCTGAACTCTATTAACTTCTTACTACCTGTCTCTCTGTCAGTCTCTCTTCTCTTAACTTCTTACTACCTGTCTCTCTGTCAGTCTGTCATCTCTTAACTTCTTACTACCTGTCTCTTTGTCTGTCTGTCTTCTCTTAACTTCTTACTACCTGTCTCTCTGTCAGTCTGTCATCTCTTAACTTCTTACTATCTGTCTCTCTGTCAGTCTGTCTTCGCTTAACTTCTTACTACCTGTCTCTCTGTCAGTCTGTCATCTCTTAACTTCTTAGTACCTGTCTCTCAGTCAGTCTGTCTTCTCTTAACTTCTTACTACCTGTCTCTCTGACAGTCTGTCATCTCTTAACTTCTTACTACCTGTCTCTCTGTCAGTCTGTCATCTCTTAACTTCTTACTACCTGTCTCTCTGTCAGTCTGTCTTCTCTTAACTACTTACTATCTGTCTCTCTGTCAGTCTGTGTTCTCTTAACTCCTTACTACCTGCCTCTCTGTCAGTCTTTCATCTCTTAACTTCTTACTATCGGTCTCTCTGTCAGTCTGTCTTCTCTTAACTTCTTACTACCTGTCTCTCTGTCAGTCTGTCTTCTCTTAACTTCTTACTACCTGTCTCTCTGTCAGTCTGTTATCTCTTTACTTCTTACTACCTGTCTCTCAGTCAGTCTGTCATCTCTTAACTTTTTACTATTTGTCTCTCTTTCAGTCTCTCTTCTCTTAACTTCTTACTACCTGTCTCTCGGACAGTCTTTCATCTCTTAACTTCTTACTACCTGTCTCTCTGTCAGTCTGTCTTCTCTTAACTTCTTACTACCTGTCTCACTGTCAGTCTGTCATCTCTTAACTTCTTACTACCTGTCTCTCTGTCAGTCTGTCTTCTCTTAACTTCTTACTACATGTCTCTCTGTCAGTCTGTCTTCTCTTAACTTCTTACTACATGTCTCTCTGTCAGTCTTTCATCGCTTAACTTCTTACTAACTGTCTCTCTGTCAGTCTGTCATCTCTTAACTTCTTACTACCTGTCTCTCTGTCAGTCTGTCTTCTCTTAACTTCTTGCTACATGTCTCTCTGTCAGTCTGTCTTCTCTTAACTTCTAACTACCTGTCTCTCTGTCAGTCTGTCTTCTCTTAAGTTCTTACTACATGTCTCTCTGTCAGTCTGTCTTCTCTTAACTTCTTACTACCTGTCTCTCTGTCAGTCTGTCATCTCTTAACTACTTACTATCTGTCTCTCTGTCAGTCTGTCTTCTCTTAACTTCTTACTACCTGTCTCTCTGTCAGTCTGTCTTCTCTTAACTTCTTACTACCTGTCTCTCTGTCAGTCTGTCATCTCTTAACTACTTACTATCTGTCTCTCTGTCAGTCTGTGTTCTCTTAACTCCTTACTACCTGCCTCTCTGTCAGTCTTTCATCTCTTAACTTCTTACTACCTGTCTCTCTGTCAGTCTGTCTTCTCTTAACTTCTTACTACATGTCTCTCTGTCAGTCTGTCTTCTCTTAACTTCTTACTACCTGTCTCTCGGTCAGTCTTTCATCGCTTAACCTCTTACTACCTGTCTCTCTGTCAGTCTGTCTTCACTTAACTTCTTACTACCTGTCTCACTGTCAGTCTGTCATCTCTTAACTTCTTACTACCTGTCTCTCTGTCAGTCTGTCTTCTATTAACTTCTTACTACCTGTCTCTCTGTCAGTCTGTCTTCTCTTAACTTCTTACTACATGTCTCTCTGTCAGTCTGTCATCTCTTAACTTCTTACTATTTGTCTCTCTGTCAGTCTGTCTTCTCTTAACTTCTTACTACCTGCCTCTCTGTCAGTCTGTCATCTCTTAACTTCTTACTATCTGTCTCTCTGTCAGTCTGTCTTCTCTTAACTTCTTACTACCTGTCTCTCTGTCAGTCTGTCTTCTCTTAACTTCTTAATACCTGTCTCTCTGTCAGTCTGTCATCTCTTAACTTCTTAGTATCTGTCTCTCTGTCAGTCTGTCTTCTCTTAACTTCTTACTACCTGCCTCTCTATCAGTCTTTCATCTCTTAACTTCTTACTACCTGTCTCTCTGTCAGTCTGTCATCTCTTAACTTCTTACTATCGGTCTCTCTGTCAGTCTGTCTTCTCTTAACTTCTTACTACCTGTCTCTCTGTCAGTCTGTCTTCTCTTAACTTCTTACAATCTGTCTCTCTATCAGTCTGTCATCGCTTAACTTCTTACTACCTGTCTCTTTGTTTGTCTGTCTTCACTTAACTTCTTACTACCTGTCTCTCTGTCAGTCTGTCATCTCTTAACTTCTTACTATCTGTCTCTCTGACAGTCTGTCTTCTCTTAACTTCTTACTACCTGTCTCTCTGTCAGTCTGTCATCTCTTAACTTCTAACTACCTGTCTCTCTGTCAGTCTGTCATCTCTTAACTTCTTACTACCTGTCTGGTCTGTCAGTCTGTCTTCTCTAAACTTCTTACTACATGTCTCTCTGTCAGTCTGTCTTCTCTTAACTTCTTACTACCTGTCTCTCTGTCAGTCTGTCTTCTCTTAACTTCTTACTGCCTGTCTCTCTGTCAGTCTGTCATCTCTTAACTACTTACTATCTGTCTCTCTGTCAGTCTGTGTTCTCTTAACTCCTTACTACCTGCCTCTCTGTCAGTCTGTCAACTCTTAACTTCTTACTACCTGTCTCTCTGTCAGTCTGTCTTCTCTTAACTTCTTACTACCTGTCTCTCTGTCAGTCTGTCATCTCTTAACTTCTTACTACATGTCTCTCTGTCAGTCTGTGTTCTCTTAACCTCTTACTACCTGTCTCTCTGTCAGTCTGTCATCTCTTAACTTCTTACTACCTGTCTCTCTATCAGTCTGTCTTCTCTTAACTTCTTACTACATGTCTCTCTGTCAGTCTGTCTTCTCTTAACTTCTTACTACCTGTCTCTCTGTCAGTCTGTCTTCTCTTAACTTCTTACTACCTGTCTCTCTGTCAGTCTGTCATCTCTTAACTTCTTACTACCTGTCTCTCTGTCAGTCTGTGTTCTCTTAACTCCTTACTACCTGCCTCTCTGTCAGTCTTTCATCTCTTAACTTCTTACTACCTGTCTCTCTGTCAGTCTGTCTTCTCTTAACTTCTTACTACATGTCACTCTGTCAGTCTGTCTTCTCTTAATTTCTTACTACCTGTCTCTCGGTCAGTCTTTCATCTCTTAACTTCTTACTACCTGTCTCTCTGTCAGTCTGTCTTCACTTAACTTCTTACTACCTGTCTCTCTGTCAGTCTGTCATCACTTAACTTTTTACTATTTGTCTCTCTTTCAGTCTCTCTTCTCTTAACTTCTTACTACCTGTCTCTCGGACAGTCTTTCATCTCTTAACTTCTTACTACCTGTCTCTCTGTCAGTCTGTCTTCTCTTAACTTCTTACTACCTGTCTCTCTGTCAGTCTGTCTTCTCTTAACTTCTTACTACATGTCTCTCTGTCAGTCTGTCTTTTCTTAACTCCTTTCTACCTGTCTCTCCGTCAGTCTTTCATCTCTTAACTTCTTACTACCTGTCTCTCTGTAAGTCTGTCATCTCTTAACTTCTTACTACCTGTCTCTCTGTCAGTCTGTCTTCTATTAACTTCTTACTACCTGTCTCTCTGTCAGTCTGTCATCTCTTAACTTCTTACTACCTGTGTCTCTGTCAGTCTGTCATATCTTAACTTCTTACTACCTGTCTCTGTGTCAGTCTGTCTTCTCTTAACTTCTTGCTACATGTCTCTCTGTCAGTCTGTCTTCTCTTAACTTCTTACTACCTGTCTCTCTGTCAGTCTGTCATCTCTTAACTTCTTACTATCTGTCTCTCTGTCAGTCTGTCTTCTCTTAACTTCTTACTACCTGTTTCTCTGTCAGTCTGTCGTCTCTTAACTTCTTACTACCTGTCTCTCTGTCAGTCTGTCATCTCTTAACTACTTACTATCTGTCTCTCTGTCAGTCTGTGTTCTCTTAACTCCTTACTACCTGCCTCTCTGTCAGTCTTTCATCTCTTAACTTCTTACTACCTGTCTCTCTGTCAGTCTGTCTTCTCTTAACTTCTTACTACATGTCTCTCTGTCAGTCTGTCTTCTCTTAACTTCTTACTACCTGTCTCTCGGTCAGTCTTTCATCTCTTAACTTCTTACTACCTGTCTCTCTGTCAGTCTGTCTTTACTTAACTTCTTACTACCTGTCTCACTGTCAGTCTGTCATCTCTTAACTTCTTACTACCTGTCTCTCTGTCAGTCTGTCTTCTATTAACTTCTTACTACCTGTCTCTCTGTCAGTCTGTCTTCTCTTAACTTCTTACTACCTGTCTCTCTGTCAGTCTGTCATCTCTTAACTTCTTACTACCTGTCTCTTTGTCTGTCTGTCTTCTCTTAACTTCTTACTACCTGTCTCTCTGTCAGTCTGTCATCTCTTAACTTCTTACTATCTGTCTCTCTGTCAGTCTGTCTTCTCTTAACTTCTTACTACCTGTCTCTCTGTCAGTCTGTCATCTCTTAACTTCTTAGTACCTGTCTCTCAGTCAGTCTGTCTTCTCTTAACTTCTTACTACCTGTCTCTCTGACAGTCTGTCATCTCTTAACTTCTTACTACCTGTCTCTCTGTCAGTCTGTCATCTCTTAACTTCTTACTACCTGTCTCTCTGTCAGTCTGTCTTCTCTTAACTACTTACTATCTGTCTCTCTGTCAGTCTGTGTTCTCTTAACTCCTTACTACCTGCCTCTCTGTCAGTCTGTCTTCTCTTAACTTCTTACTACCTGTCTCTCTGTCAGTCTGTCATCTCTTTACTTCTTACAACCTGTCTCTCAGTCAGTCTGTCATCTCTTAACTTTTTACTATTTGTCTCTCTTTCAGTCTCTCTTCTCTTAACTTCTTACTACCTGTCTCTCGGACAGTCTTTCATCTCTTAACTTCTTACTACCTGTCTCTCTGTCAGTCTGTCTTCACTTAACTTCTTACTACCTGTCTCACTGTCAGTCTGTCATCTCTTAACTTCTTACTACCTGTCTCTCTGTCAGTCTGTCTTCTATTAACTTCTTACTACCTGTCTCTCTGTCAGTCTGTCTTCTCTTAACTTCTTACTACATGTCTCTCTGTCAGTCTGTCATCTCTTAACTTCTTACTATTTGTCTCTCTGTCAGTCTGTCTTCTCTTAACTTCTTACTACCTGCCTCTCTGTCAGTCTGTCATCTCTTAACTTCTTACTATCTGTCTCTCTGTCAGTCTGTCTTCTCTTAACTTCTTACTACCTGTCTCTCTGTCAGTCTGTCTTCTCTTAACTTCTTAATACCTGTCTCTCTGTCAGTCTGTCATCTCTTAACTTCTTAGTATCTGTCTCTCTGTCAGTCTGTCTTCTCTTAACTTCTTACTACCTGCCTCTCTATCAGTCTTTCATCTCTTAACTTCTTACTACCTGTCTCTCTGTCAGTCTGTCATCTCTTAACTTCTTACTATCGGTCTCTCTGTCAGTCTGTCTTCTCTTAACTTCTTACTACCTGTCTCTCTGTCAGTCTGTCTTCTCTTAACTTCTTACAATCTGTCTCTCTATCAGTCTGTCATCGCTTAACTTCTTACTACCTGTCTCTTTGTTTGTCTGTCTTCACTTAACTTCTTACTACCTGTCTCTCTGTCAGTCTGTCATCTCTTAACTTCTTACTATCTGTCTCTCTGACAGTCTGTCTTCTCTTAACTTCTTACTACCTGTCTCTCTGTCAGTCTGTCATCTCTTAACTTCTAACTACCTGTCTCTCTGTCAGTCTGTCATCTCTTAACTTCTTACTACCTGTCTGGTCTGTCAGTCTGTCTTCTCTAAACTTCTTACTACATGTCTCTCTGTCAGTCTGTCTTCTCTTAACTTCTTACTACCTGTCTCTCTGTCAGTCTGTCTTCTCTTAACTTCTTACTGCCTGTCTCTCTGTCAGTCTGTCATCTCTTAACTACTTACTATCTGTCTCTCTGTCAGTCTGTGTTCTCTTAACTCCTTACTACCTGCCTCTCTGTCAGTCTGTCAACTCTTAACTTCTTACTACCTGTCTCTCTGTCAGTCTGTCTTCTCTTAACTTCTTACTACCTGTCTCTCTGTCAGTCTGTCATCTCTTAACTTCTTACTACATGTCTCTCTGTCAGTCTGTGTTCTCTTAACCTCTTACTACCTGTCTCTCTGTCAGTCTGTCATCTCTTAACTTCTTACTACCTGTCTCTCTATCAGTCTGTCTTCTCTTAACTTCTTACTACATGTCTCTCTGTCAGTCTGTCTTCTCTTAACTTCTTACTACCTGTCTCTCTGTCAGTCTGTCTTCTCTTAACTTCTTACTACCTGTCTCTCTGTCAGTCTGTCATCTCTTAACTTCTTACTACCTGTCTCTCTGTCAGTCTGTGTTCTCTTAACTCCTTACTACCTGCCTCTCTGTCAGTCTTTCATCTCTTAACTTCTTACTACCTGTCTCTCTGTCAGTCTGTCTTCTCTTAACTTCTTACTACATGTCACTCTGTCAGTCTGTCTTCTCTTAATTTCTTACTACCTGTCTCTCGGTCAGTCTTTCATCTCTTAACTTCTTACTACCTGTCTCTCTGTCAGTCTGTCTTCACTTAACTTCTTACTACCTGTCTCTCTGTCAGTCTGTCATCACTTAACTTTTTACTATTTGTCTCTCTTTCAGTCTCTCTTCTCTTAACTTCTTACTACCTGTCTCTCGGACAGTCTTTCATCTCTTAACTTCTTACTACCTGTCTCTCTGTCAGTCTGTCTTCTCTTAACTTCTTACTACCTGTCTCACTGTCAGTCTGTCATCTTTTAACTTCTTACTACCTGTCTCTCTGTCAGTCTGTCTTCTCTTAACTTCTTACTACATGTCTCTCTGTCAGTCTGTCTTTTCTTAACTTCTTTCTACCTGTCTCTCCGTCAGTCTTTCATCTCTTAACTTCTTACTACCTGTCTCTCTGTAAGTCTGTCATCTCTTAACTTCTTACTACCTGTCTCTCTGTCAGTCTGTCTTCTATTAACTTCTTACTACCTGTCTCTCTGTCAGTCTGTCATCTCTTAACTTCTTACTACCTGTGTCTCTGTCAGTCTGTCATATCTTAACTTCTTACTACCTGTCTCTGTGTCAGTCTGTCTTCTCTTAACTTCTTGCTACATGTCTCTCTGTCAGTCTGTCTTCTCTTAACTTCTTACTACCTGTCTCTCTGTCAGTCTGTCATCTCTTAACTTCTTACTATCTGTCTCTCTGTCAGTCTGTCTTCTCTTAACTTCTTACTACCTGTTTCTCTGTCAGTCTGTCGTCTCTTAACTTCTTACTACCTGTCTCTCTGTCAGTCTGTCATCTCTTAACTACTTACTATCTGTCTCTCTGTCAGTCTGTGTTCTCTTAACTCCTTACTACCTGCCTCTCTGTCAGTCTTTCATCTCTTAACTTCTTACTACCTGTCTCTCTGTCAGTCTGTCTTCTCTTAACTTCTTACTACATGTCTCTCTGTCAGTCTGTCTTCTCTTAACTTCTTACTACCTGTCTCTCGGTCAGTCTTTCATCTCTTAACTTCTTACTACCTGTCTCTCTGTCAGTCTGTCTTTACTTAACTTCTTACTACCTGTCTCACTGTCAGTCTGTCATCTCTTAACTTCTTACTACCTGTCTCTCTGTCAGTCTGTCTTCTATTAACTTCTTACTACCTGTCTCTCTGTCAGTCTGTCTTCTCTTAACTTCTTACTACCTGTCTCTCTGTCAGTCTGTCATCTCTTAACTTCTTACTACCTGTCTCTTTGTCTGTCTGTCTTCTCTTAACTTCTTACTACCTGTCTCTCTGTCAGTCTGTCATCTCTTAACTTCTTACTATCTGTCTCTCTGTCAGTCTGTCTTCTCTTAACTTCTTACTACCTGTCTCTCTGTCAGTCTGTCATCTCTTAACTTCTTAGTACCTGTCTCTCAGTCAGTCTGTCTTCTCTTAACTTCTTACTACCTGTCTCTCTGACAGTCTGTCATCTCTTAACTTCTTACTACCTGTCTCTCTGTCAGTCTGTCATCTCTTAACTTCTTACTACCTGTCTCTCTGTCAGTCTGTCTTCTCTTAACTACTTACTATCTGTCTCTCTGTCAGTCTGTGTTCTCTTAACTCCTTACTACCTGCCTCTCTGTCAGTCTGTCTTCTCTTAACTTCTTACTACCTGTCTCTCTGTCAGTCTGTCATCTCTTTACTTCTTACAACCTGTCTCTCAGTCAGTCTGTCATCTCTTAACTTTTTACTATTTGTCTCTCTTTCAGTCTCTCTTCTCTTAACTTCTTACTACCTGTCTCTCGGACAGTCTTTCATCTCTTAACTTCTTACTACCTGTCTCTCTGTCAGTCTGTCTTCTCTTAACTTCTTACTACCTGTCTCACTGTCAGTCTGTCATCTCTTAACTTCTTACTACCTGTCTCTCTGTCAGTCTGTCTTCTCTTAACTTCTTACTACATGTCTCTCTGTCAGTCTGTCTTCTCTTAACTTCTTACTACATGTCTCTCTGTCAGTCTTTCATCGCTTAACTTCTTACTACCTGTCTCTCTGTCAGTCTGTCATATCTTAACTTCTTACTACCTGTCTCTGTGTCAGTCTGTCTTCTCTTAACTTCTTGCTACATGTCTCTCTGTCAGTCTGTCTTCTCTTAACTTCTTACTACCTGTCTCTCTGTCAGTCTGTCTTCTCTTAAGTTCTTACTACATGTCTCTCTGTCAGTCTGTCTTCTCTTAACTTCTTACTACCTGTCTCTCTGTCAGTCTGTCGTCTCTTAACTTCTTACTACCTGTCTCTCTGTCAGTCTGTCTTCTCTTAACTTCTTACTACCTGTCTCTCTGTCAGTCTGTCTTCTATTAACTTCTTACTACCTGTCTCTCTGTCAGTCTGTCATCTCTTAACTACTTACTATCTGTCTCTCTGTCAGTCTGTGTTCTCTTAACTCCTTACTACCTGCCTCTCTGTCAGTCTTTCATCTCTTAACTTCTTACTACCTGTCTCTCTGTCAGTCTGTCTTCTCTTAACTTCTTACTACATGTCTCTCTGTCAGTCTGTCTTCTCTTAACTTCTTACTACCTGTCTCTCGGTCAGTCTTTCATCTCTTAACCTCTTACTACCTGTCTCTCTGTCAGTCTGTCTTCACTTAACTTCTTACTACCTGTCTCACTGTCAGTCTGTCATCTCTTAACTTCTTACTACCTGTCTCTCTGTCAGTCTGTCTTCTATTAACTTCTTACTACCTGTCTCTCTGTCAGTCTGTCTTCTCTTAACTTCTTACTACATGTCTCTCTGTCAGTCTGTCATCTCTTAACTTCTTACTATTTGTCTCTCTGTCAGTCTGTCTTCTCTTAACTTCTTACTACCTGCCTCTCTGTCAGTCTGTCATCTCTTAACTTCTTACTATCTGTCTCTCTGTCAGTCTGTCTTCTCTTAACTTCTTACTACCTGTCTCTCTGTCAGTCTGTCTTCTCTTAACTTCTTAATACCTGTCTCTCTGTCAGTCTGTCATCTCTTAACTTCTTAGTATCTGTCTCTCTGTCAGTCTGTCTTCTCTTAACTTTTTACTACCTGCCTCTCTATCAGTCTGTCATCTCTTAACTTCTTACTACCTGTCTCTCTGTCAGTCTGTCTTCTCTTAACTTCTTACTACCTGTCCCTCTGTCAGTCTGTCTTCTCTTAACTTCTTACAATCTGTCTCTCTATCAGTCTGTCATCGCTTAACTTCTTACTACCTGTCTCTTTGTTTGTCTGTCTTCTCTTAACTTCTTACTACCTGTCTCTCTGTCAGTCTGTCATCTCTTAACTTCTTACTACCTGTCTCTCTGTCAGTCTGTCATCTCTTAACTACTTACTATCTGTCTCTCTGTCAGTCTGTGTTCTCTTAACTCCTTACTACCTGCCTCTCTGTCAGTCTTTCATCTCTTAACTTCTTACTACCTGTCTCTCTGTCAGTCTGTCTTCTCTTAACTTCTTACTACATGTCTCTCTGTCAGTCTGTCTTCTCTTAACTTCTTACTACCTGTCTCTCGGTCAGTCTTTCATCTCTTAACTTCTTACTACCTGTCTCTCTGTCAGTCTGTCTTTACTTAACTTCTTACTACCTGTCTCACTGTCAGTCTGCAATCTCTTAACTTCTTACTACCTGTCTCTCTGTCAGTCTGTCTTCTATTAACTTCTTACTACCTGTCTCTCTGTCAGTCTGTCTTCTCTTAACTTCTTACTACCTGTCTCTCTGTCAGTCTGTCATCTCTTAACTTCTTACTACCTGTCTCTTTGTCTGTCTGTCTTCTCTTAACTTCTTACTACCTGTCTCTCTGTCAGTCTGTCATCTCTTAACTTCTTACTATCTGTCTCTCTGTCAGTCTGTCTTCTCTTAACTTCTTACTACCTGTCTCTCTGTCAGTCTGTCATCTCTTAACTTCTTAGTACCTGTCTCTCAGTCAGTCTGTCTTCTCTTAACTTCTTACTACCTGTCTCTCTGACAGTCTGTCATCTCTTAACTTCTTACTACCTGTCTCTCTGTCAGTCTGTCATCTCTTAACTTCTTACTACCTGTCTCTCTGTCAGTCTGTCTTCTCTTAACTACTTACTATCTGTCTCTCTGTCAGTCTGTGTTCTCTTAACTCCTTACTACCTGCCTCTCTGTCAGTCTGTCTTCTCTTAACTTCTTACTACCTGTCTCTCTGTCAGTCTGTCATCTCTTTACTTCTTACAACCTGTCTCTCAGTCAGTCTGTCATCTCTTAACTTTTTACTATTTGTCTCTCTTTCAGTCTCTCTTCTCTTAACTTCTTACTACCTGTCTCTCGGACAGTCTTTCATCTCTTAACTTCTTACTACCTGTCTCTCTGTCAGTCTGTCTTCTCTTAACTTCTTACTACCTGTCTCACTGTCAGTCTGTCATCTCTTAACTTCTTACTACCTGTCTCTCTGTCAGTCTGTCTTCTCTTAACTTCTTACTACATGTCTCTCTGTCAGTCTGTCTTCTCTTAACTTCTTACTACATGTCTCTCTGTCAGTCTTTCATCGCTTAACTTCTTACTACCTGTCTCTCTGTCAGTCTGTCATCTCTTAACTTCTTACTACCTGTCTCTGTGTCAGTCTGTCTTCTCTTAACTTCTTGCTACATGTCTCTCTGTCAGTCTGTCTTCTCTTAACTTCTTACTACCTGTCTCTCTGTCAGTCTGTCTTCTCTTAAGTTCTTACTACATGTCTCTCTGTCAGTCTGTCTTCTCTTAACTTCTTACTACCTGTCTCTCTGTCAGTCTGTCGTCTCTTAACTTCTTACTACCTGTCTCTCTGTCAGTCTGTCATCTCTTAACTACTTACTATCTGTCTCTCTGTCAGTCTGTCTTCTCTTAACTTCTTACTACCTGTCTCTCTGTCAGTCTGTCTTCTATTAACTTCTTACTACCTGTCTCTCTGTCAGTCTGTCATCTCTTAACTACTTACTATCTGTCTCTCTGTCAGTCTGTGTTCTCTTAACTCCTTACTACCTGCCTCTCTGTCAGTCTTTCATCTCTTAACTTCTTACTACCTGTCTCTCTGTCAGTCTGTCTTCTCTTAACTTCTTACTACATGTCTCTCTGTCAGTCTGTCTTCTCTTAACTTCTTACTACCTGTCTCTCGGTCAGTTTTTCATCTCTTAACCTCTTACTACCTGTCTCTCTGTCAGTCTGTCTTCACTTAACTTCTTACTACCTGTCTCACTGTCAGTCTGTCATCTCTTAACTTCTTACTACCTGTCTCTCTGTCAGTCTGTCTTCTATTAACTTCTTACTACCTGTCTCTCTGTCAGTCTGTCTTCTCTTAACTTCTTACTACATGTCTCTCTGTCAGTCTGTCATCTCTTAACTTCTTACTATTTGTCTCTCTGTCAGTCTGTCTTCTCTTAACTTCTTACTACCTGCCTCTCTGTCAGTCTGTCATCTCTTAACTTCTTACTATCTGTCTCTCTGTCAGTCTGTCTTCTCTTAACTTCTTACTACCTGTCTCTCTGTCAGTCTGTCTTCTCTTAACTTCTTAATACCTGTCTCTCTGTCAGTCTGTCATCTCTTAACTTCTTAGTATCTGTCTCTCTGTCAGTCTGTCTTCTCTTAACTTTTTACTACCTGCCTCTCTATCAGTCTGTCATCTCTTAACTTCTTACTACCTGTCTCTCTGTCAGTCTGTCTTCTCTTAACTTCTTACTACCTGTCCCTCTGTCAGTCTGTCTTCTCTTAACTTCTTACAATCTGTCTCTCTATCAGTCTGTCATCGCTTAACTTCTTACTACCTGTCTCTTTGTTTGTCTGTCTTCTCTTAACTTCTTACTACCTGTCTCTCTGTCAGTCTGTCATCTCTTAACTTCTTACTATCTGTCTCTCTGACAGTCTGTCTTCTCTTAACTTCTTACTACCTGTCTCTCTGTCAGTCTGTCATCTCTTAACTTCTAACTACCTGTCTCTCTGTCAGTCTGTCATCTCTTAACTTCTTACTACCTGTCTCTCTGCCAGTCTGTCTTCTCTTAACTTCTTACTGCCTGTCTCTCTGTCAGTCTGTCATCTCTTAACTACTTACTATCTGTCTCTCTGTCAGTCTGTGTTCTCTTAACTCCTTACTACCTGCCTCTCTGTCAGTCTGTCAACTCTTAACTTCTTACTACCTGTCTCTCTGTCAGTCTGTCTTCTCTTAACTTCTTACTACCTGTCTCTCTGTCAGTCTGTCATCTCTTAACTTCTTACTACATGTCTCTCTGTCAGTCTGTGTTCTCTTAACCTCTTACTACCTGTCTCTCTGTCAGTCTGTCATCTCTTAACTTCTTACTACCTGTCTCTCTGTCAGTCTGTCTTCTCTTAACTTCTTACTACATGTCTCTCTGTCAGTCTGTCTTCTCTTAACTTCTTACTACCTGTCTCTCTGTCAGTCTGTCTTCTCTTAACTTCTTACTACCTGTCTCTCTGTCAGTCTGTCATCTCTTAACTTCTTACTACCTGTCTCTCTGTCAGTCTGTGTTCTCTTAACTCCTTACTACCTGCCTCTCTGTCAGTCTTTCATCTCTTAACTTCTTACTACCTGTCTCTCTGTCAGTCTGTCTTCTCTTAACTTCGTACTACATGTCACTCTGTCAGTCCGTCTTATCTTAATTTCTTACTACCTGTCTCTCGGTCAGTCTTTCATCTCTTAACTTCTTACTACCTGTCTCTCTGTCAGTCTGTCTTCACTTAACTTCTTACTACCTGTCTCTCTGTCAGTCTGTCATCACTTAACTTTTTACTATTTGTCTCTCTTTCAGTCTCTCTTCTCTTAACTTCTTACTACCTGTCTCTCGGACAGTCTTTCATCTCTTAACTTCTTACTACCTGTCACTCTGTCAGTCTGTCTTCTCTTAACTTCTTACTACCTGTCTCACTGTCAGTCTGTCATCTTTTAACTTCTTACTACCTGTCTCTCTGTCAGTCTGTCTTCTCTTAACTTCTTACTACATGTCTCTCTGTCAGTCTGTCTTTTCTTAACTTCTTTCTACCTGTCTCTCCGTCAGTCTTTCATCTCTTAACTTCTTACTACCTGTCTCTCTGTAAGTCTGTCATCTCTTAACTTCTTACTACCTGTCTCTCTGTCAGTCTGTCTTCTATTAACTTCTTACTACCTGTCTCTCTGTCAGTCTGTCATCTCTTAACTTCTTACTACCTGTCTCTCTGTCAGTCTGTCATATCTTAACTTCTTACTACCTGTCTCTGTGTCAGTCTGTCTTCTCTTAACTTCTTGCTACATGTCTCTCTGTCAGTCTGTCTTCTCTTAACTTCTTACTACCTGTCTCTCTGTCAGTCTGTCTTCACTTAACTTCTTACTATCTGCCTCTCTGTCAGTCTGTCATCTCTTAACTTCTTACTACCTGTCTCTCTGTCAGTCTGTCTTCTCTTAACTTCTTACTACCTGTCTCTCTGTCAGTCTCTCTTCTCTTAACTTCTTACTACCTGTCTCTCAGTCAGTCTGTCATCTCTTAACTTTTTACTATCTGTCTCTCATTCAGTCTCTCTTCTCTTAACTTCTTACTACCTGTCTCTCAGTCAGTCTGTCTTCTCTTAACTTCTTACTACCTGTCTCTCTGTCAGTCTGTCATCTCTTAACTTCTTACTACCTGTCTCTCTGTCAGTCTGTCATCTCTTAACTTCTTACTACCTGGCTCTCTGTCAGTCTGTCTTCTCTTAACTTCTTACTACCTGTCTCTCAGTCAGTCTGTCATCTCTTAACTTTTTACTATCTGTCTCTCATTCAGTCTCTCTTCTCTTAACTTCTTACTACCTGTCTCTCAGTCAGTCTGTCTTCTCTTAACTTCTTACTACCTGTCTCTCTGTCAGTCTGTCATCTCTTAACTTCTTACTACCTGTCTCTCTGTCAGTCTGTCATCTCTTTACTTCTTACTACCTGTCTCTCAGTCAGTCTGTCATCTCTTAACTTTTTACTATTTGTCTCTCTTTCAGTCTCTCTTCTCTTAACTTCTTACTACCTGTCTCTCGGACAGTCTTTCATCTCTTAACTTCTTACTACCTGTCTCTCTGTCAGTCTGTCTTCTCTTAACTTCTTACTACCTGTCTCACTGTCAGTCTGTCATCTCTTAACTTCTTACTACCTGTCTCTCTGTCAGTCTGTCTTCTCTTAACTTCTTACTACATGTCTCTCTGTCAGTCTCTCTTCTCTTAACTTCTTACTACATGTCTCTCTGTCAGTCTTTCATCGCTTAACTTCTTACTACCTGTCTCTCTGTCAGTCTGTCATCTCTTAACTTCTTACTACCTGTCTCTGTGTCAGTCTGTCTTCTCTTAACTTCTTGCTACATGTCTCTCTGTCAGTCTGTCTTCTCTTAACTTCTTACTACCTGTCTCTCTGTCAGTCTGTCTTCTCTTAAGTTCTTACTACATGTCTCTCTGTCAGTCTGTCTTCTCTAACTTCTTACTACCTGTCTCTCTGTCAGTCTGTCGTCTCTTAACTTCTTACTACCTGTCTCTCTGTCAGTCTGTCATCTCTTAACTACTTACTATCTGTCTCTCTGTCAGTCTGTCTTCTCTTAACTTCTTACTACCTGTCTCTCTGTCAGTCTGTCTTCTCTTAACTTCTTACTACCTGTCTCTCTGTCAGTTTGTCATCTCTTAACTACTTACTATCTGTCTCTCTGTCAGTCTGTGTTCTCTTAACTCCTTACTACCTGCCTCTCTGTCAGTCTTTCATCTCTTAACTTCTTACTACCTGTCTCTCTGTCAGTCTGTCTTCTCTTAACTTCTTACTACCTGTCTCACTGTCAGTCTGTCATCTCTTAACTTCTTACTACCTGTCTCTCTGTCAGTCTGTCTTCTCTTAACTTCTTACTACATGTCTCTCTGTCAGTCTCTCTTCTCTTAACCTCTTACTACATGTCTCTCTGTCAGTCTGTCTTCACTTAACTTCTTACTACCTCTCTCACTGTCAGTCTGTCATCTCTTAACTTCTTACTACCTGTCTCTCTGTCAGTCTGTCTTCTATTAACTTCTTACTACCTGTCTCTCTGTCAGTCTGTCTTCTCTTAACTTCTTACTACATGTCTCTCTGTCAGTCTGTCATCTCTTAACTTCTTACTATTTGTCTCTCTGTCAGTCTGTCTTCTCTTAACTTCTTACTACCTGCCTCTCTATCAGTCTGTCATCTCTTAACTTCTTACTACCTGTCTCTCTGTCAGTCTGTCATCTCTTAACTTCTTACTATCTGTCTCTCTGTCAGTCTGTCTTCTCTTAACTTCTTACTACCTGTCTCTCTGTCAGTCTGTCTTCTCTTAACTTCTTAATACCTGTCTCTCTGTCAGTCTGTCATCTCTTAACTTCTTAGTATCTGTCTCTCTGTCAGTCTGTCTTCTCTTAACTTCTTACTACCTGCCTCTCTATCAGTCTGTCATCTCTTAACTTCTTACTACCTGTCTCTCTGTCAGTCTGTCATCTCTTAACTTCTTACTATCTGTCTCTCTGTCAGTCTGTCTTCTCTTAACTTCTTACTACCTGTCTCTCTGTCAGTCTGTCTTCTCTTAACTTCTTACAATCTGTCTCTCTATCAGTCTGTCATCGCTTAACTTCTTACTACCTGTCTCTTTGTTTGTCTGTCTTCTCTTAACTTCTTACTACCTGTCTCTCTGTCAGTCTGTCATCTCTTAACTTCTTACTATCTGTCTCTCTGACAGTCTGTCTTCTCTTAACTTCTTACTACCTGTCTCTCTGTCAGTCTGTCATCTCTTAACTTCTAACTACCTGTCTCTCTGTCAGTCTGTCATCTCTTAACTTCTTACTATCTGTCTCTCTGTCAGTCTGTCTTCTCTTAACTTCTTACTACATGTCTCTCTGTCAGTCTGTCTTCTCTTAACTTCTTACTACCTGACTCTCTGTCAGTCTGTCTTCTCTTAACTTCTTACTGCCTGTCTCTCTGTCAGTCTGTCATCTCTTAACTACTTACTATCTGTCTCTCTGTCAGTCTGTGTTCTCTTAACTCCTTACTACCTGCCTCTCTGTCAGTCTGTCAACTCTTAACTTCTTACTACCTGTCCCTCTGTCAGTCTGTCTTCTCTTAACTTCTTACTACCTGTCTCTCTGTCAGTCTGTCATCTCTTAACTTCTTACTACATGTCTCTCTGTCAGTCTGTGTTCTCTTAACCTCTTACTACCTGTCTCTCTGTCAGTCTGTCATCTCTTAACTTCTTACTACCTGTCTCTCTGTCAGTCTGTCTTCTCTTAACTTCTTACTACATGTCTCTCTGTCAGTCTGTCTTCTCTTAACTTCTTACTACCTGTCTCACTGTCAGTCTGTGTTCTCTTTACTTCTTACTACCTGTTCCTCCTTCAGTCTGTCATCTCTTAACTTCTTACTACCTGTCTCTCTGTCAGTCTGTGTTCTCTTAACTCCTTACTACCTGCCTCTCTGTCAGTCTTTCATCTCTTAACTTCTTACTACCTGTCTCTCTGTCAGTCTGTCTTCTCTTAACTTCTTACTACATGTCACTCTGTCAGTCTGTCTTCTCTTAATTTCTTACTACCTGTCTCTCGGTCAGTCTTTCATCTCTTAACTTCTTACTACCTGTCTCTCTGTCAGTCTGTCTTCACTTAACTTCTTACTACCTGTCTCTCTGTCAGTCTGTCATCACTTAACTTTTTACTATTTGTCTCTCTTTCAGTCTCTCTTCTCTTAACTTCTTACTACCTGTCTCTCGGACAGTCTTTCATCTCTTAACTTCTTACTACATGTCTCTCTGTCAGTCTGTCTTCTCTTAACTTCTTACTACCTGTCTCTCTGTCAGTCTGTCTTCTATTAACTTCTTACTACCTGTCTCTCTGTCAGTCTGTCATCTCTTAACTTCTTACTACCTGTCTCTCTGTCAGTCTGTCATATCTTAACTTCTTACTACCTGTTTCTGTGTCAGTCTGTCTTCTCTTAACTTCTTGCTACATGTCTCTCTGTCAGTCTGTCTTCTCTTAACTTCTTACTACCTGTCTCTCTGTCAGTCTGTCTTCTCTTAACTTCTTACTATCTGCCTCTCTGTCAGTCTGTCATCTCTTAACTTCTTACTACCTGTCTCTCTGTCAGTCTCTCTTCTCTTAACTTCTTACTACCTGTCTCTCAGTCAGTCTGTCATCTCTTAACTTTTTACTATCTGTTTCTCATTCAGTCTCTCTTCTCTTAACTTCTTACTACCTGTCTCTCTGTCAGTCTGTCATCTCTTAACTTCTTACTACCTGGCTCTCTGTCAGTCTGTCTTCTCTTAACTTCTTACTACCTGTCTCTCTGTCAGTCTGTCATCTCTTAACTTCTTACTATCTGTCTCTCTGTCAGTCTGTCTTCACTTAACTTCTTACTACCTGTCTCTCTGTCAGTCTGTCTTCTATTAACTTCTTACTACCTGCCTCTCTGTCAGTCTGTCATCTCTTAACTTCTTACTACCTGTCTCTCTGTCAGTCTGTCTTCTCTTAACTTCTTACTACCTGTCTCTCTGTCTGTCTGTCTTCTCTTAACTTCTTACTACCTGTCTCTCTGTCAGTCTGTCATCTCTTAACTACTTACTATCTGTCTCTCTGTCAGTCTGTCTTCTCTTAACTTCTTACTACCTGTCTCTCTGTCAGTCTGTCTTCTCTTAACTTCTTACTACCTGTCTCTCTGTCAGTCTGTCATCTCTTAACTACTTACTATCTGTCTCTCTGTCAGTCTGTGTTCTCTTAACTCCTTACTACCTGCCTCTCTGTCAGTCTTTCATCTCTTAACTTCTTACTACCTGTCTCTCTGTCAGTCTGTCTCCTCTTAACTTCTTACTACATGTCTCTCTGTCAGTCTGTCTTCTCTTAACTTCTTACTACCTGTCTCTCGGTCAGTCTTTCATCTCTTAACTTCTTACTACCTGTCTCTCTGTCAGTCTGTCTTCACTTAACTTCTTACTACCTGTCTCACTGTCAGTCTGTCATCTCTTAACTTCTTACTACCTGTCTCTCTGTCAGTCTGTCTTCTATTAACTTCTTACTACCTGTCTCTCTGTCAGTCTGTCTTCTCTTAACTTCTTACTACATGTCTCTCTGTCAGTCTGTCATCTCTTAACTTCTTACTATTTGTCTCTCTGTCAGTCTGTCTTCTCTTAACTTCTTACTACCTGCCTCTCTGTCAGTCTGTCATCTCTTAACTACTTACTATCTGTCTCTCTGTCAGTCTGTCTTCTCTTAACTTCTTACTACCTGTCTCTCTGTCAGTCTGTCTTCTCTTAACTTCTTAATACCTGTCTCTCTGTCAGTCTGTCATCTCTTAACTTCTTAGTATCTGTCTCTCTGTCAGTCTGTCTTCTCTTAACTTCTTACTACCTGTCTCTCTGTCAGTTTGTCATCTCTTAACTACTTACTATCTGTCTCTCTGTCAGTCTGTGTTCTCTTAACTCCTTACTACCTGCCTCTCTGTCAGTCTTTCATCTCTTAACTTCTTACTACCTGTCTCTCGGTCAGTCTTTCATCTCTTAACTTCTTACTACCTGTCTCTCTGTCAGTCTGTCTTCACTTAACTTCTTACTACCTCTCTCACTGTCAGTCTGTCATCTCTTAACTTCTTACTACCTGTCTCTCTGTCAGACTGTCTTCTATTAACTTCTTACTACCTGTCTCTCTGTCAGTCTGTCTTCTCTTAACTTCTTACTACATGTCTCTCTGTCAGTCTGTCATCTCTTAACTTCTTACTATTTGTCTCTCTGTCAGTCTGTCTTCTCTTAACTTCTTACTACCTGCCTCTCTGGCAGTCTGTCATCTCTTAACTTCTTACTATCTGTCTCTCTGTCAGTCTGTCTTCTCTTAACTTCTTACTACCTGTCTCTCTGTCAGTCTGTCTTCTCTTAACTTCTTAATACCTGTCTCTCTGTCAGTCTGTCATCTCTTAACTTCTTAGTATCTGTCTCTCTGTCAGTCTGTCTTCTCTTAACTTCTTACTACCTGCCTCTCTATCAGTCTGTCATCTCTTAACTTCTTACTACCTGTCTCTCTGTCAGTCTGTCATCTCTTAACTTCTTACTATCTGTCTCTCTGTCAGTCTGTCTTCTCTTAACTTCTTACTACCTGTCTCTCTGTCAGTCTGTCTTCTCTTAACTTCTTACAATCTGTCTCTCTATCAGTCTGTCATCGCTAAACTTCTTACTACCTGTCTCTTTGTTTGTCTGTCTTCTCTTAACTTCTTACTACCTGTCTCTCTGTCAGTCTGTCATCTCTTAACTTCTTACTACCTGTCTCTCTGTCAGTCTGTGTTCTCTTAACTCCTTACTACCTGTCTCTCTGTCAGTCTTTCATCTCTTAACTTCTTACTACCTGTCTCTCTGTCAGTCTGTCTTCTCTTAACTTCGTACTACATGTCACTCTGTCAGTCTGTCTTATCTTAATTTCTTACTACCTGTCTCTCGGTCAGTCTTTCATCTCTTAACTTCTTACTACCTGTCTCTCTGTCAGTCTGTCTTCACTTAACTTCTTACTACCTGTCTCTCTGTCAGTCTGTCATCACTTAACTTTTTACTATTTGTCTCTCTTTCAGTCTCTCTTCTCTTAACTTCTTACTACCTGTCTCTCGGACAGTCTTTCATCTCTTAACTTCTTACTACCTGTCACTCTGTCAGTCTGTCTTCTCTTAACTTCTTACTACCTGTCTCACTGTCAGTCTGTCATCTTTTAACTTCTTACTACCTGTCTCTCTGTCAGTCTGTCTTCTCTTAACTTCTTACTACATGTCTCTCTGTCAGTCTGTCTTTTCTTAACTTCTTTCTACCTGTCTCTCCGTCAGTCTTTCATCTCTTAACTTCTTACTACCTGTCTCTCTGTAAGTCTGTCATCTCTTAACTTCTTACTACCTGTCTCTCTGTCAGTCTGTCTTCTATTAACTTCTTACTACCTGTCTCTCTGTCAGTCTGTCATCTCTTAACTTCTTACTACCTGTCTCTCTGTCAGTCTGTCATATCTTAACTTCTTACTACCTGTCTCTGTGTCAGTCTGTCTTCTCTTAACTTCTTGCTACATGTCTCTCTGTCAGTCTGTCTTCTCTTAACTTCTTACTACCTGTCTCTCTGTCAGTCTGTCTTCACTTAACTTCTTACTATCTGCCTCTCTGTCAGTCTGTCATCTCTTAACTTCTTACTACCTGTCTCTCTGTCAGTCTGTCTTCTCTTAACTTCTTACTACCTGTCTCTCTGTCAGTCTCTCTTCTCTTAACTTCTTACTACCTGTCTCTCAGTCAGTCTGTCATCTCTTAACTTTTTACTATCTGTCTCTCATTCAGTCTCTCTTCTCTTAACTTCTTACTACCTGTCTCTCAGTCAGTCTGTCTTCTCTTAACTTCTTACTACCTGTCTCTCTGTCAGTCTGTCATCTCTTAACTTCTTACTACCTGTCTCTCTGTCAGTCTGTCATCTCTTAACTTCTTACTACCTGGCTCTCTGTCAGTCTGTCTTCTCTTAACTTCTTACTACCTGTCTCTCAGTCAGTCTGTCATCTCTTAACTTTTTACTATCTGTCTCTCATTCAGTCTCTCTTCTCTTAACTTCTTACTACCTGTCTCTCAGTCAGTCTGTCTTCTCTTAACTTCTTACTACCTGTCTCTCTGTCAGTCTGTCATCTCTTAACTTCTTACTACCTGTCTCTCTGTCAGTCTGTCATCTCTTAACTTCTTACTACCTGTCTCTCTGTCAGTCTGTCTTCTCTTAACTTCTTACTACCTGTCTCTCTGTCAGTCTCTCTTCTCTTAACTTCTTACTACCTGTCTCTCAGTCAGTCTGTCATCTCTTAACTTTTTACTATCTGTCTCTCATTCAGTCTCTCTTCTCTTAACTTCTTACTACCTGTCTCTCAGTCAGTCTGTCTTCTCTTAACTTCTTACTACCTGTCTCTCTGTCAGTCTGTCATCTCTTAACTTCTTACTACCTGTCTCTCTGTCAGTCTGTCATCTCTTTACTTCTTACTACCTGTCTCTCAGTCAGTCTGTCATCTCTTAACTTTTTACTATTTGTCTCTCTTTCAGTCTCTCTTCTCTTAACTTCTTACTACCTGTCTCTCGGACAGTCTTTCATCTCTTAACTTCTTACTACCTGTCTCTCTGTCAGTCTGTCTTCTCTTAACTTCTTACTACCTGTCTCACTGTCAGTCTGTCATCTCTTAACTTCTTACTACCTGTCTCTCTGTCAGTCTGTCTTCTCTTAACTTCTTACTACATGTCTCTCTGTCAGTCTCTCTTCTCTTAACTTCTTACTACATGTCTCTCTGTCAGTCTTTCATCGCTTAACTTCTTACTACCTGTCTCTCTGTCAGTCTGTCATCTCTTAACTTCTTACTACCTGTCTCTGTGTCAGTCTGTCTTCTCTTAACTTCTTGCTACATGTCTCTCTGTCAGTCTGTCTTCTCTTAACTTCTTACTACCTGTCTCTCTGTCAGTCTGTCTTCTCTTAAGTTCTTACTACATGTCTCTCTGTCAGTCTGTCTTCTCTAACTTCTTACTACCTGTCTCTCTGTCAGTCTGTCGTCTCTTAACTTCTTACTACCTGTCTCTCTGTCAGTCTGTCATCTCTTAACTACTTACTATCTGTCTCTCTGTCAGTCTGTCTTCTCTTAACTTCTTACTACCTGTCTCTCTGTCAGTCTGTCTTCTCTTAACTTCTTACTACCTGTCTCTCTGTCAGTTTGTCATCTCTTAACTACTTACTATCTGTCTCTCTGTCAGTCTGTGTTCTCTTAACTCCTTACTACCTGCCTCTCTGTCAGTCTTTCATCTCTTAACTTCTTACTACCTGTCTCTCTGTCAGTCTGTCTTCTCTTAACTTCTTACTACCTGTCTCACTGTCAGTCTGTCATCTCTTAACTTCTTACTACCTGTCTCTCTATCAGTCTGTCTTCTCTTAACTTCTTACTACATGTCTCTCTGTCAGTCTCTCTTCTCTTAACTTCTTACTACATGTCTCTCTGTCAGTCTGTCTTCACTTAACTTCTTACTACCTCTCTCACTGTCAGTCTGTCATCTCTTAACTTCTTACTACCTGTCTCTCTGTCAGTCTGTCTTCTATTAACTTCTTACTACCTGTCTCTCTGTCAGTCTGTCTTCTCTTAACTTCTTACTACATGTCTCTCTGTCAGTCTGTCATCTCTTAACTTCTTACTATTTGTCTCTCTGTCAGTCTGTCTTCTCTTAACTTCTTACTACCTGCCTCTCTGGCAGTCTGTCATCTCTTAACTTCTTACTATCTGTCTCTCTGTCAGTCTGTCTTCTCTTAACTTCTTACTACCTGTCTCTCTGTCAGTCTGTCTTCTCTTAACTTCTTAATACCTGTCTCTCTGTCAGTCTGTCATCTCTTAACTTCTTAGTATCTGTCTCTCTGTCAGTCTGTCTTCTCTTAACTTCTTACTACCTGCCTCTCTATCAGTCTGTCATCTCTTAACTTCTTACTACCTGTCTCTCTGTCAGTCTGTCATCTCTTAACTTCTTACTATCTGTCTCTCTGTCAGTCTGTCTTCTCTTAACTTCTTACTACCTGTCTCTCTGTCAGTCTGTCTTCTCTTAACTTCTTACAATCTGTCTCTCTATCAGTCTGTCATCGCTTAACTTCTTACTACCTGTCTCTTTGTTTGTCTGTCTTCTCTTAACTTCTTACTACCTGTCTCTCTGTCAGTCTGTCATCTCTTAACTTCTTACTATCTGTCTCTCTGACAGTCTGTCTTCTCTTAACTTCTTACTACCTGTCTCTCTGTCAGTCTGTCATCTCTTAACTTCTAACTACCTGTCTCTCTGTCAGTCTGTCATCTCTTAACTTCTTACTATCTGTCTCTCTGTCAGTCTGTCTTCTCTTAACTTCTTACTACATGTCTCTCTGTCAGTCTGTCTTCTCTTAACTTCTTACTACCTGACTCTCTGTCAGTCTGTCTTCTCTTAACTTCTTACTGCCTGTCTCTCTGTCAGTCTGTCATCTCTTAACTACTTACTATCTGTCTCTCTGTCAGTCTGTGTTCTCTTAACTCCTTACTACCTGCCTCTCTGTCAGTCTGTCAACTCTTAACTTCTTACTACCTGTCCCTCTGTCAGTCTGTCTTCTCTTAACTTCTTACTACCTGTCTCTCTGTCAGTCTGTCATCTCTTAACTTCTTACTACATGTCTCTCTGTCAGTCTGTGTTCTCTTAACCTCTTACTACCTGTCTCTCTGTCAGTCTGTCATCTCTTAACTTCTTACTACCTGTCTCTCTGTCAGTCTGTCTTCTCTTAACTTCTTACTACATGTCTCTCTGTCAGTCTGTCTTCTCTTAACATCTTACTACCTGTCTCACTGTCAGTCTGTGTTCTCTTTACTTCTTACTACCTGTTCCTCCTTCAGTCTGTCATCTCTTAACTTCTTACTACCTGTCTCTCTGTCAGTCTGTGTTCTCTTAACTCCTTACTACCTGCCTCTCTGTAAGTCTTTCATCTCTTAACTTCTTACTACCTGTCTCTCTGTCAGTCTGTCTTCTCTTAACTTCTTACTACATGTCACTCTGTCAGTCTGTCTTCTCTTAATTTCTTACTACCTGTCTCTCGGTCAGTCTTTCATCTCTTAACTTCTTACTACCTGTCTCTCTGTCAGTCTGTCTTCACTTAACTTCTTACTACCTGTCTCTCTGTCAGTCTGTCATCACTTAACTTTTTACTATTTGTCTCTCTTTCAGTCTCTCTTCTCTTAACTTCTTACTACCTGTCTCTCGGACAGTCTTTCATCTCTTAACTTCTTACTACATGTCTCTCTGTCAGTCTGTCTTCTCTTAACTTCTTACTACCTGTCTCTCTGTCAGTCTGTCTTCTATTAACTTCTTACTACCTGTCTCTCTGTCAGTCTGTCATCTCTTAACTTCTTACTACCTGTCTCTCTGTCAGTCTGTCATATCTTAACTTCTTACTACCTGTTTCTGTGTCAGTCTGTCTTCTCTTAACTTCTTGCTACATGTCTCTCTGTCAGTCTGTCTTCTCTTAACTTCTTACTACCTGTCTCTCTGTCAGTCTGTCTTCTCTTAACTTCTTACTATCTGCCTCTCTGTCAGTCTGTCATCTCTTAACTTCTTACTACCTGTCTCTCTGTCAGTCTGTCTTCTCTTAACTTCTTACTACCTGTCTCTCTGTCAGTCTCTCTTCTCTTAACTTCTTACTACCTGTCTCTCAGTCAGACTGTCATCTCTTAACTTTTTACTATCTGTTTCTCATTCAGTCTCTCTTCTCTTAACTTCTTACTACCTGTCTCTCTGTCAGTCTGTCATCTCTTAACTTCTTACTACCTGGCTCTCTGTCAGTCTGTCTTCTCTTAACTTCTTACTACCTGTCTCTCTGTCAGTCTGTCATCTCTTAACTTCTTACTATCTGTCTCTCTGTCAGTCTGTCTTCACTTAACTTCTTACTACCTGTCTCTCTGTCAGTCTGTCTTCTATTAACTTCTTACTACCTGCCTCTCTGTCAGTCTGTCATCTCTTAACTTCTTACTACCTGTCTCTCTGTCAGTCTGTCTTCTCTTAACTTCTTACTACCTGTCTCTCTGTCTGTCTGTCTTCTCTTAACTTCTTACTACCTGTCTCTCTGTCAGTCTGTCATCTCTTAACTACTTACTATCTGTCTCTCTGTCAGTCTGTCTTCTCTTAACTTCTTACTACCTGTCTCTCTGTCAGTCTGTCTTCTCTTAACTTCTTACTACCTGTCTCTCTGTCAGTCTGTCATCTCTTAACTACTTACTATCTGTCTCTCTGTCAGTCTGTGTTCTCTTAACTCCTTACTACCTGCCTCTCTGTCAGTCTTTCATCTCTTAACTTCTTACTACCTGTCTCTCTGTCAGTCTGTCTCCTCTTAACTTCTTACTACATGTCTCTCTGTCAGTCTGTCTTCTCTTAACTTCTTACTACCTGTCTCTCGGTCAGTCTTTCATCTCTTAACTTCTTACTACCTGTCTCTCTGTCAGTCTGTCTTCACTTAACTTCTTACTACCTGTCTCACTGTCAGTCTGTCATCTCTTAACTTCTTACTACATGTCTCTCTGTCAGTCTGTCTTCTATTAACTTCTTACTACCTGTCTCTCTGTCAGTCTGTCTTCTCTAAACTTCTTACTACATGTCTCTCTGTCAGTCTGTCATCTCTTAACTTCTTACTATTTGTCTCTCTGTCAGTCTGTCTTCTCTTAACTTCTTACTACCTACCTCTCTGTCAGTCTGTCATCTCTTAACTACTTACTATCTGTCTCTCTGTCAGTCTGTCTTCTATTAACTTCTTACTACCTGTCTCTCTGTCAGTCTGTCTTCTCTTAACTTCTTAATACCTGTCTCTCTGTCAGTCTGTCATCTCTTAACTTCTTAGTATCTGTCTCTCTGTCAGTCTGTCTTCTCTTAACTTCTTACTACCTGTCTCTCTGTCAGTTTGTCATCTCTTAACTACTTACTATCTGTCTCTCTGTCAGTCTGTGTTCTCTTAACTCCTTACTACCTGCCTCTCTGTCAGTCTTTCATCTCTTAACTTCTTACTACCTGTCTCTCTGTCAGTCTTTCATCTCTTAACTTCTTACTACCTGTCTCTCTGTCAGTCTGTCTTCACTTAACTTCTTACTACCTCTCTCACTGTCAGTCTGTCATCTCTTAACTTCTTACTACCTGTCTCTCTGTCAGACTGTCTTCTATTAACTTCTTACTACCTGTCTCTCTGTCAGTCTGTCTTCTCTTAACTTCTTACTACATGTCTCTCTGTCAGTCTGTCATCTCTTAACTTCTTACTATTTGTCTCTCTGTCAGTCTGTCTTCTCTTAACTTCTTACTACCTGCCTCTCTGGCAGTCTGTCATCTCTTAACTTCTTACTATCTGTCTCTCTGTCAGTCTGTCTTCTCTTAACTTCTTACTACCTGTCTCTCTGTCAGTCTGTCTTCTCTTAACTTCTTAATACCTGTCTCTCTGTCAGTCTGTCATCTCTTAACTTCTTAGTATCTGTCTCTCTGTCAGTCTGTCTTCTCTTAACTTCTTACTACCTGCCTCTCTATCAGTCTGTCATCTCTTAACTTCTTACTACCTGTCTCTCTGTCAGTCTGTCATCTCTTAACTTCTTACTATCTGTCTCTCTGTCAGTCTGTCTTCTCTTAACTTCTTACTACCTGTCTCTCTGTCAGTCTGTCTTCTCTTAACTTCTTACAATCTGTCTCTCTATCAGTCTGTCATCGCTAAACTTCTTACTACCTGTCTCTTTGTTTGTCTGTCTTCTCTTAACTTCTTACTACCTGTCTCTCTGTCAGTCTGTCATCTCTTAACTTCTTACTATCTGTCTCTCTGACAGTCTGTCTTCTCTTAACTTCTTACTACCTGTCTCTCTGTCAGTCTGTCATCTCTTAACTTCTAACTACCTGTCTCTCTGTCAGTCTGTCATCTCTTAACTTCTTACTACCTGTCTCTCTGTCAGTCTGTCTTCTCTTAACTTCTTACTACATGTCTCTCTGTCAGTCTGTCTTCTCTTAACTTCTTACTACCTGTCTCTCTGTCAGTCTGTCTTCTCTTAACTTCTTACTGCCTGTCTCTCTGTCAGTCTGTCATCTCTTAACTACTTACTATCTGTCTCTCTGTCAGTCTGTGTTCTCTTAACTCCTTACTACCTGCCTCTCTGTCAGTCTGTCAACTCTTAACTTCTTACTACCTGTCCCTCTGTCAGTCTGTCTTCTCTTAACTTCTTACTACCTGTCTCTCTGTCAGTCTGTCATCTCTTAACTTCTTACTACATGTCTCTCTGTCAGTCTGTGTTCTCTTAACCTCTTACTACCTGTCTCTCTGTCAGTCTGTCATCTCTTAACTTCTTACTACCTGTCTCTCTGTCAGTCTGTCTTCTCTTAACTTCTTACTACATGTCTCTCTGTCAGTCTGTCTTCTCTTAACTTCTTACTACCTGTCTCACTGTCAGTCTGTGTTCTCTTAACTTCTTACTACCTGTTCCTCCTTCAGTCTGTCATCTCTTAACTTCTTACTACCTGTCTCTCTGTCAGTCTGTGTTCTCTTAACTCCTTACTACCTGCCTCTCTGTCAGTCTTTCATCTCTTAACTTCTTACTACCTGTCTCTCTGTCAGTCTGTCTTCTCTTAACTTCTTACTACATGTCACTCTGTCAGTCTGTCTTCTCTTAATTTCTTACTACCTGTCTCTCGGTCTGTCTTTCATCTCTTAACTTCTTACTACCTGTCTCTCTGTCAGTCTGTCTTCACTTAACTTCTTACTACCTGTCTCTCTGTCAGTCTGTCATCACTTAACATTTTACTATTTGTCTCTCTTTCAGTCTCTCTTCTCTTAACTTCTTACTACCTGTCTCTCGGACAGTCTTTCATCTCTTAACTTCTTACTACATGTCTCTCTGTCAGTCTGTCTTCTCTTAACTTCTTACTACCTGTCTCTCTGTCAGTCTGTCTTCTATTAATTTCTTACTACCTGTCTCTCTGTCAGTCTGTCATCTCTTAACTTCTTACTACCTGTCTCTCTGTCAGTCTGTCATATCTTAACTTCTTACTACCTGTTTCTGTGTCAGTCTGTCTTCTCTTAACTTCTTGCTACATGTCTCTCTGTCAGTCTGTCTTCTCTTAACTTCTTACTACCTGTCTCTCTGTCAGTCTGTCTTCTCTTAACTTCTTACTATCTGCCTCTCTGTCAGTCTGTCATCTCTTAACTACTTACTACCTGTCTCTCTGTCAGTCTGTCTTCTCTTAACTTCTTACTACCTGTCTCTCTGTCAGTCTCTCTTCTCTTAACTTCTTACTACCTGTCTCTCAGTCAGTCTGTCATCTCTTAACTTTTTACTATCTGTTTCTCATTCAGTCTCTCTTCTCTTAACTTCTTACTACCTGTCTCTATGTCAGTCTGTCATCTCTTAACTTCTTACTACCTGGCTCTCTGTCAGTCTGTCTTCTCTTAACTTCTTACTACCTGTCTCTCTGTCAGTCTGTCATCTCTTAACTTCTTACTATCTGTCTCTCTGTCAGTCTGTCTTCACTTAACTTCTTACTACCTGTCTCTCTGTCAGTCTGTCTTCTATTAACTTCTTACTACCTGCCTCTCTGTCAGTCTGTCATCTCTTAACTTCTTACTACCTGTCTCTCTGTCAGTCTGTCTTCTCTTAACTTCTTACTACCTGTCTCTCTGTCTGTCTGTCTTCTCTTAACTTCTTACTACCTGTCTCTCTGTCAGTCTGTCATCTCTTAACTACTTACTATCTGTCTCTCTGTCAGTCTGTCTTCTCTTAACTTCTTACTACCTGTCTCTCTGTCAGTCTGTCTTCTCTTAACTTCTTACTACCTGTCTCTCTGTCAGTCTGCCATCTCTTAACTACTTACTATCTGTCTCTCTGACAGTCTGTCTTCTCTTAACTTCTTACTACCTGTCTCTCTGTCAGTCTGTCATCTCTTAACTTCTAACTACCTGTCTCTCTGTCAGTCTGTCATCTCTTAACTTCTTACTATCTGTCTCTCTGTCAGTCTGTCTTCTCTTAACTTCTTACTACATGTCTCTCTGTCAGTCTGTCTTCTCTTAACTTCTTACTACCTGACTCTCTGTCAGTCTGTCTTCTCTTAACTTCTTACTGCCTGTCTCTCTGTCAGTCTGTCATCTCTTAACTACTTACTATCTGTCTCTCTGTCAGTCTGTGTTCTCTTAACTCCTTACTACCTGCCTCTCTGTCAGTCTGTCAACTCTTAACTTCTTACTACCTGTCCCTCTGTCAGTCTGTCTTCTCTTAACTTCTTACTACCTGTCTCTCTGTCAGTCTGTCATCTCTTAACTTCTTACTACATGTCTCTCTGTCAGTCTGTGTTCTCTTAACCTCTTACTACCTGTCTCTCTGTCAGTCTGTCATCTCTTAACTTCTTACTACCTGTCTCTCTGTCAGTCTGTCTTCTCTTAACTTCTTACTACATGTCTCTCTGTCAGTCTGTCTTCTCTTAACTTCTTACTACCTGTCTCACTGTCAGTCTGTGTTCTCTTTACTTCTTACTACCTGTTCCTCCTTCAGTCTGTCATCTCTTAACTTCTTACTACCTGTCTCTCTGTCAGTCTGTGTTCTCTTAACTCCTTACTACCTGCCTCTCTGTAAGTCTTTCATCTCTTAACTTCTTACTACCTGTCTCTCTGTCAGTCTGTCTTCTCTTAACTTCTTACTACATGTCACTCTGTCAGTCTGTCTTCTCTTAATTTCTTACTACCTGTCTCTCGGTCAGTCTTTCATCTCTTAACTTCTTACTACCTGTCTCTCTGTCAGTCTGTCTTCACTTAACTTCTTACTACCTGTCTCTCTGTCAGTCTGTCATCACTTAACTTTTTACTATTTGTCTCTCTTTCAGTCTCTCTTCTCTTAACTTCTTACTACCTGTCTCTCGGACAGTCTTTCATCTCTTAACTTCTTACTACATGTCTCTCTGTCAGTCTGTCTTCTCTTAACTTCTTACTACCTGTCTCTCTGTCAGTCTGTCTTCTATTAACTTCTTACTACCTGTCTCTCTGTCAGTCTGTCATCTCTTAACTTCTTACTACCTGTCTCTCTGTCAGTCTGTCATATCTTAACTTCTTACTACCTGTTTCTGTGTCAGTCTGTCTTCTCTTAACTTCTTGCTACATGTCTCTCTGTCAGTCTGTCTTCTCTTAACTTCTTACTACCTGTCTCTCTGTCAGTCTGTCTTCTCTTAACTTCTTACTATCTGCCTCTCTGTCAGTCTGTCATCTCTTAACTTCTTACTACCTGTCTCTCTGTCAGTCTGTCTTCTCTTAACTTCTTACTACCTGTCTCTCTGTCAGTCTCTCTTCTCTTAACTTCTTACTACCTGTCTCTCAGTCAGACTGTCATCTCTTAACTTTTTACTATCTGTTTCTCATTCAGTCTCTCTTCTCTTAACTTCTTACTACCTGTCTCTCTGTCAGTCTGTCATCTCTTAACTTCTTACTACCTGGCTCTCTGTCAGTCTGTCTTCTCTTAACTTCTTACTACCTGTCTCTCTGTCAGTCTGTCATCTCTTAACTTCTTACTATCTGTCTCTCTGTCAGTCTGTCTTCACTTAACTTCTTACTACCTGTCTCTCTGTCAGTCTGTCTTCTATTAACTTCTTACTACCTGCCTCTCTGTCAGTCTGTCATCTCTTAACTTCTTACTACCTGTCTCTCTGTCAGTCTGTCTTCTCTTAACTTCTTACTACCTGTCTCTCTGTCTGTCTGTCTTCTCTTAACTTCTTACTACCTGTCTCTCTGTCAGTCTGTCATCTCTTAACTACTTACTATCTGTCTCTCTGTCAGTCTGTCTTCTCTTAACTTCTTACTACCTGTCTCTCTGTCAGTCTGTCTTCTCTTAACTTCTTACTACCTGTCTCTCTGTCAGTCTGTCATCTCTTAACTACTTACTATCTGTCTCTCTGTCAGTCTGTGTTCTCTTAACTCCTTACTACCTGCCTCTCTGTCAGTCTTTCATCTCTTAACTTCTTACTACCTGTCTCTCTGTCAGTCTGTCTCCTCTTAACTTCTTACTACATGTCTCTCTGTCAGTCTGTCTTCTCTTAACTTCTTACTACCTGTCTCTCGGTCAGTCTTTCATCTCTTAACTTCTTACTACCTGTCTCTCTGTCAGTCTGTCTTCACTTAACTTCTTACTACCTGTCTCACTGTCAGTCTGTCATCTCTTAACTTCTTACTACATGTCTCTCTGTCAGTCTGTCTTCTATTAACTTCTTACTACCTGTCTCTCTGTCAGTCTGTCTTCTCTAAACTTCTTACTACATGTCTCTCTGTCAGTCTGTCATCTCTTAACTTCTTACTATTTGTCTCTCTGTCAGTCTGTCTTCTCTTAACTTCTTACTACCTACCTCTCTGTCAGTCTGTCATCTCTTAACTACTTACTATCTGTCTCTCTGTCAGTCTGTCTTCTATTAACTTCTTACTACCTGTCTCTCTGTCAGTCTGTCTTCTCTTAACTTCTTAATACCTGTCTCTCTGTCAGTCTGTCATCTCTTAACTTCTTAGTATCTGTCTCTCTGTCAGTCTGTCTTCTCTTAACTTCTTACTACCTGTCTCTCTGTCAGTTTGTCATCTCTTAACTACTTACTATCTGTCTCTCTGTCAGTCTGTGTTCTCTTAACTCCTTACTACCTGCCTCTCTGTCAGTCTGTCATCGCTAAACTTCTTACTACCTGTCTCTTTGTTTGTCTGTCTTCTCTTAACTTCTTACTACCTGTCTCTCTGTCAGTCTGTCATCTCTTAACTTCTTACTATCTGTCTCTCTGACAGTCTGTCTTCTCTTAACTTCTTACTACCTGTCTCTCTGTCAGTCTGTCTTCTCTTAACTTCTTACTACATGTCTCTCTGTCAGTCTGTCATCTCTTAACTTCTTACTATTTGTCTCTCTGTCAGTCTGTCTTCTCTTAACTTCTTACTACCTGCCTCTCTGGCAGTCTGTCATCTCTTAACTTCTTACTATCTGTCTCTCTGTCAGTCTGTCTTCTCTTAACTTCTTACTACCTGTCTCTCTGTCAGTCTGTCTTCTCTTAACTTCTTAATACCTGTCTCTCTGTCAGTCTGTCATCTCTTAACTTCTTAGTATCTGTCTCTCTGTCAGTCTGTCTTCTCTTAACTTCTTACTACCTGCCTCTCTATCAGTCTGTCATCTCTTAACTTCTTACTACCTGTCTCTCTGTCAGTCTGTCATCTCTTAACTTCTTACTATCTGTCTCTCTGTCAGTCTGTCTTCTCTTAACTTCTTACTACCTGTCTCTCTGTCAGTCTGTCTTCTCTTAACTTCTTACAATCTGTCTCTCTATCAGTCTGTCATCGCTAAACTTCTTACTACCTGTCTCTTTGTTTGTCTGTCTTCTCTTAACTTCTTACTACCTGTCTCTCTGTCAGTCTGTCATCTCTTAACTTCTTACTATCTGTCTCTCTGACAGTCTGTCTTCTCTTAACTTCTTACTACCTGTCTCTCTGTCAGTCTGTCATCTCTTAACTTCTAACTACCTGTCTCTCTGTCAGTCTGTCATCTCTTAACTTCTTACTACCTGTCTCTCTGTCAGTCTGTCTTCTCTTAACTTCTTACTACATGTCTCTCTGTCAGTCTGTCTTCTCTTAACTTCTTACTACCTGTCTCTCTGTCAGTCTGTCTTCTCTTAACTTCTTACTGCCTGTCTCTCTGTCAGTCTGTCATCTCTTAACTACTTACTATCTGTCTCTCTGTCAGTCTGTGTTCTCTTAACTCCTTACTACCTGCCTCTCTGTCAGTCTGTCAACTCTTAACTTCTTACTACCTGTCCCTCTGTCAGTCTGTCTTCTCTTAACTTCTTACTACCTGTCTCTCTGTCAGTCTGTCATCTCTTAACTTCTTACTACATGTCTCTCTGTCAGTCTGTGTTCTCTTAACCTCTTACTACCTGTCTCTCTGTCAGTCTGTCATCTCTTAACTTCTTACTACCTGTCTCTCTGTCAGTCTGTCTTCTCTTAACTTCTTACTACATGTCTCTCTGTCAGTCTGTCTTCTCTTAACTTCTTACTACCTGTCTCACTGTCAGTCTGTGTTCTCTTAACTTCTTACTACCTGTTCCTCCTTCAGTCTGTCATCTCTTAACTTCTTACTACCTGTCTCTCTGTCAGTCTGTGTTCTCTTAACTCCTTACTACCTGCCTCTCTGTCAGTCTTTCATCTCTTAACTTCTTACTACCTGTCTCTCTGTCAGTCTGTCTTCTCTTAACTTCTTACTACATGTCACTCTGTCAGTCTGTCTTCTCTTAATTTCTTACTACCTGTCTCTCGGTCTGTCTTTCATCTCTTAACTTCTTACTACCTGTCTCTCTGTCAGTCTGTCTTCACTTAACTTCTTACTACCTGTCTCTCTGTCAGTCTGTCATCACTTAACATTTTACTATTTGTCTCTCTTTCAGTCTCTCTTCTCTTAACTTCTTACTACCTGTCTCTCGGACAGTCTTTCATCTCTTAACTTCTTACTACATGTCTCTCTGTCAGTCTGTCTTCTCTTAACTTCTTACTACCTGTCTCTCTGTCAGTCTGTCTTCTATTAATTTCTTACTACCTGTCTCTCTGTCAGTCTGTCATCTCTTAACTTCTTACTACCTGTCTCTCTGTCAGTCTGTCATATCTTAACTTCTTACTACCTGTTTCTGTGTCAGTCTGTCTTCTCTTAACTTCTTGCTACATGTCTCTCTGTCAGTCTGTCTTCTCTTAACTTCTTACTACCTGTCTCTCTGTCAGTCTGTCTTCTCTTAACTTCTTACTATCTGCCTCTCTGTCAGTCTGTCATCTCTTAACTACTTACTACCTGTCTCTCTGTCAGTCTGTCTTCTCTTAACTTCTTACTACCTGTCTCTCTGTCAGTCTCTCTTCTCTTAACTTCTTACTACCTGTCTCTCAGTCAGTCTGTCATCTCTTAACTTTTTACTATCTGTTTCTCATTCAGTCTCTCTTCTCTTAACTTCTTACTACCTGTCTCTATGTCAGTCTGTCATCTCTTAACTTCTTACTACCTGGCTCTCTGTCAGTCTGTCTTCTCTTAACTTCTTACTACCTGTCTCTCTGTCAGTCTGTCATCTCTTAACTTCTTACTATCTGTCTCTCTGTCAGTCTGTCTTCACTTAACTTCTTACTACCTGTCTCTCTGTCAGTCTGTCTTCTATTAACTTCTTACTACCTGCCTCTCTGTCAGTCTGTCATCTCTTAACTTCTTACTACCTGTCTCTCTGTCAGTCTGTCTTCTCTTAACTTCTTACTACCTGTCTCTCTGTCTGTCTGTCTTCTCTTAACTTCTTACTACCTGTCTCTCTGTCAGTCTGTCATCTCTTAACTACTTACTATCTGTCTCTCTGTCAGTCTGTCTTCTCTTAACTTCTTACTACCTGTCTCTCTGTCAGTCTGTCTTCTCTTAACTTCTTACTACCTGTCTCTCTGTCAGTCTGCCATCTCTTAACTACTTACTATCTGTCTCTCTGTCAGTCTGTGTTCTCTTAACTCCTTACTACCTGCCTCTCTGTCAGTCTTTCATCTCTTAACTTCTTACTACCTGTCTCTCTGTCAGTCTGTCTTCTCTTAACTTCTTACTACATGTCTCTCTGTCAGTCTGTCTTCTCTTAACTTCTTACTACCTGTCTCTCTCTCAGTCTGTCATCTCTTAACTTCTTACAACATGTCTCTCTGTCAGTCTGTCTTCTCTTAACTTCTTACTACCTGTCTCTCTGTCAGTCTGTCATCTCTTAACTTCTTACTACCTGTCTCTCAGTCAGTCTGTCATCTCTTAACTTTTTACTACTTGTCTCTCTTTCAGTCTGTCTTCTCTTAACTTCTTACTACCTGTCTCTCTGTCAGTCTGTCATCTCTTAACTACTTACTATCTGTCTCTCTGTCAGTCTGTCTTCTCTTAACTTCTTACTACCTGTCTCTCTGTCAGTCTGTCATCTCTTAACTACTTACTATCTGTCTCTCTGTCAGTCTGTGTTCTCTTAACTCCTTACTACCTGCCTCTCTGTCAGTCTGTCATCTCTTAACTTCTTACTACCTGTCTCTCTGTCAGTCTGTCTTCTCTTAACTTCTTACTACCTGTCTCTCAGTCAGTCTGTCTTCTCTTCACTTCTTACTACCTGCCTCTGTGTCAGTCTGTCATCTCTTAACTTCTTATTACCTGTCTCTCCGTCAGTCTGTCTTCTCTTAACTTCTTACTACCTCTCTCTCTGTCAGTCTGTCTTCTCTTAACTTCTTACTACCTGTCTCTCTGTCAGTCTGTCATCTCTTAACTTCTTACTACCTGTCTCTCAGTCAGTCTGTCTTCTCTTAACTTCTTACTACCTGTCTCTCAGTCAGTCTGTCTTCTCTTAACTTCTTACTACCTGTCTCTCTGTCAGTCTGTCATCTCTTAACTTCTTACTACATGTCTCTCTGTCAGTCTGTCTTCTCTTAACTTCTTACTACCTGTCTCTCTGTCAGTCTGTCATCTCTTAACTTCTTACTACCTGTCTCTCAGTCAGTCTGTCATCTCTTAACTTTTTACTACTTGACTCTCTTTCAGTCTCTCTTCTCTTAACTTCTTACTACCTGTCTCTCTGTGAGTCTGTCTTCTATTAACTTCTTGCTACCTGTCTCTCTGTCAGTCTGTCATGTCTTAACTTCTTACTACCTGTCTCTCAGTCAGTCTGTCTTCTCTTAACTTCTTACTACCTGTCTCTCAGTCAGTCTGTCTTCTCTTAACTTCTTACTACCTGCCTCTCTGTCAGTCTGTCTTCTCTTAACTTCTTACTACCTGTCTCTCTGTCAGTCTGTCATCTCTTAACTTCTTACTACCTGTCTCTCAGTCAGTCTGTCTTCTCTTAACTTCTTACTACCTGTCTCTCTGTCAGTCTGTCATCTCTTAACTTCTTACTACATGTCTCTCTGTCAGTCTGTCTTCTCTTAACTTCTTACTACCTGTCTCTCTGTCAGTCTGTCATCTCTTAACTTCTTAGTACCTGTCTCTCAGTCAGTCTGTCATCTCTTAACTTCGTACTACCTGTCTCTCTGTCAGTCTGTCATCTCTTAACTTCTAACTACCTGTCTCTCTGTCAGTTTGTCATCTCTTAACTTCTTACTACCTCTCTCTCAGTCAGTCTGTCTTCTCTTAACTTCTTACTACCTATCTCTCTGTCAGTCTGTCATCTCTTAACTTCTTACTACCTGTCTCTCTGTCAGTCTGTCTTCTCTTAACTTCTTACTACCTGTCTCTCTGTCAGTCTGTCATCTCTTAACTCCTTACTACCTGTCTCTCAGTCAGTCTGTCTTCTCTTAACTTCTTACTACCTGTCTCTCAGTCAGTCTGTCTTCTCTTAACTTCTTACTACCTGTCTCTCTGTCAGTCAGTCATCTCTTAACTTCTTACTACATGTCTCTCTGTCAGTCTGTCTTCTCTTAACTTCTTACTACCTGTCTCTCTGTCAGTCTGTCATCTCTTAACTTCTTACTACCTGTCTCTCAGTCAGTCTGTCATCTCTTAACTTTTTACTATTTGTCTCTCTTTCAGTCTCTCTTCTCTTAACTTCTTACTACCTGTCTCTCTGTCAGTCTTTCATCTCTTAACTTCTTACTACCTGTCTCTCAGTCAGTCTGTCATCTCTTAACTTTTTACTACTTGTCTCTCTTTCAGTCTGTCTTCTCTTAACTTCTTACTACCTGTCTCTCTGTCAGTCTGACATCTCTTAAGTTCTTACTATCTGTCTCTCTGTCAGTCTGTCTTCTCTTAACTTCTTAATACATGTCTCTCTATCAGTCTGTCTTCTCTTAACTTCTTACTACCTGTCTCTCTGTCAGTCTGTCATCTCTTAACTTCTTACTACCTGTCTCTCTGTCAGTCTGTCTTCTCTTAACTTCTTACTACCTGTCTCTCAGTCAGTCTCTCTTCTCTTAACTTCTTACTACCTGCCTCTCTGTCAGTCTGTCATCTCTTAACTTCTTATTACCTGTCTCTCCGTCAGTCTGTCTTCTCTTAACTTCTTACTACCTCTCTCTCTGTCAGTCTGTCTTCTCTTAACTTCTTACTACCTGTCTCTCTGTCAGTCTGTCATCTCTTAACTTCTTACTACCTGTCTCTCAGTGAGTCTGTCTTCTCTTAACTTCTTACTACCTTTCTCTCTGTCAGTCTGTCATCTCTTAACTTCTTACTACCTGTCTCTCAGTCAGTCTGTCATCTCTTAACTTTTTACTACTTGTCTCTCTTTCAGTCTGTCTTCTCTTAACTTCTTACTACCTGTCTCTCTGTCAGTCTGTCATCTCTTAACTACTTACTATCTGTCTCTCTGTCAGTCTGTCTTCTCTTAACTTCTTACTACCTGTCTCTCTGTCAGTCTGTCATCTCTTAACTACTTACTATCTGTCTCTCTGTCAGTCTGTGTTCTCTTAACTCCTTACTACCTGCCTCTCTGTCAGTCTGTCATCTCTTAACTTCTTACTACCTGTCTCTCTGTCAGTCTGTCTTCTCTTAACTTCTTACTACCTGTCTCTCAGTCAGTCTGTCTTCTCTTCACTTCTTACTACCTGCCTCTGTGTCAGTCTGTCATCTCTTAACTTCTTATTACCTGTCTCTCCGTCAGTCTGTCTTCTCTTAACTTCTTACTACCTCTCTCTCTGTCAGTCTGTCTTCTCTTAACTTCTTACTACCTGTCTCTCTGTCACTCTGTCATCTCTTAACTTCTTACTACCTGTCTCTCAGTCAGTCTGTCTTCTCTTAACTTCTTACTACCTGTCTCTCAGTCAGTCTGTCTTCTCTTAACTTCTTACTACCTGTCTCTCTGTCAGTCTGTCATCTCTTAACTTCTTACTACATGTCTCTCTGTCAGTCTGTCTTCTCTTAACTTCTTACTACCTGTCTCTCTGTCAGTCTGTCATCTCTTAACTTCTTACTACCTGTCTCTCAGTCAGTCTGTCATCTCTTAACTTTTTACTACTTGACTCTCTTTCAGTCTCTCTTCTCTTAACTTCTTACTACCTGTCTCTCTGTGAGTCTGTCTTCTATTAACTTCTTGCTACCTGTCTCTCTGTCAGTCTGTCATGTCTTAACTTCTTACTACCTGTCTCTCAGTCAGTCTGTCTTCTCTTAACTTCTTACTACCTGTCTCTCAGTCAGTCTGTCTTCTCTTAACTTCTTACTACCTGCCTCTCTGTCAGTCTGTCTTCTCTTAACTTCTTACTACCTGTCTCTCTGTCAGTCTGTCATCTCTTAACTTCTTACTACCTGTCTCTCAGTCAGTCTGTCTTCTCTTAACTTCTTACTACCTGTCTCTCTGTCAGTCTGTCATCTCTTAACTTCTTACTACATGTCTCTCTGTCAGTCTGTCTTCTCTTAACTTCTTACTACCTGTCTCTCTGTCAGTCTGTCATCTCTTAACTTCGTACTACCTGTCTCTCTGTCAGTCTGTCATCTCTTAACTTCTAACTACCTGTCTCTCTGTCAGTTTGTCATCTCTTAACTTCTTACTACCTCTCTCTCAGTCAGTCTGTCTTCTCTTAACTTCTTACTACCTATCTCTCTGTCAGTCTGTCATCTCTTAACTTCTTACTACCTGTCTCTCTGTCAGTCTGTCTTCTCTTAACTTCTTACTACCTGTCTCTCTGTCAGTCTGTCATCTCTTAACTCCTTACTACCTGTCTCTCAGTCAGTCTGTCTTCTCTTAACTTCTTACTACCTGTCTCTCAGTCAGTCTGTCTTCTCTTAACTTCTTACTACCTGTCTCTCTGTCAGTCAGTCATCTCTTAACTTCTTACTACATGTCTCTCTGTCAGTCTGTCTTCTCTTAACTTCTTACTACCTGTCTCTCTGTCAGTCTGTCATCTCTTAACTTCTTACTACCTGTCTCTCAGTCAGTCTGTCATCTCTTAACTTTTTACTATTTGTCTCTCTTTCAGTCTCTCTTCTCTTAACTTCATACTACCTGTCTCTCTGTCAGTCTTTCATCTCTTAACTTCTTACTACCTGTCTCTCAGTCAGTCTGTCATCTCTTAACTTTTTACTACTTGTCTCTCTTTCAGTCTGTCTTCTCTTAACTTCTTACTACCTGTCTCTCTGTCAGTCTGACATCTCTTAACTTCTTACTATCTGTCTCTCTGTCAGTCTGTCTTCTCTTAACTTCTTAATACATGTCTCTCTATCAGTCTGTCTTCTCTTAACTTCTTACTACCTGTCTCTCTGTCAGTCTGTCATCTCTTAACTTCTTACTACCTGTCTCTCTATCAGTCTGACTTCTCTTAACTTCTTACTACCTGTCTCTCAGTCAGTCTCTCTTCTCTTAACTTCTTACTACCTGCCTCTCTGTCAGTCTGTCATCTCTTAACTTCTTATTACCTGTCTCTCCGTCAGTCTGTCTTCTCTTAACTTCTTACTACCTCTCTCTCTGTCAGTCTGTCTTCTCTTAACTTCTTACTACCTGTCTCTCTGTCAGTCTGTCATCTCTTAACTTCTTACTACCTGTCTCTCAGTGAGTCTGTCTTCTCTTAACTTCTTACTACCTTTCTCTCTGTCAGTCTGTCATCTCTTAACTTCTTACTACCTGTCTCTCAGTCAGTCTGTCATCTCTTAACTTTTTACTACTTGTCTCTCTTTCAGTCTCTCTTCTCTTAACTTCTTACTACCTGTCTCTCTGTCAGTCTGTCTTCTATTAACTTCTTGCTACCTGTCTCTCTGTCAGTCTGTCATGTCTTAACTTCTTACTACCTGTCTCTCAGTCAGTCTGTCTTCTCTTAACTTCTTACTACCTGTCTCTCAGTCAGTCTGTCTTCTCTTAACTTCTTACTACCTGTCTCTCAGTCAGTCTGTCTTCTCTTAACTTCTTACTACCTGTCTCTCTGTCAGTCTGTCATCTCTTAACTTCTTACTACCTGTCTCTCTGTCAGTCTGTCTTCTCTTAACTTCTTACTACCTGTCTCTCTGTCAGTCTGTCATCTCTTAACTTCTTACTACCTGTCTCTCTGTCAGTCTGTCTACTCTTAACTTCTTACTACCTGTCTCTCTGTCAGTCTGTCTTCTCTTAACTTCTTACTACCTGTCTCTCTGTCAGTCTGTCATCTCTTAACTTCTTACTACCTGTCTCTCTGTCAGTCTGTCATCTCTTAACTTCTTACTACCTGTCTCTCAGTCAGTCTGTCTTCTCTTAACTTCTTACTACCTGTCTCTCTGTCAGTCTGTCATCTCTTAACTTCTTACTACCTGTCTCTCAGTCAGTCTGTCATCTCTTAACTTTTTACTACTTGTCTCTCTTTCAGTCTCTCTTCTCTTAACTTCTTACTACCTGTCTCTCTGTCAGTCTTTCATCTCTTAACTTCTTACTACCTGTCTCTCAGTCAGTCTGTCTTCTCTTAACTTCTTACAACCTGTCTCACTGTCAGTCTGTCATCTCTTAACTTCTTACTACCTCTCTCTCTGTCAGTCTGTCTTCTATTAACTTCTTGCTACCTGTCTCTCTGTCAGTCTGTCATGTCTTAACTTCTTACTACCTGTCTCTCTGTCAGTCTGTCATCTCTTAACTTCTTACTACCTGTCTCTCTGTCAGTCTGTCTTCTTTTAACTTCTTACTACATGTCTCTCTGTCAGTCTGTCTTCTCTTAACTTCTTACTACCTGTCTCTCTGTCAGTCTGTCATCTCTTAACTTCTTACTATCTGTCTCTCTGTCAGTCTGTCATGTCTTAACTTCTTACTACCTGTCTCTCTGTCAGTCTGTCATCTCTTAACTTCTTACTACCTGTCTCTCTGTCAGTCTGTCTTCTCTTAACTTCTTACTACATGTCTCTCTGTCAGTCTGTCTTCTCTTAACTTCTTACTACCTGTCTCTCTGTCAGTGTGTCATCTCTTAACTTCTTACTACCTGTCTCTCTGTCAGTCTGTCATGTCTTAACTTTTTACTATCTGTCTCTCATTCAGTCTCTCTTCTATTAACTTCTTACTACCTGTCTCTCTGTCAGTCTGTCATCTCTTAACTTCTTACTACCTGTCTCTCTGTCAGTCTGCCATCTCTTAACTTCTAACTACCTGTCTCTCTGTCAGTTTGTCATCTCTTAACTTCTTACTACCTCTCTCTCAGTCAGTCTGTCTTCTCTTAACTTCTTACTACCTGTCTCTCTGTCAGTCTGTCTTCGCTTAACTTCTTACAACCTGTCCCACTGTCAGTCTGTCATCTCTTAACTTCTTACTACCTGTCTCTCTGTCAGTCTGTCATCTCTTAACTTCTTACTACCTGTCTCTCTGTCAGTCTGTCTTCTATTAACTTCTTGCTACCTGTCTCTCTGTCAGTCTGTCATCTCTTAACTTCTTACTACCTGTCTCTCTGTCAGTCTGTCTTCTCTTAACTTCTTACTACATGTCTCTCTGTCAGTCTGTCTTCTCTTAATTTCTTACTATCTGTCTCTCTGTCAGTCTGTCATCTCTTAACTTCTTACATTTTTGTCTTTCTGTCAGTCTGTGTTCACTTAACTCCTTACTACCTGTCTCTCTGTCAGTCTGTCATCTCTTAACTTCTTACTACCTGTCTCTCTGTCAGTCTGTCTTCTATTAACTTCTTACTACCTGTCTCTCTGTCAGTCTGTCATGTCTTAACTTCTTACTACCTGTCTCTCTGTCAGTCTGTCATCTCTTAACTTCTTACTACCTGTCTCTCTGCCAGTCTGTCTTCTCTTAACTTCTTACTACATGTCTCTCTGTCACTCTGTCTTCTCTTAACTTCTTACTATCTGTCTCTCTGTCAGTCTGTCATCTCTTAACTTTTTACTATTCGTCTCTCAGTCAGTCTCTCTTCTCTTAACTTCTTACTACCTGTCTCTCTGTCAGTCTTTCATCTCTTAACTTCTTACTACATGTCTCTCTGTCAGTCTGTCTTCTCTTAACTTCTTACTACCTGTCTCTCTGTCAGTCTGTCATCTCTTAACTTCTTACTATCTGTCTCTCTGTCAGTCTGTCATGTCTTAACTTCTTACTACCTGTCTCTCTGTCAGTCTGTCATCTCTTAACTTCTTACTACCTGTCTCTCTGTCAGTCTGTCTTCTCTTATCTTCTTACTACATGTCTCTCTGTCAGTCTGTCTTCTCTTAACTTCTTACTACCTGTCTCTCTGTCAGTGTGTCATCTCTTAACTTCTTACTACCTGTCTCTCTGTCAGTCTGTCATCTCTTAACTTTTTACTATCTGTCTCTCATTCAGTCTCTCTTCTATTAACTTCTTACTACCTGTCTCTCTGTCAGTCTGTCATCTCTTAACTTCTTACTACCTGTCTCTCTGTCAGTCTGCCATCTCTTAACTTCTAACTACCTGTCTCTCTGTCAGTTTGTCATCTCTTAACTTCTTACTACCTCTCTCTCAGTCAGTCTGTCTTCTCTTAACTTCTTACTACCTGTCTCTCTGTCAGTCTGTCTTCGCTTAACTTCTTACAACCTGTCTCACTGTCAGTCTGTCATCTCTTAACTTCTTACTACCTGTCTCTCTGTCAGTCTGTCATCTCTTAACTTCTTACTACCTGTCTCTCTGTCAGTCTGTCTTCTATTAACTTCTTGCTACCTGTCTCTCTGTCAGTCTGTCATCTCTTAACTTCTTACTACCTGTCTCTCTGTCAGTCTGTCTTCTCTTAACTTCTTACTACATGTCTCTCTGTCAGTCTGTCTTCTCTTAATTTCTTACTATCTGTCTCTCTGTCAGTCTGTCATCTCTTAACTTCTTACATTTTTGTCTTTCTGTCAGTCTGTGTTCACTTAACTCCTTACTACCTGTCTCTCTGTCAGTCTGTCATCTCTTAACTTCTTACTACCTGTCTCTCTGTCAGTCTGTCTTCTATTAACTTCTTACTACCTGTCTCTCTGTCAGTCTGTCATGTCTTAACTTCTTACTACCTGTCTCTCTGTCAGTCTGTCATCTATTAACTTCTTACTACCTGTCTCTCTGCCAGTCTGTCTTCTCTTAACTTCTTACTACATGTCTCTCTGTCACTCTGTCTTCTCTTAACTTCTTACTATCTGTCTCTCTGTCAGTCTGTCATCTCTTAACTTTTTACTATTTGTCTCTCTTTCAGTCTCTCTTCTCTTAACTTCTTACTACCTGTCTCTCTGTCAGTCTTTCATCTCTTAACTTCTTACTACCTGTCTCTCTGTCAGTCTGTCTTCTCTTAACTTCTTACTACCTGTCTCACTGTCAGTCAGTCATCTCTTAACTTCTTACTACCTGTCGCTCTGTCAGTCTGTCAGCTGTTAACTTCTTACTACCTGTCTCTCTGTCAGTCTGTCTTCTATTAACTTCTTGCTACCTGTCTCTCTGTCAGTCTGTCATGTCTTAATTTCTTACTACCTGTCTCTCTGTCAGTCTGTCATCTCTTAACTTCTTACTACCTGTCTCTCTGTCAGTCTGTCTTCTCTTAACTTCTTACTACATGTCTCTCTGTCAGTCTGTCTTCTCTTAACTTTTTACTACCTGTCTCTCTGTCAGTCTGTCATCTCTTAACTTCTTACTATCTGTCTCTCTGTCAGTCTGTGTTCTCTTAACTCCTTACTACCTGCCTCTCTGTCAGTCTGTCATCTCTTAACTTCTTACTACCTGTCTCTGTCAGTCTGTCTTCTCTTAACTTCTTACTACCTGTCTCTCAGTCAGTCTGTCATCTCTTAACTTTTTACTACTTGTCTCTCTTTCAGTCTCTCTTCTCTTAACTTCTTACTACCTGTCTCTCTGTCAGTCTTTCATCTCTTAACTTCTTACTACCTGTCTCTCTGTCAGTCTGTCATCTCTTAACTTCTTACTACCTGTCTCTCTGTCAGTCTGTCATCTCTTAACTACTTACTATCTGTCTCTCTGTCAGTCTGTCTTCTCTTAACTTCTTACTACCCGTCTCTCTGTCAGTCTGTCATCTCTTAACTTCTTACTATCTGTTTCTCTGTCAGTCTGTGTTCTCTTAACTCCTTACTACCTGCCTCAATGTCAGTCTCTCATCTCTTAACTTCTTACTACCTGTCTCTCTGTCAGTCTGTCATCTCTTAACTTCTAACTACCTATCTCTCTGTCAGTTTGTCATCTCTTAACTTCTTACTACCTCTCTCTCAGTCAGTCTGTCTTCTCTTAACTTCTTACTACCTGTCTCTCTGTCAGTCTGTCATCTCTTAACTTCTTACTACCTGTCTCTCCGTCAGTCTGTCATCTCTTAACTTCTTACTACTTGTCTCTCTTTCAGTCTCTCTTCTCTTAACTTCTTACTACCTGTCTCTCTGTCAGTCCTTCATCTCTTAACTTCTTACTACCTGTCTCTCTGTCAGTCTGTCTTCTCTTAACTTCTTACTACCTGTCTCACTGTCAGTCTGTCATCTCTTAAATTCTTACTACCTGTCTCTCTGTCAGTCTGTCATCTCTTAACTTCTTACTACCTGTCTCTCTGTCAGTCTGTCTTCACTTAACTTCTTACTACCTGTCTCACTGTCAGTCTGTCATCTCTTAACTTCTTACTACCTGTCTCTCTGTCAGTCTGTCTTCTATTAACTTCTTACTACCTGTCTCTCTGTCAGTCTGTCTTCTCTTAACTTCTTACTACATGTCTCTCTGTCAGTCTGTCATCTCTTAACTTCTTACTATTTGTCTCTCTGTCAGTCTGTCTTCTCTTAACTTCTTACTACCTGCCTCTCTGTCAGTCTGTCATCTCTTAACTACTTACTATCTGTCTCTCTGTCAGTCTGTCTTCTCTTAACTTCTTACTACCTGTCTCTCTGTCAGTCTGTCTTCTCTTAACTTCTTAATACCTGTCTCTCTGTCAGTCTGTCATCTCTTAACTTCTTAGTATCTGTCTCTCTGTCAGTCTGTCTTCTCTTAACTTCTTACTAGCTGCCTCTCTATCAGTCTGTCATCTCTTAACTTCTTACTACCTGTCTCTCTGTCAGTCTGTCATCTCTTAACTTCTTACTATCTGTCTCTCTGTCAGTCTGTCTTCTCTTAACTTCTTACTACCTGTGTCTCTGTCAGTCTGTTTTCTCTTAACTTCTTACAATCTGTCTCTCTATCAGTCTGTCATCGCTTAACTTCTTACTACCTGTCTCTTTGTTTGTCTGTCTTCTCTTAACTTCTTACTACCTGTCTCTCTGTCAGTCTGTCATCTCTTAACTTCTTACTATCTGTCTCTCTGACAGTCTGTCTTCTCTTAACTTCTTACTACCTGTCTCTCTGTCAGTCTGTCATCTCTTAACTTCTAACTACCTGTCTCTCTGTCAGTCTGTCATCTCTTAACTTCTTACTACCTGTCTCTCTGTCAGTCTGTCTTCTCTTAACTTCTTACTACATGTCTCTCTGTCAGTCTGTCTTCTCTTAACTTCTTACTACCTGTCTCTCTGTCAGTCTGTCTTCTCTTAACTTCTTACTGCCTGTCTCTCTGTCAGACTGTCATCTCTTAACTTCTTACTACCTGTCTCTCTGTCAGTCTGTCATCTCTTAACTTCTTACTACATGTCTCTCTGCCAGTCTGTGTTCTCTTAACCTCTTACTACCTGTCTCTCTGTCAGTCTGTCATCTCTTAACTTCTTACTACCTGTCTCTCTGTCAGTCTGTCTTCTCTTAACTTCTTACTACATGTCTCTCTGTCAGTCTGTCTTCTCTTAACTTCTTACTACCTGTCTCTCTGTCAGTCTGTGTTCTCTTAACTTCTTACTACCTGTTTCTCTGTCAGTCTGTCATCTCTTAACTTCTTACTACCTGTCTCTCTGTCAGTCTGTGTTCTCTTAACTCCTTACTACCTGCCTCTCTGTCAGTCTTTCATCTCTTAACTTCTTACTACCTGTCTCTCTGTCAGTCTGTCTTCTCTTAACTTCTTACTACATGTCACTCTGTCAGTCTGTGTTCTCTTAACTCCTTACTACCTGCCTCTCTGTCAGTCTTTCATCTCTTAACTTCTTACTACCTGTCTCTCTGTCAGTCTGTCTTCTCTTAACTTCTTACTACATGTCTCTCTTTCAGTCTCTCTTCTCTTAAATTCTTACTACCTGTCTCTCGGACAGTCTTTCATCTCTTAACTTCTTACTACATGTCTCTCTGTCAGTCTGTCTTCTCTTAACTTCTTACTACCTGTCTCTCTGTCAGTCTGTCTTCTATTAACTTCTTACTACCTGTCTCTCTGTCAGTCTGTCATCTCTTAACTTCTTACCACCTGTCTCTCTGTCAGTCTGTCATATCTTAACTTCTTACTACCTGTTTCTGTGTCAGTCTGTCTTCTCTTAACCTCTTGCTACATGTCTCTCTGTCAGTCTGTCTTCTCTTAACTTCTTACTACCTGTCTCTCTGTCAGTCTGTCTTCTCTTAACTTCTTACAATCTGTCTCTCTCTCAGTCTGTCATCGCTTAACTTCTTACTACCTGTCTCTTTGTTTGTCTGTCTTCTCTTAACTTCTTACTACCTGTCTCTCTGTCAGTCTGTCATCTCTTAACTTCTTACTATCTGTCTCTCTGACAGTCTGTCTTCTCTTAACTTCTAACTACCTGTCTCTCTGTCAGTCTGTCATCTCTTAACTTCTTACTACCTGTCTCTCTGTCAGTCTGTCTTCTCTTAACTTCTTACTACATGTCTCTCTGTCAGTCTGTCTTCTCTTAACTTCTTACTACCTGTCTCTCTGTCAGTCTGTCTTCTCTTAACTTCTTACTGCCTGTCTCTCTGTCAGTCTGTCATCTCTTAACTACTTACTATCTGTCTCTCTGTCAGTCTGTGTTCTCTTAACTCCTTACTACCTGCCCCTCTGTCAGTCTGTCAACTCTTAACTTCTTACTACCTGTCTCTCTGTCAGTCTGTCTTCTCTTAACTTCTTACTACCTGTCTCTCTGTCTGTCTGTCTTCTCTTAACTTCTTACTACCTGTCTCTCTGTCAGTCTGTCATCTCTTAACTACTTACTATCTGTCTCTCTGTCAGTCTGTCTTCTCTTAACTTCTTACTACCTGTCTCTCTGTCAGTCTGTCTTCTCTTAACTTCTTACTACCTGTCTCTCTGTCAGTCTGTCATGTCTTAATTTCTTACTACCTGTCTCTCTGTCAGTCTGTCATCTCTTAACTTCTTACTACCTGTCTCTCTGTCAGTCTGTCTTCTCTTAACTTCTTACTACATGTCTCTCTGTCAGTCTGTCTTCTCTTAACTTTTTACTACCTGTCTCTCTGTCAGTCTGTCATCTCTTAACTTCTTACTATCTGTCTCTCTGTCAGTCTGTGTTCTCTTAACTCCTTACTACCTGCCTCTCTGTCAGTCTGTCATCTCTTAACTTCTTACTACCTGTCTCTGTCAGTCTGTCTTCTCTTAACTTCTTACTACCTGTCTCTCAGTCAGTCTGTCATCTCTTAACTTTTTACTACTTGTCTCTCTTTCAGTCTCTCTTCTCTTAACTTCTTACTACCTGGCTCTCTGTCAGTCTTTCATCTCTTAACTTCTTACTACCTGTCTCTCTGTCAGTCTGTCATCTCTTAACTTCTTACTACCTGTCTCTCTGTCAGTCTGTCATCTCTTAACTACTTACTATCTGTCTCTCTGTCAGTCTGTCTTCTCTTAACTTCTTACTACCCGTCTCTCTGTCAGTCTGTCATCTCTTAACTTCTTACTATCTGTTTCTCTGTCAGTCTGTGTTCTCTTAACTCCTTACTACCTGCCTCAATGTCAGTCTCTCATCTCTTAACTTCTTACTACCTGTCTCTCTGTCAGTCTGTCATCTCTTAACTTCTAACTACCTATCTCTCTGTCAGTTTGTCATCTCTTAACTTCTTACTACCTCTCTCTCAGTCAGTCTGTCTTCTCTTAACTTCTTACTACCTGTCTCTCTGTCAGTCTGTCATCTCTTAACTTCTTACTACTTGTCTCTCTTTCAGTCTCTCTTCTCTTAACTTCTTACTACCTGTCTCTCTGTCAGTCCTTCATCTCTTAACTTCTTACTACCTGTCTCTCTGTCAGTCTGTCTTCTCTTAACTTCTTACTACCAGTCTCACTGTCAGTCTGTCATCTCTTAAATTCTTACTACCTGTCTCTCTGTCAGTCTGTCATCTCTTAACTTCTTACTACCTGTCTCTCTGTCAGTCTGTCTTCTATTAACTTCTTGCTACCTGTCTCTCTGTCAGTCTGTCATGTCTTAACTTCTTACTACCTGTCTCTCAGTCAGTCTGTCTTCTCTTAACTTCTTACTACCTGTCTCTCAGTCAGTCTGTCTTCTCTTAACTTCTTACTACCTGTCTCTCTCTCAGTCTGTCATCTCTTAACTTCTTACAACATGTCTCTCTGTCAGTCTGTCTTCTCTTAACTTCTTACTACCTGTCTCTCTGTCAGTCTGTCATCTCTTAACTTCTTACTACCTGTCTCTCAGTCAGTCTGTCATCTCTTAACTTTTTACTACTTGTCTCTCTTTCAGTCTGTCTTCTCTTAACTTCTTACTACATGTCTCTCTGTCAGTCTGTCATCTCTTAACTTCTTACTATCTGTCTCTCTGTCAGTCTGTCTTCTCTTAACTTCTTAATACATGTCTCTCTATCAATCTGTCTTCTCTTAACTTCTTACTACCTGTCTCTCTGTCAGTCTGTCATCTCTTAACTTCTTACTATCTGTCTCTCTGTCAGTCTGTGTTCTCTTAACTCCTTACTACCTGCCTCTCTGTCAGTCTGTCATCTCTTAACTTCTTACTACATGTCTCTCTGTCAGTCTGTCTTCTCTTAACTTCTTACTACCTCTCTCTCAGTCAGTCTGTCTTCTCTTAACTTCTTACTACCTGTCTCTCTGTCAGTCTGTCATCTCTTAACTTCTTACTACCTGTCTCTCTGTCAGTCTGTCTTCTCTTAACTTCTTACTACCTGTCTCTCTGTCAGTCTGTCATCTCTTAACTTCTTACTACCTGTCTCTCAGTCAGTCTGTCTTCTCTTAACTTCTTACTACCTGTCTCTCTGTCAGTCTGTCATCTCTTAACTTCTTACTACCTGTCTCTCAGTCAGTCTGTCATCTCTTAACTTTTTACTACTTGTCTCTCTTTCAGTCTCTCTTCTCTTAACTTCTTACTACCTGTCTCTCTGTCAGTCTTTCATCTCTTAACTTCTTACTACCTGTCTCTCTGTCAGTCTGTCTTCTCTTAACTTCTTACAACCTGTCTCACTGTCAGTCTGTCATCTCTTAACTTCTTACTACCTCTCTCTCTGTCAGTCTGTCTTCTATTAAGTTCTTGCTACCTGTCTCTCTGTCAGTCTGTCATGTCTTAACTTCTTACTACCTGTCTCTCTGTCAGTCTGTCATCTCTTAACTTCTTACTACCTGTATCTCTGTCAGTCTGTCTTCTCTTAACTTCTTACTACATGTCTCTCTGTCAGTATGTCTTCTCTTAACTTCTTACTACCTGTCTCTCTGTCAGTCTGTCATCTCTTAACTTCTTACTATCTGTCTCTCTGTCAGTCTGTCATGTCTTAACTTCTTACTACCTGTCTCTCTGTCAGTCTGTCATCTCTTAACTTCTTACTACCTGTCTCTCTGTCAGTCTGTCTTCTCTTAACTTCTTACTACATGTCTCTCTGTCAGTCTGTCTTCTCTTAACTTCTTACTACCTGTCTCTCTGTCAGTGTGTCATCTCTTAACTTCTTACTACCTGTCTCTCTGTCAGTCTGTCATCTCTTAACTTTTTACTATCTGTCTCTCATTCAGTCTCTCTTCTATTAACTTCTTACTACCTGTCTCTCTGTCAGTCTGTCATCTCTTAACTTCTTACTACCTGTCTCTCTGTCAGTCTGCCATCTCTTAACTTCTAACTACCTGTCTCTCTGTCAGTTTGTCATCTCTTAACTTCTTACTACCTCTCTCTCAGTCAGTCTGTCTTCTCTTAACTACTTACTACCTGTCTCTCTGTCAGTCTGTCTTCGCTTAACTTCTTACAACCTGTCTCACTGTCAGTCTGTCATCTCTTAACTTCTTACTACCTGTCTCTCTGTCAGTCTGTCATCTCTTAACTTCTTACTACCTGTCTCTCTGTCAGTCTGTCATCTCTTTACTTCTTACTACCTGTCTCTCTGTCAGTCTGTCTTCTATTAACTTCTTGCTACCTGTCTCTCTGTCAGTCTGTCATGTCTTAACTTCTTACTACCTGTCTCTCTGTCAGTCTGTCATCTCTTAACTTCTTACTACCTGTCTCTCTGTCAGTCTGTCTTCTCTTAACTTCTTACTACATGTCTCTCTGTCAGTCTGTCTTCTCTTAATTTCTTACTATCTGTCTCTCTGTCAGTCTGTCATCTCTTAACTTCTTACATTTTTGTCTTTCTGTCAGTCTGTGTTCACTTAACTCCTTACTACCTGTCTCTCTGTCAGTCTGTCATCTCTTAACTTCTTACTACCTGTCTCTCTGTCAGTCTGTCTTCTATTAACTTCTTACTACCTGTCTCTCTGTCAGTCTGTCATGTCTTAACTTCTTACTACCTGTCTCTCTGTCAGTCCGTCATCTCTTAACTTCTTACTACCTGTCTCTCTGCCAGTCTGTCTTCTCTTAACTTCTTACTACATGTCTCTCTGTCACTCTGTCTTCTCTTAACTTCTTACTATCTGTCTCTCTGTCAGTCTGTCATCTCTTAACTTTTTACTATTTGTCTCTCTTTCAGTCTCTCTTCTCTTAACTTCTTACTACCTGTCTCTCTGTCAGTCTTTCATCTCTTAACTTCTTACTACCTGTCTCTCTGTCAGTCTGTCTTCTCTTAACTTCTTACTACCTGTCTCACTGTCAGTCAGTCATCTCTTAACTTCTTACTACCTGTCGCTCTGTCAGTCTGTCAGCTCTTAACTTCTTACTACCTGTCTCTCTGTCAGTCTTTCATCTCTTAACTTCTTACTACCTGTCTCTCTGTCAGTCTGTGTTCTCTTAACTCCTTACTACCTGCCTCAATGTCAGTCTCTCATCTCTTAACTTCTTACTACCTGTCTCTCTGTCAGTCTGTCATCTCTTAACTTCTAACTACCTGTGTCTCTGTCAGTTTGTCATCTCTTAACTTCTTACTACCTCTCTCTCAGTCAGTCTGTCTTCTCTTAACTTCTTACTACCTGTCTCTCTGTCAGTCTGTCATCTCTTAACTTCTTACTACCTGTCTCTCAGTCAGTCTGTCATCTCTTAACTTCTTACTACTTGTCTCTCTTTCAGTCTCTCTTCTCTTAACTTCTTACTACCTGTCTCTCTGTCAGTCCTTCATCTCTTAACTTCTTACTACCTGTCTCTCTGTCAGTCTGTCTTCTCTTAACTTCTTACTACCTGTCTCACTGTCAGTCTGTCATCTCTTAACTTCTTACTACCTGTCTCTCTGTCAGTCTGTCATCTCGTAACTTCTTACTACCTGTCTGTCTGTCAGTCTGTCTTCTCTTAACTTCTTACTACATGTCTCTCTGTCAGTCTGTCTTCTCTTAATTTCTTACTATCTGTCTCTCTGTCAGTCTGTCATCTCTTAACTTCTTACATTTTTGTCTTTCTGTCAGTCTGTGTTCACTTAACTCCTTACTACCTGTCTCTCTGTCAGTCTGTCATCTCTTAACTTCTTACTACCTGTCTCTCTGTCAGTCTGTCTTCTATTAACTTCTTACTACCTGTCTCTCTGTCAGTCTGTCATGTCTTAACTTCTTACTACCTGTCTCTCTGTCAGTCTGTCATCTCTTAACTTCTTACTACCTGTCTCTCTGCCAGTCTGTCTTCTCTTAACTTCTTACTACATGTCTCTCTGTCACTCTGTCTTCTCTTAACTTCTTACTATCTGTCTCTCTGTCAGTCTGTCATCTCTTAACTTTTTACTATTTGTCTCTCTTTCAGTCTCTCTTCTCTTAACTTCTTACTACCTGTCTCTCTGTCAGTCTTTCATCTCTTAACTTCTTACTACCTGTCTCTCTGTCAGTCTGTCTTCTCTTAACTTCTTACTACCTGTCTCACTGTCAGTCAGTCATCTCTTAACTTCTTACTACCTGTCGCTCTGTCAGTCTGTCAGCTCTTAACTTCTTACTACCTGTCTCTCTGTCAGTCTGTCTTCTATTAACTTCTTGCTACCTGTCTCTCTGTCAGTCTGTCATGTCTTAACTTCTTACTACCTGTCTCTCTGTCAGTCTGTCATCTCTTAACTTCTTACTACCTGTCTCTCTGTCAGTCTGTCATCTCTTAACTACTTACTATCTGTCTCTCTGTCAGTCTGTCTTCTCTTAACTTCTTACTACCTGTCTCTCTGTCAGTCTGTCATCTCTTAACTTCTTACTATCTGTTTCTCTGTCAGTCTGTGTTCTCTTAACTCCTTACTACCTGCCTCAATGTCAGTCTCTCATCTCTTAACTTCTTACTACCTGTCTCTCTGTCAGTCTGTCATCTCTTAACTTCTAACTACCTGTCTCTCTGTCAGTTTGTCATCTCTTAACTTCTTACTACCTCTCTCTCAGTCAGTCTGTCTTCTCTTAACTTCTTACTACCTGTCTCTCTGTCAGTCTGTCATCTCTTAACTTCTTACTACCTGTCTCTAAGTCAGTCTGTCATCTCTTAACTTCTTACTACTTGTCTCTCTTTCAGTCTCTCTTCTCTTAACTTCTTACTACCTGTCTCTCTGTCAGTCCTTCATCTCTTAACTTCTTACTACCTGTCTCTCTGTCAGTCTGTCTTCTCTTAACTTCTTACTACCTGTCTCACTGTCAGTCTGTCATCTCTTAAATTCTTACTACCTGTCTCTCTGTCAGTCTGTCTTCTCTTAACTTCTTACTACCTGTCTCTCTGTCAGTCTGTCTTCTATTTACTTCTTGCTACCTGTCTCTCTGTCAGTCTGTCATGTCTTAACTTCTTACTACCTGTCTCTCAGTCAGTCTGTCTTCTCTTAACTTCTTACTACCTGTCTCTCAGTCAGTCTGTCTTCTCTTAACTTCTTACTACCTGTCTCTCTCTCAGTCTGTCATCTCTTAACTTCTTACAACATGTCTCTCTGTCAGTCTGTCTTCTCTTAACTTCTTACTACCTGTCTCTCTGTCAGTCTGTCATCTCTTAACTTCTTACTACCTGTCTCTCAGTCAGTCTGTCATCTCTTAACTTTTTACTACTTGTCTCTCTTTCAGTCTGTCTTCTCTTAACTTCTTACTACCTGTCTCTCTGTCAGTCTGTCATCTCTTAACTTCTTACTATCTGTCTCTCTGTCAGTCTGTCTTCTCTTAACTTCTTAATACATGTCTCTCTATCAGTCTGTCTTCTCTTAACTTCTTACTACCTGTCTCTCTGTCAGTCTGTCATCTCTTAACTTCTTACTATCTGTCTCTCTGTCAGTCTGTGTTCTCTTAACTCCTTACTACCTGCCTCTCTGTCAGTCTGTCATCTCTTAACTTCTTACTACCTGTCTCTCTGTCAGTCTGTCTTCTCTTAACTTCTTACTACCTGTCTCTCAGTCAGTCTGTCTTCTCTTAACTTCTTACTACCTGCCTCTCTGTCAGTCAGTCATCTCTTAACTTCTTACTACCTGTCTCTCTGTCAGTCTGTCTTCTCTTAACTTCTTACTACCTGTCTCACTGTCAGTCAGTCATCTCTTAACTTCTTACTACCTGTCGCTCTGTCAGTCTGTCAGCTCTTAACTTCTTACTACCTGTCTCTCTGTCAGTCTGTCTTCTATTAACTTCTTGCTACCTGTCTCTCTGTCAGTCTGTCATGTCTTAACTTCTTACTACCTGTCTCTCTGTCAGTCTGTCATCTCTTAACTTCTTACTACCTGTCTCTCTGTCAGTCTGTCATCTCTTAACTACTTACTATCTGTCTCTCTGTCAGTCTGTCTTCTCTTAACTTCTTACTACCTGTCTCTCTGTCAGTCTGTCATCTCTTAACTTCTTACTATCTGTTTCTCTGTCAGTCTGTGTTCTCTTAACTCCTTACTACCTGCCTCAATGTCAGTCTCTCATCTCTTAACTTCTTACTACCTGTCTCTCTGTCAGTCTGTCATCTCTTAACTTCTAACTACCTGTCTCTCTGTCAGTTTGTCATCTCTTAACTTCTTACTACCTCTCTCTCAGTCAGTCTGTCTTCTCTTAACTTCTTACTACCTGTCTCTCTGTCAGTCTGTCATCTCTTAACTTCTTACTACCTGTCTCTCAGTCAGTCTGTCATCTCTTAACTTCTTACTACTTGTCTCTCTTTCAGTCTCTCTTCTCTTAACTTCTTACTACCTGTCTCTCTGTCAGTCCTTCATCTCTTAACTTCTTACTACCTGTCTCTCTGTCAGTCTGTCTTCTCTTAACTTCTTACTACCTGTCTCACTGTCAGTCTGTCATCTCTTAAATTCTTACTACCTGTCTCTCTGTCAGTCTGTCATCTCTTAACTTCTTACTACCTGTCTCTCTGTCAGTCTGTCTTCTATTAACTTCTTGCTACCTGTCTCTCTGTCAGTCTGTCATGTCTTAACTTCTTACTACCTGTCTCTCAGTCAGTCTGTCTTCTCTTAACTTCTTACTACCTGTCTCTCAGTCAGTCTGTCTTCTCTTAACTTCTTACTACCTGTCTCTCTCTCAGTCTGTCATCTCTTAACTTCTTACAACATGTCTCTCTGTCAGTCTGTCTTCTCTTAACTTCTTACTACCTGTCTCTCTGTCAGTCTGTCATCTCTTAACTTCTTACTACCTGTCTCTCAGTCAGTCTGTCATCTCTTAACTTTTTACTACTTGTCTCTCTTTCAGTCTGTCTTCTCTTAACTTCTTACTACCTGTCTCTCTGTCAGTCTGTCATCTCTTAACTTCTTACTATCTGTTTCTCTGTCAGTCTGTCTTCTCTTAACTTCTTAATAGATGTCTCTCTATCAGTCTGTCTTCTCTTAACTTCTTACTACCTATCTCTCTGTCAGTCTGTCATCTCTTAACTTCTTACTATCTGTCTCTCTGTCAGTCTGTGTTCTCTTAACTCCTTACTACCTGCCTCTCTGTCAGTCTGTCATCTCTTAACTTCTTACTACCTGTCTCTCAGTCAGTCTGTCTTCTCTTAACTTCTTACTACCTGTCTCTCAGTCAGTCTGTCTTCTCTTAACTTCTTACTACCTGCCTCTCTGTCAGTCTGTCATCTCTTAACTTCTTATTACCTGTCTCTCCGTCAGTCTGTCTTCTCTTAACTTCTTACTACCTCTCTCTCTGTCAGTCTGTCTTCTCTTAACTTCTTACTACCTGTCTCTCTGTCAGTCTGTCATCTCTTAACTTCTTACTACCTGTCTCTCAGTCAGTCTGTCTTCTCTTAACTTCTTACTACCTGTCTCTCAGTCAGTCTGTCTTCTCTTAACTTCTTACTACCTGTCTCTCTGTCAGTCTGTCATGTCTTAACTTCTTACTACCTGTCTCTCAGTCAGTCTGTCTTCTCTTAACTTCTTACTACCTGTCTCTCAGTCAGTCTGTCTTCTCTTAACTTCTTACTACCTGCCTCTCTGTCAGTCTGTCTTCTCTTAACTTCTTACTACCTGTCTCTCTGTCAGTCTGTCATCTCTTAACTTCTTACTACCTGTCTCTCAGTCAGTCTGTCTTCTCTTAACTTCTTACTACCTGTCTCTCAGTCAGTCTGTCTTCTCTTAACTTCTTACTACCTGCCTCTCTGTCAGTCTGTCATCTCTTAACTTCTTATTACCTGTCTCTCCGTCAGTCTGTCTTCTCTTAACTTCTTACTACCTCTCTCTCTGTCAGTCTGTCTTCTCTTAACTTCTTACTACCTGTCTCTCTGTCAGTCTGTCATCTCTTAACTTCTTACTACCTGTCTCTCAGTCAGTCTGTCTTCTCTTAACTTCTTACTACCTGTCTCTCAGTCAGTCTGTCTTCTCTTAACTTCTTACTACCTGTCTCTCTGTCAGTCTGTCATGTCTTAACTTCTTACTACCTGTCTCTCAGTCAGTCTGTCTTCTCTTAACTTCTTACTACCTGTCTCTCAGTCAGTCTGTCTTCTCTTAACTTCTTACTACCTGCCTCTCTGTCAGTCTGTCTTCTCTTAATTTCTTACTATCTGTCTCTCTGTCAGTCTGTCATCTCTTAACTTCTTACATTTTTGTCTTTCTGTCAGTCTGTGTTCACTTAACTCCTTACTACCTGTCTCTCTGTCAGTCTGTCATCTCTTAACTTCTTACTACCTGTCTCTCTGTCAGTCTGTCTTCTATTAACTTCTTACTACCTGTCTCTCTGTCAGTCTGTCATGTCTTAACTTCTTACTACCTGTCTCTCTGTCAGTCTGTCATCTCTTAACTTCTTACTACCTGTCTCTCTGCCAGTCTGTCTTCTCTTAACTTCTTACTACATGTCTCTCTGTCACTCTGTCTTCTCTTAACTTCTTACTATCTGTCTCTCTGTCAGTCTGTCATCTCTTAACTTTTTACTATTTGTCTCTCTTTCAGTCTCTCTTCTCTTAACTTCTTACTACCTGTCTCTCTGTCAGTCTTTCATCTCTTAACTTCTTACTACCTGTCTCTCTGTCAGTCTGTCTTCTCTTAACTTCTTACTACCTGTCTCACTGTCAGTCAGTCATCTCTTAACTTCTTACTACCTGTCGCTCTGTCAGTCTGTCAGCTCTTAACTTCTTACTACCTGTCTCTCTGTCAGTCTGTCTTCTATTAACTTCTTGCTACCTGTCTCTCTGTCAGTCTGTCATGTCTTAACTTCTTACTACCTGTCTCTCTGTCAGTCTGTCATCTCTTAACTTCTTACTACCTGTCTCTCTGTCAGTCTGTCATCTCTTAACTACTTACTATCTGTCTCTCTGTCAGTCTGTCTTCTCTTAACTTCTTACTACCTGTCTCTCTGTCAGTCTGTCATCTCTTAACTTCTTACTATCTGTTTCTCTGTCAGTCTGTGTTCTCTTAACTCCTTACTACCTGCCTCAATGTCAGTCTCTCATCTCTTAACTTCTTACTACCTGTCTCTCTGTCAGTCTGTCATCTCTTAACTTCTAACTACCTGTCTCTCTGTCAGTTTGTCATCTCTTAACTTCTTACTACCTCTCTCTCAGTCAGTCTGTCTTCTCTTAACTTCTTACTACCTGTCTCTCTGTCAGTCTGTCATCTCTTAACTTCTTACTACCTGTCTCTAAGTCAGTCTGTCATCTCTTAACTTCTTACTACTTGTCTCTCTTTCAGTCTCTCTTCTCTTAACTTCTTACTACCTGTCTCTCTGTCAGTCCTTCATCTCTTAACTTCTTACTACCTGTCTCTCTGTCAGTCTGTCTTCTCTTAACTTCTTACTACCTGTCTCACTGTCAGTCTGTCATCTCTTAAATTCTTACTACCTGTCTCTCTGTCAGTCTGTCTTCTCTTAACTTCTTACTACCTGTCTCTCTGTCAGTCTGTCTTCTATTTACTTCTTGCTACCTGTCTCTCTGTCAGTCTGTCATGTCTTAACTTCTTACTACCTGTCTCTCAGTCAGTCTGTCTTCTCTTAACTTCTTACTACCTGTCTCTCAGTCAGTCTGTCTTCTCTTAACTTCTTACTACCTGTCTCTCTCTCAGTCTGTCATCTCTTAACTTCTTACAACATGTCTCTCTGTCAGTCTGTCTTCTCTTAACTTCTTACTACCTGTCTCTCTGTCAGTCTGTCATCTCTTAACTTCTTACTACCTGTCTCTCAGTCAGTCTGTCATCTCTTAACTTTTTACTACTTGTCTCTCTTTCAGTCTGTCTTCTCTTAACTTCTTACTACCTGTCTCTCTGTCAGTCTGTCATCTCTTAACTTCTTACTATCTGTCTCTCTGTCAGTCTGTCTTCTCTTAACTTCTTAATACATGTCTCTCTATCAGTCTGTCTTCTCTTAACTTCTTACTACCTGTCTCTCTGTCAGTCTGTCATCTCTTAACTTCTTACTATCTGTCTCTCTGTCAGTCTGTGTTCTCTTAACTCCTTACTACCTGCCTCTCTGTCAGTCTGTCATCTCTTAACTTCTTACTACCTGTCTCTCTGTCAGTCTGTCTTCTCTTAACTTCTTACTACCTGTCTCTCAGTCAGTCTGTCTTCTCTTAACTTCTTACTACCTGCCTCTCTGTCAGTCAGTCATCTCTTAACTTCTTACTACCTGTCTCTCTGTCAGTCTGTCTTCTCTTAACTTCTTACTACCTGTCTCACTGTCAGTCAGTCATCTCTTAACTTCTTACTACCTGTCGCTCTGTCAGTCTGTCAGCTCTTAACTTCTTACTACCTGTCTCTCTGTCAGTCTGTCTTCTATTAACTTCTTGCTACCTGTCTCTCTGTCAGTCTGTCATGTCTTAACTTCTTACTACCTGTCTCTCTGTCAGTCTGTCATCTCTTAACTTCTTACTACCTGTCTCTCTGTCAGTCTGTCATCTCTTAACTACTTACTATCTGTCTCTCTGTCAGTCTGTCTTCTCTTAACTTCTTACTACCTGTCTCTCTGTCAGTCTGTCATCTCTTAACTTCTTACTATCTGTTTCTCTGTCAGTCTGTGTTCTCTTAACTCCTTACTACCTGCCTCAATGTCAGTCTCTCATCTCTTAACTTCTTACTACCTGTCTCTCTGTCAGTCTGTCATCTCTTAACTTCTAACTACCTGTCTCTCTGTCAGTTTGTCATCTCTTAACTTCTTACTACCTCTCTCTCAGTCAGTCTGTCTTCTCTTAACTTCTTACTACCTGTCTCTCTGTCAGTCTGTCATCTCTTAACTTCTTACTACCTGTCTCTCAGTCAGTCTGTCATCTCTTAACTTCTTACTACTTGTCTCTCTTTCAGTCTCTCTTCTCTTAACTTCTTACTACCTGTCTCTCTGTCAGTCCTTCATCTCTTAACTTCTTACTACCTGTCTCTCTGTCAGTCTGTCTTCTCTTAACTTCTTACTACCTGTCTCACTGTCAGTCTGTCATCTCTTAAATTCTTACTACCTGTCTCTCTGTCAGTCTGTCATCTCTTAACTTCTTACTACCTGTCTCTCTGTCAGTCTGTCTTCTATTAACTTCTTGCTACCTGTCTCTCTGTCAGTCTGTCATGTCTTAACTTCTTACTACCTGTCTCTCAGTCAGTCTGTCTTCTCTTAACTTCTTACTACCTGTCTCTCAGTCAGTCTGTCTTCTCTTAACTTCTTACTACCTGTCTCTCTCTCAGTCTGTCATCTCTTAACTTCTTACAACATGTCTCTCTGTCAGTCTGTCTTCTCTTAACTTCTTACTACCTGTCTCTCTGTCAGTCTGTCATCTCTTAACTTCTTACTACCTGTCTCTCAGTCAGTCTGTCATCTCTTAACTTTTTACTACTTGTCTCTCTTTCAGTCTGTCTTCTCTTAACTTCTTACTACCTGTCTCTCTGTCAGTCTGTCATCTCTTAACTTCTTACTATCTGTTTCTCTGTCAGTCTGTCTTCTCTTAACTTCTTAATAGATGTCTCTCTATCAGTCTGTCTTCTCTTAACTTCTTACTACCTATCTCTCTGTCAGTCTGTCATCTCTTAACTTCTTACTATCTGTCTCTCTGTCAGTCTGTGTTCTCTTAACTCCTTACTACCTGCCTCTCTGTCAGTCTGTCATCTCTTAACTTCTTACTACCTGTCTCTCAGTCAGTCTGTCTTCTCTTAACTTCTTACTACCTGTCTCTCAGTCAGTCTGTCTTCTCTTAACTTCTTACTACCTGCCTCTCTGTCAGTCTGTCATCTCTTAACTTCTTATTACCTGTCTCTCCGTCAGTCTGTCTTCTCTTAACTTCTTACTACCTCTCTCTCTGTCAGTCTGTCTTCTCTTAACTTCTTACTACCTGTCTCTCTGTCAGTCTGTCATCTCTTAACTTCTTACTACCTGTCTCTCAGTCAGTCTGTCTTCTCTTAACTTCTTACTACCTGTCTCTCAGTCAGTCTGTCTTCTCTTAACTTCTTACTACCTGTCTCTCTGTCAGTCTGTCATGTCTTAACTTCTTACTACCTGTCTCTCAGTCAGTCTGTCTTCTCTTAACTTCTTACTACCTGTCTCTCAGTCAGTCTGTCTTCTCTTAACTTCTTACTACCTGCCTCTCTGTCAGTCTGTCTTCTCTTAACTTCTTACTACCTGTCTCTCTGTCAGTCTGTCATCTCTTAACTTCTTACTACCTGTCTCTCAGTCAGTCTGTCTTCTCTTAACAACTTCTTACTACCTGTCTCTCTGTCAGTCTGTCATCTCTTAACTTCTTACTACATGTCTCTCTGTCAGTCTGTCTTCTCTTAACTTCTTACTACCTGTCTCTCTGTCAGTCTGTCATCTCTTAACTTCTTAGTACCTGTCTCTCAGTCAGTCTGTCATCTCTTAACTTCGTACTACCTGTCTCTCTGTCAGTCTGTCATCTCTTAACTTCTAACTACCTGTCTCTCTGTCAGTTTGTCATCTCTTAACTTCTTACTACCTCTCTCTCAGTCAGTCTGTCTTCTCTTAACTTCTTACTACCTGTCTCTCTGTCAGTCTGTCTTCTCTTAACTTCTTACTACCTGTCTCTCTGTCAGTCTGTCATCTCTTAACTTCTTACTACCTGTCTCTCAGTCAGTCTGTCTTCTCTTAACTTCTTACTACCTGTCTCTCAGTCAGTCTGTCTTCTCTTAACTTCTTACTACCTGTCTCTCTGTCAGTCAGTCATCTCTTAACTTCTTACTACATGTCTCTCTGTCAGTCTGTCTTCTCTTAACTTCTTACTACCTGTCTCTCTGTCAGTCTGTCATCTCTTAACTTCTTACTACCTGTCTCTCAGTCAGTCTCTCATCTCTTAACTTTTTACTATTTGTCTCTCTTTCAGTCTCTCTTCTATTAACTTCTTACTACCTGTCTCTCTGTCAGTCTTTCATCTCTTAACTTCTTACTACCTGTCTCTCAGTCAGTCTGTCATCTCTTAACCTTTTACTACTTGTCTCTCTTTCAGTCTGTCTTCTCTTAACTTCTTACTACCTGTCTCTCTGTCAGTCTGTCATCTCTTACCTTCTTACTATCTGTCTCTCTGTCAGTCTGTCTTCTCTTAACTTCTTAATACATGTCTCTCTATCAGTCTGTCTTCTCTTAACTTCTTACTACCTGTCTCTCTGTCAGTCTGTCATCTCTTAACTTCTTACTATCTGTCTCTCTGTCAGTCTGTGTTCTCTTAACTCCTTACTACCTGCCTCTCTGTCAGTCTGTCATCTCTTAACTTCTTACTACCTGTCTCTCTGTCAGTCTGTCTTCTCTTAACTTCTTACTACCTGTCTCTCAGTCAGTCTGTCTTCTCTTAACTTCTTACTACCTGCCTCTCTGTCAGTCTGTCATCTCTTAACTTCTTATTACCTGTCTCTCCGTCAGTCTGTCTTCTCTTAACTTCTTACTACCTCTCTCTCTGTCAGTCTGTCTTCTCTTAACTTCTTACTACCTGTCTCTCTGTCAGTCTGTCATCTCTTAACTTCTTACTACCTGTCTCTCAGTGAGTCTGTCTTCTCTTAACTTCTTACTACCTGTCTCTCAGTCAGTCTGTCTTCTCTTAACTTCTTACTACCTGTCTCTCTGTCAGTCTGTCATCTCTTAACTTCTTACTACCTGTCTCTCTGTCAGTCTGTCTTCTCTTAACTTCTTACTACCTGTCTCTCTGTCAGTCTGTCATCTCTTAACTTCTTACTACCTGTCTCTCAGTCAGTCTGTCATCTCTTAACTTTTTACTACTTGTCTCTCTTTCAGTCTCTCTTCTCTTAACTTCTTACTACCTGTCTCTCTGTCAGTCTGTCTTCTATTAACTTCTTGCTACCTGTCTCTCTGTCAGTCTGTCATGTCTTAACTTCTTACTACCTGTCTCTCAGTCAGTCTGTCTTCTCTTAACTTCTTACTACCTGTCTCTCAGTCAGTCTGTCTTCTCTTAACTTCTTACTACCTGTCTCTCTGTCAGTCTGTCATCTCTTAACTTCTTACTACCTGTCTCTCTGTCAGTCTGTCTTCTCTTAACTTCTTACTACCTGTCTCTCTGTCAGTCTGTCATCTCTTAACTTCTTACTACCTGTCTCTCAGTCAGTCTGTCTTCTCTTAACTTCTTACTACCTGTCTCTCAGTCAGTCTGTCTTCTCTTAACTTCTTACTACCTGTCTCTCTGTCAGCCAGTCATCTCTTAACTTCTTACTACATGTCTCTCTGTCAGTCTGTCTTCTCTTAACTTCTTACTACCTGTCTCTCTGTCAGTCTGTCATCTCTTAACTTCTTACTACCTGTCTCTCAGTCAGTCTGTCATCTCTTAACTTTTTACTATTTGTCTCTCTTTCAGTCTCTCTTCTCTTAACTTCTTACTACCTGTCTCTCTGTCAGTCTTTCATCTCTTAACTTCTTACTACCTGTCTCTCTGTCAGTCTGTCTTCTCTTAACTTCTTACTACCTGTCTCACTGTCAGTCAGTCATCTCTTAACTTCTTACTACCTGTCTCTCTGTCAGTCTGTCAGCTCTTAACTTCTTACTACCTGTCTCTCTGTCAGTCTGTCTTCTATTAACTTCTTGCTACCTGTCTCTCTGTCAGTCTGTCATGTCTTAACTTCTTACTACCTGTCTCTCTGTCAGTCTGTCATCTCTTAACTTCTTACTACCTGTCTCTCTGTCAGTCTGTCTTCTCTTAACTTCTTACTACATGTCTCTCTGTCAGTCTGTCTTCTCTTAACTTCTTACTACCTGTCTCTCTGTCAGTCTTTCATCTCTTAACTTCTTACTATCTGTCTCTCATTCAGTCTGTCTTCTCTTAACTTCTTACTACCTGTCTCTCTGTCAGTGTGTCATCTCTTAACTTCTTACTACCTGTCTCTTTGTCAGTCTGTCATCTCTTAACATTTTACTATCTGTCTCTCATTCAGTCTCTCTTCTCTTAACTTCTTACTACCTGTCTCTCTGTCAGTCTGTCATCTCTTAACTTCTTACTACTTGTCTCTCTGTCAGTCTGCCATCTCTTAACTTCTAACTACCTGTCTCTCTGTCAGTTTGTCATCTCTTAACTTCTTACTACCTCTCTCTCAGTCAGTCTGTCTTCTCTTAACTTCTTACTACCTGTCTCTCTGTCAGTCTGTCTTCGCTTAACTTCTTACAACCTGTCTCACTGTCAGTTTGTCATCTCTTAACTTCTTACTACCTGTCTCTCTGTCAGTCTGTCATCTCTTAACTTCTTTCTACCTGTCTCTCTGTCAGTCTGTCTTCTATTAACTTCTTGCTACCTGTCTCTCTGTCAGTCTGTCATGTCTTAACTTCTTACTACCTGTCTCTCCGTCAGTCTGTCTTGTCTTAACTTCTTACTACCTGTCTCTCTGTCAGTCTGTCATCTCTTAACTTCTTCCTACCTGTCTCTCTGTCAGTCTGTCTTCTCTTAACTTCTTACTACATGTCTCTCTGTCAGACTGTCTTCTCTTAACTTCTTACTATCTGTCTCTCTGTCAGTCTCTCATCTCTTAACTTTTTACTATTTGTCTCTCTTTCAGTCTCTCTTCTCTTAACTTCTTACTACCTGTCTCTCTGTCAGTCTTTCATCTCTTAACTTCTTACTACCTGTCTCTCTGTCAGTCTGTCTTCTCTTAACTTCCTACTACCTGTCTCACTGTCAGTCAGTCATCTCTTAACTTCTTACTACCTGTCTCTCTGTCAGTCTGTCAGCTTTTAACTTCTTACTACCTGTCTCTCTGTCAGTCTGTCTTCTATTAACTTCTTGCTACCTGTCTCTCTGTCAGTCTGTCATGTCTTAACTTCTTACTACCTGTCTCTCTGTCAGTCTGTCATCTCTTAACTTCTTACTACCTGTCTCTCTGTCAGTCTGTGTTCTCTTAACTCCTTACTACCTGCCTCTCTGTCAGTCTGTCATCTCTTAACTTCTTACTAACTGTCTCTCTGTCAGTCTGTCTTCTCTTAACTTCTTAGTACCTGTCTCTCAGTCAGTCTGTCATCTCTTAACTTTTTACTACTTGTCTCTCTTTCAGTCTCTCTTCTCTTAACTTCTTACTACCTGTCTCTCTGTCAGTCTTTCATCTCTTAACTTCTTACTACCTGTCTCTCTGTCAGTCTGTCATCTCTTAACTTCTTACTACCTGTCTCTCTGTCAGTCTGTCATCTCTTAACTACTTACTATCTGTCTCTCTGTCAGTCTGTGTTCTCTTAACTCCTTACTACCTGTCTCTCTGTCAGTCTGTCATCTCCTAACTTCTTGCTACATGTCTCTCTGTCAGTCTCTCTTCTCTTAACTTCTTACTACCTGTCTCTCTGTCAGTCTGTCATCTCTTAACTTCTTACTACCTGTCTCTCTGTCAGTCTGTCTTCTCTTAACTTCTTACTACCTGTCTCTCTGTCGGTCTCTCTTCTCTTAACTTCTTACTACCTGTCTCTCTGTCAGTCTGTCATCTCTTAACTACTTACTATCTGTCTCTCTGTCAGTCTGTGTTCTCTTAACTCCTTACTACCTGTCTCTCTGTCAGTCTGTCATCTCCTAACTTCTTGCTACATGTCTCTCTGTCAGTCTCTCTTCTCTTAACTTCTTACTACCTGTCTCTCTGTCAGTCTGTCATCTCTTAACTTCTTACTACCTGTCTCTCAGTCAGTCTGTCTTCTCTTAACTTCTTACTACCTGTCTCTCAGTCAGTCTGTCTTCTCTTAACTTCTTACTAGCTGCCTCTCTGTCAGTCTGTCATCTCTTAACTTCTTACTACCTGTCTCTCTGTCAGTCTGTCTTCTCTTAACTTCTTACTACCTGTCTCTCTGTCAGTCTGTCTTCTCTTAACTTCTTACTACCTGTCTCTCTGTCAGTCTGTCATCTCTTAACTTCTTACTACCTGTCTCTCAGTCAGTCTGTCTTCTCTTAACTTCTTACTACCTGTCTCTCTGTCAGTCTGTCATCTCTTAACTTCTTACTACCTGTCTCTCAGTCAGTCTGTCTTCTCTTAACTTCTTACTACCTGCCTCTCTGTCAGTCTGTCATCTCTTAACTTCTTATTACCTGTCTCTCCGTCAGTCTGTCTTCTCTTAACTTCTTACTACATGTCTCTCTGTCAGTCTGTCATCTCTTAACTTCTTACTACCTGTCTCTCAGTCAGTCTGTCATCTCTTAACTTTTTACTACTTGTCTCTCTTTCAGTCTGTCTTCTCTTAACTTCTTACTACCTGTCTCTCTGTCAGTCTGTCATCTCTTAACTTCTTACTATATGTCTCTCTGTCAGTCTGTCTTCTCTTAACTTCTTAATACATGTCTCTCTATCAGTCTGTCTTCTCTTAACTTCCTACTACCTGTCTCTCTGTCAGTCTGTCATCTCTTAACTTCTTACTATCTGTCTCTCTGTCAGTCTGTGTTCTCTTAACTCCTTACTACCTGCCTCTCTGTCAGTCTGTCATCTCTTAACTTCTTACTACCTGTCTCTCTGTCAGTCTGTCTTCTCTTAACTTCTTACTACCTGTCTCTCAGTCAGTCTGTCTTCTCTTAACTTCTTACTACCTGCCTCTCTGTCAGTCTGTCATCTCTTAACTTCTTATTACCTGTCTCTCCGTCAGTCTGTCTTCTCTTAACTTCTTACTACCTCTCTCTCTGTCAGTCTGTCTTCTCTTAACTTCTTACTACCTGTCTCTCTGTCAGTCTGTCATCTCTTAACTTCTTACTACCTGTCTCTCAGTCAGTCTGTCATGTCTTAACTTCTTACTACCTGTCTCTCTGTCAGTCTGTCATCTCTTAACTTCTTCCTACCTGTCTCTCTGTCAGTCTGTCTTCTCTTAACTTCTTACTACATGTCTCTCTGTCAGTCTCTCTTCTCTTAACTTCTTACTACCTGTCTCTCTGTCAGTCTTTCATCTCTTAACTTCTTACTACCTGTCTCTCTGTCAGTCTGTCTTCTCTTAACTTCTTACTACCTGTCTCACTGTCAGTCAGTCATCTCATAACTTCTTACTACCTGTCTCTCTGTCAGTCTGTCAGCTTTTAACTTCTTACTACCTGTCTCTCTGTCAGTCTGTCTTCTATTAACTTCTTGCTACCTGTCTCTCTGTCAGTCTGTCATGTTCTAACTTCTTACTACCTGTCTCTCTGTCAGTCTGTCATCTCTTAACTTCTTACTACCTGTCTCTCTGTCAGTCTGTGTTCTCTTAACTCCTTACTACCTGCCTCTCTGTCAGTCTGTCATCTCTTAACTTCTTACTAACTGTCTCTCTGTCAGTCTGTCTTCTCTTAACTTCTTAGTACCTGTCTCTCAGTCAGTCTGTCATCTCTTAACTTTTTACTACTTGTCTCTCTTTCAGTCTCTCTTCTCTTAACTTCTTACTACCTGTCTCTCTGTCAGTCTTTCAACTCTTAACTTCTTACTACCTGTCTCTCTGTCAGTCTGTCATCTCTTAACTTCTTACTACCTGTCTCTCTGTCAGTCTGTCATCTCTTAACTAATTACTATCTGTCTCTCTGTCAGTCTGTGTTCTCTTAACTCCTTACTACCTGTCTCTCTGTCAGTCTGTCATCTCCTAACTTCTTGCTACATGTCTCTCTGTCAGTCTCTCTTCTCTTAACTTCTTACTACCTGTCTCTCTGTCAGTCTGTCATCTCTTAACTTCTTACTACCTGTCTCTCTGTCAATCTGTCTTCTCTTAACATCTTACTACCTGTCTCTCTGTCGGTCTCTCTTCTCTTAACTTCTTACTACCTGTCTCTCAGTCAGTCTGTCTTCTATTAACTTCTTGCTACCTGTCTCTCTGTCAGTCTGTCATGTCTTAACTTCTTACTACCTGTCTCTCCGTCAGTCTGTCTTGTCTTAACTTCTTACTACCTGTCTCTCTGTCAGTCTGTCATCTCTTAACTTCTTCCTACCTGTCTCTCTGTCAGTCTGTCTTCTCTTAACTTCTTACTACATGTCTCTCTGTCAGACTGTCTTCTCTTAACTTCTTACTATCTGTCTCTCTGTCAGTCTCTCATCTCTTAACTTTTTACTATTTGTCTCTCTTTCAGTCTCTCTTCTCTTAACTTCTTACTACCTGTCTCTCTGTCAGTCTTTCATCTCTTAACTTCTTACTACCTGTCTCTCTGTCAGTCTGTCTTCTCTTAACTTCCTACTACCTGTCTCACTGTCAGTCAGTCATCTCTTAACTTCTTACTACCTGTCTCTCTGTCAGTCTGTCAGCTTTTAACTTCTTACTACCTGTCTCTCTGTCAGTCTGTCTTCTATTAACTTCTTGCTACCTGTCTCTCTGTCAGTCTGTCATGTCTTAACTTCTTACTACCTGTCTCTCTGTCAGTCTGTCATCTCTTAACTTCTTACTACCTGTCTCTCTGTCAGTCTGTGTTCTCTTAACTCCTTACTACCTGCCTCTCTGTCAGTCTGTCATCTCTTAACTTCTTACTAACTGTCTCTCTGTCAGTCTGTCTTCTCTTAACTTCTTAGTACCTGTCTCTCAGTCAGTCTGTCATCTCTTAACTTTTTACTACTTGTCTCTCTTTCAGTCTCTCTTCTCTTAACTTCTTACTACCTGTCTCTCTGTCAGTCTTTCATCTCTTAACTTCTTACTACCTGTTTCTCTGTCAGTCTGTCATCTCTTAACTTCTTACTACCTGTCTCTCTGTCAGTCTGTCATCTCTTAACTACTTACTATCTGTCTCTCTGTCAGTCTGTGTTCTCTTAACTCCTTACTACCTGTCTCTCTGTCAGTCTGTCATCTCCTAACTTCTTGCTACATGTCTCTCTGTCAGTCTCTCTTCTCTTAACTTCTTACTACCTGTCTCTCTGTCAGTCTGTCATCTCTTAACTTCTTACTACCTGTCTCTCTGTCAGTCTGTCTTCTCTTAACTTCTTACTACCTGTCTCTCTGTCGGTCTCTCTTCTCTTAACTTCTTACTACCTGTCTCTCTGTCAGTCTGTCATCTCTTAACTACTTACTATCTGTCTCTCTGTCAGTCTGTGTTCTCTTAACTCCTTACTACCTGTCTCTCTGTCAGTCTGTCATCTCCTAACTTCTTGCTACATGTCTCTCTGTCAGTCTCTCTTCTCTTAACTTCTTACTACCTGTCTCTCTGTCAGTCTGTCATCTCTTAACTTCTTACTACCTGTCTCTCAGTCAGTCTGTCTTCTCTTAACTTCTTACTACCTGTCTCTCAGTCAGTCTGTCTTCTCTTAACTTCTTACTAGCTGCCTCTCTGTCAGTCTGTCATCTCTTAACTTCTTACTACCTGTCTCTCTGTCAGTCTGTCTTCTCTTAACTTCTTACTACCTGTCTCTCTGTCAGTCTGTCTTCTCTTAACTTCTTACTACCTGTCTCTCTGTCAGTCTGTCATCTCTTAACTTCTTACTACCTGTCTCTCAGTCAGTCTGTCTTCTCTTAACTTCTTACTACCTGTCTCTCTGTCAGTCTGTCATCTCTTAACTTCTTACTACCTGTCTCTCAGTCAGTCTGTCTTCTCTTAACTTCTTACTACCTGCCTCTCTGTCAGTCTGTCATCTCTTAACTTCTTATTACCTGTCTCTCCGTCAGTCTGTCTTCTCTTAACTTCTTACTACATGTCTCTCTGTCAGTCTGTCATCTCTTAACTTCTTACTACCTGTCTCTCAGTCAGTCTGTCATCTCTTAACTTTTTACTACTTGTCTCTCTTTCAGTCTGTCTTCTCTTAACTTCTTACTACCTGTCTCTCTGTCAGTCTGTCATCTCTTAACTTCTTACTATCTGTCTCTCTGTCAGTCTGTCTTCTCTTAACTTCTTAATACATGTCTCTCTATCAGTCTGTCTTCTCTTAACTTCCTACTACCTGTCTCTCTGTCAGTCTGTCATCTCTTAACTTCTTACTATCTGTCTCTCTGTCAGTCTGTGTTCTCTTAACTCCTTACTACCTGCCTCTCTGTCAGTCTGTCATCTCTTAACTTCTTACTACCTGTCTCTCTGTCAGTCTGTCTTCTCTTAACTTCTTACTACCTGTCTCTCAGTCAGTCTGTCTTCTCTTAACTTCTTACTACCTGCCTCTCTGTCAGTCTGTCATCTCTTAACTTCTTATTACCTGTCTCTCCGTCAGTCTGTCTTCTCTTAACTTCTTACTACCTCTCTCTCTGTCAGTCTGTCTTCTCTTAACTTCTTACTACCTGTCTCTCTGTCAGTCTGTCATCTCTTAACTTCTTACTACCTGTCTCTCAGTCAGTCTGTCATGTCTTAACTTCTTACTACCTGTCTCTCTGTCAGTCTGTCATCTCTTAACTTCTTCCTACCTGTCTCTCTGTCAGTCTGTCTTCTCTTAACTTCTTACTACATGTCTCTCTGTCAGTCTCTCTTCTCTTAACTTCTTACTACCTGTCTCTCTGTCAGTCTTTCATCTCTTAACTTCTTACTACCTGTCTCTCTGTCAGTCTGTCTTCTCTTAACTTCTTACTACCTGTCTCACTGTCAGTCAGTCATCTCTTAACTTCTTACTACCTGTCTCTCTGTCAGTCTGTCAGCTTTTAACTTCTTACTACCTGTCTCTCTGTCAGTCTGTCTTCTATTAACTTCTTGCTACCTGTCTCTCTGTCAGTCTGTCATGTTCTAACTTCTTACTACCTGTCTCTCTGTCAGTCTGTCATCTCTTAACTTCTTACTACCTGTCTCTCTGTCAGTCTGTGTTCTCTTAACTCCTTACTACCTGCCTCTCTGTCAGTCTGTCATCTCTTAACTTCTTACTAACTGTCTCTCTGTCAGTCTGTCTTCTCTTAACTTCTTAGTACCTGTCTCTCAGTCAGTCTGTCATCTCTTAACTTTTTACTACTTGTCTCTCTTTCAGTCTCTCTTCTCTTAACTTCTTACTACCTGTCTCTCTGTCAGTCTTTCAACTCTTAACTTCTTACTACCTGTCTCTCTGTCAGTCTGTCATCTCTTAACTTCTTACTACCTGTCTCTCTGTCAGTCTGTCATCTCTTAACTAATTACTATCTGTCTCTCTGTCAGTCTGTGTTCTCTTAACTCCTTACTACCTGTCTCTCTGTCAGTCTGTCATCTCCTAACTTCTTGCTACATGTCTCTCTGTCAGTCTCTCTTCTCTTAACTTCTTACTACCTGTCTCTCTGTCAGTCTGTCATCTCTTAACTTCTTACTACCTGTCTCTCTGTCAGTCTGTCTTCTCTTAACATCTTACTACCTGTCTCTCTGTCGGTCTCTCTTCTCTTAACTTCTTACTACCTGTCTCTCAGTCAGTCTGTCATCTCTTAACTTTTTACTATCTGTCTATCATTCAGTCTCTCTTCTCTTAACTTCTTACTACCTGTCTCTCTGTCAGTCTGTCATCTCTTAACTTCTTACTACCTGTCTCTCTGTCAGTCTGTCATCTCTTAACTTCTAACTACCTGTCTCTCTGTCAGTTTGTCATCTCTTAACTTCTTACTACCTCTCTCTCAGTCAGTCTGTCTTCTCTTAACTTCTTATTACCTGTCTCTCTGTCAGTCTGTCATCTCTTAACTTCTTACTACCTGTCTCTCAGTCAGTCTGTCTTCTCTTAACTTCTTACTACCTGTCTCTCAGTCAGTCTGTCTTCTCTTAACTTCTTACTAGCTGCCTCTCTGTCAGTCTGTCATCTCTTAACTTCTTACTACCTGTCTCTCTGTCAGTCTGTCTTCTCTTAACTTCTTACTACCTGTCTCTCTGTCAGTCTGTCTTCTCTTAACTTCTTACTACCTGTCTCTCTGTCAGTCTGTCATCTCTTAACTTCTTACTACCTGTCTCTCAGTCAGTCTGTCTTCTCTTAACTTCTTACTACCTGTCTCTCTGTCAGTCTGTCATCTCTTAACTTCTTACTACCTGTCTCTCAGTCAGTCTGTCTTCTCTTAACTTCTTACTACCTGCCTCTCTGTCAGTCTGTCATCTCTTAACTTCTTATTACCTGTCTCTCCGTCAGTCTGTCTTCTCTTAACTTCTTACTACATGTCTCTCTGTCAGTCTGTCATCTCTTAACTTCTTACTACCTGTCTCTCAGTCAGTCTGTCATCTCTTAACTTTTTACTACTTGTCTCTCTTTCAGTCTGTCTTCTCTTAACTTCTTACTACCTGTCTCTCTGTCAGTCTGTCATCTCTTAACTTCTTACTATCTGTCTCTCTGTCAGTCTGTCTTCTCTTAACTTCTTAATACATGTCTCTCTATCAGTCTGTCTTCTCTTAACTTCCTACTACCTGTCTCTCTGTCAGTCTGTCATCTCTTAACTTCTTACTATCTGTCTCTCTGTCAGTCTGTGTTCTCTTAACTCCTTACTACCTGCCTCTCTGTCAGTCTGTCATCTCTTAACTTCTTACTACCTGTCTCTCTGTCAGTCTGTCTTCTCTTAACTTCTTACTACCTGTCTCTCAGTCAGTCTGTCTTCTCTTAACTTCTTACTACCTGCCTCTCTGTCAGTCTGTCATCTCTTAACTTCTTATTACCTGTCTCTCCGTCAGTCTGTCTTCTCTTAACTTCTTACTACCTGTCTCTCTGTCGGTCTCTCTTCTCTTAACTTCTTACTACCTGTCTCTCAGTCAGTCTGTCTTCTATTAACTTCTTGCTACCTGTCTCTCTGTCAGTCTGTCATGTCTTAACTTCTTACTACCTGTCTCTCCGTCAGTCTGTCTTGTCTTAACTTCTTACTACCTGTCTCTCTGTCAGTCTGTCATCTCTTAACTTCTTCCTACCTGTCTCTCTGTCAGTCTGTCTTCTCTTAACTTCTTACTACATGTCTCTCTGTCAGACTGTCTTCTCTTAACTTCTTACTATCTGTCTCTCTGTCAGTCTCTCATCTCTTAACTTTTTACTATTTGTCTCTCTTTCAGTCTCTCTTCTCTTAACTTCTTACTACCTGTCTCTCTGTCAGTCTTTCATCTCTTAACTTCTTACTACCTGTCTCTCTGTCAGTCTGTCTTCTCTTAACTTCCTACTACCTGTCTCACTGTCAGTCAGTCATCTCTTAACTTCTTACTACCTGTCTCTCTGTCAGTCTGTCAGCTTTTAACTTCTTACTACCTGTCTCTCTGTCAGTCTGTCTTCTATTAACTTCTTGCTACCTGTCTCTCTGTCAGTCTGTCATGTCTTAACTTCTTACTACCTGTCTCTCTGTCAGTCTGTCATCTCTTAACTTCTTACTACCTGTCTCTCTGTCAGTCTGTGTTCTCTTAACTCCTTACTACCTGCCTCTCTGTCAGTCTGTCATCTCTTAACTTCTTACTAACTGTCTCTCTGTCAGTCTGTCTTCTCTTAACTTCTTAGTACCTGTCTCTCAGTCAGTCTGTCATCTCTTAACTTTTTACTACTTGTCTCTCTTTCAGTCTCTCTTCTCTTAACTTCTTACTACCTGTCTCTCTGTCAGTCTTTCATCTCTTAACTTCTTACTACCTGTCTCTCTGTCAGTCTGTCATCTCTTAACTTCTTACTACCTGTCTCTCTGTCAGTCTGTCATCTCTTAACTACTTACTATCTGTCTCTCTGTCAGTCTGTGTTCTCTTAACTCCTTACTACCTGTCTCTCTGTCAGTCTGTCATCTCCTAACTTCTTGCTACATGTCTCTCTGTCAGTCTCTCTTCTCTTAACTTCTTACTACCTGTCTCTCTGTCAGTCTGTCATCTCTTAACTTCTTACTACCTGTCTCTCTGTCAGTCTGTCTTCGCTTAACTTCTTACTACCTGTCTCTCTGTCGGTCTCTCTTCTCTTAACTTCTTACTACCTGTCTCTCTGTCAGTCTGTCATCTCTTAACTACTTACTATCTGTCTCTCTGTCAGTCTGTGTTCTCTTAACTCCTTACTACCTGTCTCTCTGTCAGTCTGTCATCTCCTAACTTCTTGCTACATGTCTCTCTGTCAGTCTCTCTTCTCTTAACTTCTTACTACCTGTCTCTCTGTCAGTCTGTCATCTCTTAACTTCTTACTACCTGTCTCTCAGTCAGTCTGTCTTCTCTTAACTTCTTACTACCTGTCTCTCAGTCAGTCTGTCTTCTCTTAACTTCTTACTAGCTGCCTCTCTGTCAGTCTGTCATCTCTTAACTTCTTACTACCTGTCTCTCTGTCAGTCTGTCTTCTCTTAACTTCTTACTACCTGTCTCTCTGTCAGTCTGTCTTCTCTTAACTTCTTACTACCTGTCTCTCTGTCAGTCTGTCATCTCTTAACTTCTTACTACCTGTCTCTCAGTCAGTCTGTCTTCTCTTAACTTCTTACTACCTGTCTCTCTGTCAGTCTGTCATCTCTTAACTTCTTACTACCTGTCTCTCAGTCAGTCTGTCTTCTCTTAACTTCTTACTACCTGCCTCTCTGTCAGTCTGTCATCTCTTAACTTCTTATTACCTGTCTCTCCGTCAGTCTGTCTTCTCTTAACTTCTTACTACATGTCTCTCTGTCAGTCTGTCATCTCTTAACTTCTTACTACCTGTCTCTCAGTCAGTCTGTCATCTCTTAACTTTTTACTACTTGTCTCTCTTTCAGTCTGTCTTCTCTTAACTTCTTACTACCTGTCTCTCTGTCAGTCTGTCATCTCTTAACTTCTTACTATCTGTCTCTCTGTCAGTCTGTCTTCTCTTAACTTCTTAATACATGTCTCTCTATCAGTCTGTCTTCTCTTAACTTCCTACTACCTGTCTCTCTGTCAGTCTGTCATCTCTTAACTTCTTACTATCTGTCTCTCTGTCAGTCTGTGTTCTCTTAACTCCTTACTACCTGCCTCTCTGTCAGTCTGTCATCTCTTAACTTCTTACTACCTGTCTCTCTGTCAGTCTGTCTTCTCTTAACTTCTTACTACCTGTCTCTCAGTCAGTCTGTCTTCTCTTAACTTCTTACTACCTGCCTCTCTGTCAGTCTGTCATCTCTTAACTTCTTATTACCTGTCTCTCCGTCAGTCTGTCTTCTCTTAACTTCTTACTACCTCTCTCTCTGTCAGTCTGTCTTCTCTTAACTTCTTACTACCTGTCTCTCTGTCAGTCTGTCATCTCTTAACTTCTTACTACCTGTCTCTCAGTCAGTCTGTCATGTCTTAACTTCTTACTACCTGTCTCTCTGTCAGTCTGTCATCTCTTAACTTCTTCCTACCTGTCTCTCTGTCAGTCTGTCTTCTCTTAACTTCTTACTACATGTCTCTCTGTCAGTCTCTCTTCTCTTAACTTCTTACTACCTGTCTCTCTGTCAGTCTTTCATCTCTTAACTTCTTACTACCTGTCTCTCTGTCAGTCTGTCTTCTCTTAACTTCTTACTACCTGTCTCACTGTCAGTCAGTCATCTCTTAACTTCTTACTACCTGTCTCTCTGTCAGTCTGTCAGCTTTTAACTTCTTACTACCTGTCTCTCTGTCAGTCTGTCTTCTATTAACTTCTTGCTACCTGTCTCTCTGTCAGTCTGTCATGTTCTAACTTCTTACTACCTGTCTCTCTGTCAGTCTGTCATCTCTTAACTTCTTACTACCTGTCTCTCTGTCAGTCTGTGTTCTCTTAACTCCTTACTACCTGCCTCTCTGTCAGTCTGTCATCTCTTAACTTCTTACTAACTGTCTCTCTGTCAGTCTGTCTTCTCTTAACTTCTTAGTACCTGTCTCTCAGTCAGTCTGTCATCTCTTAACTTTTTACTACTTGTCTCTCTTTCAGTCTCTCTTCTCTTAACTTCTTACTACCTGTCTCTCTGTCAGTCTTTCAACTCTTAACTTCTTACTACCTGTCTCTCTGTCAGTCTGTCATCTCTTAACTTCTTACTACCTGTCTCTCTGTCAGTCTGTCATCTCTTAACTAATTACTATCTGTCTCTCTGTCAGTCTGTGTTCTCTTAACTCCTTACTACCTGTCTCTCTGTCAGTCTGTCATCTCCTAACTTCTTGCTACATGTCTCTCTGTCAGTCTCTCTTCTCTTAACTTCTTACTACCTGTCTCTCTGTCAGTCTGTCATCTCTTAACTTCTTACTACCTGTCTCTCTGTCAGTCTGTCTTCTCTTAACATCTTACTACCTGTCTCTCTGTCGGTCTCTCTTCTCTTAACTTCTTACTACCTGTCTCTCAGTCAGTCTGTCATCTCTTAACTTTTTACTATCTGTCTATCATTCAGTCTCTCTTCTCTTAACTTCTTACTACCTGTCTCTCTGTCAGTCTGTCATCTCTTAACTTCTTACTACCTGTCTCTCTGTCAGTCTGTCATCTCTTAACTTCTAACTACCTGTCTCTCTGTCAGTTTGTCATCTCTTAACTTCTTACTACCTCTCTCTCAGTCAGTCTGTCTTCTCTTAACTTCTTATTACCTGTCTCTCTGTCAGTCTGTCATCTCTTAACTTCTTACTACCTGTCTCTCAGTCAGTCTGTCTTCTCTTAACTTCTTACTACCTGTCTCTCAGTCAGTCTGTCTTCTCTTAACTTCTTACTAGCTGCCTCTCTGTCAGTCTGTCATCTCTTAACTTCTTACTACCTGTCTCTCTGTCAGTCTGTCTTCTCTTAACTTCTTACTACCTGTCTCTCTGTCAGTCTGTCTTCTCTTAACTTCTTACTACCTGTCTCTCTGTCAGTCTGTCATCTCTTAACTTCTTACTACCTGTCTCTCAGTCAGTCTGTCTTCTCTTAACTTCTTACTACCTGTCTCTCTGTCAGTCTGTCATCTCTTAACTTCTTACTACCTGTCTCTCAGTCAGTCTGTCTTCTCTTAACTTCTTACTACCTGCCTCTCTGTCAGTCTGTCATCTCTTAACTTCTTATTACCTGTCTCTCCGTCAGTCTGTCTTCTCTTAACTTCTTACTACATGTCTCTCTGTCAGTCTGTCATCTCTTAACTTCTTACTACCTGTCTCTCAGTCAGTCTGTCATCTCTTAACTTTTTACTACTTGTCTCTCTTTCAGTCTGTCTTCTCTTAACTTCTTACTACCTGTCTCTCTGTCAGTCTGTCATCTCTTAACTTCTTACTATCTGTCTCTCTGTCAGTCTGTCTTCTCTTAACTTCTTAATACATGTCTCTCTATCAGTCTGTCTTCTCTTAACTTCCTACTACCTGTCTCTCTGTCAGTCTGTCATCTCTTAACTTCTTACTATCTGTCTCTCTGTCAGTCTGTGTTCTCTTAACTCCTTACTACCTGCCTCTCTGTCAGTCTGTCATCTCTTAACTTCTTACTACCTGTCTCTCTGTCAGTCTGTCTTCTCTTAACTTCTTACTACCTGTCTCTCAGTCAGTCTGTCTTCTCTTAACTTCTTACTACCTGCCTCTCTGTCAGTCTGTCATCTCTTAACTTCTTATTACCTGTCTCTCCGTCAGTCTGTCTTCTCTTAACTTCTTACTACCTCTCTCTCTGTCAGTCTGTCTTCTCTTAACTTCTTACTACCTGTCTCTCTGTCAGTCTGTCATCTCTTAACTTCTTACTACCTGTCTCTCAGTCAGTCTGTCTTCTCTTAACTTCTTCCTACCTGTCTCTCAGTCAGTCTGTCTTCTCTTAACTTCTTACTACCTGTCGCTCTGTCAGTCTGTCATCTCTTAACTTCTTACTACATGTCTCTCTGTCAGTCTGTCTTCTCTTAACTTCTTACTACCTGTCTCTCTGTCAGTCTGTCATCTCTTAACTTCTTACTACCTGTCTCTCAGTCAGTCTGTCATCTCTTAACTTTTTACTACTTGAATCTCTTTCAGTCTCTCTTCTCTTAACTTCTTACTACCTGTCTCTCTGTGAGTCTGTCTTCTATTAACTTCTTGCTACCTGTCTCTCTGTCAGTCTGTCATGTCTTAACTTCTTACTACCTGTCTCTCAGTCAGTCTGTCTTCTCTTAACTTCTTACTACCTGTCTCTCAGTCAGTCTGTCTTCTCTTAACTTCTTACTACCTGCCTCTCTGTCAGTCTGTCTTCTCTTAACTTCTTACTACCTGTCTCTCTGTCAGTCTGTCATCTCTTAACTTCTTACTACCTGTCTCTCAGTCAGTCTGTCTTCTCTTAACTTCTTACTACCTGTCTCTCTGTCAGTCTGTCATCTCTTAACTTCTTACTACATGTCTCTCTGTCAGTCTGTCTTCTCTTAACTTCTTACTACCTGTCTCTCTGTCAGTCTGTCATCTCTTAACTTCTTACTACCTGTCTCTCAGTCAGTCTGTCATCTCTTAACTTCGTACTACCTGTCTCTCTGTCAGTCTGTCATCTCTTAACTTCTAACTACCTGTCTCTCTGTCAGTTTGTCATCTCTTAACTTCTTACTACCTCTCTCTCAGTCAGTCTGTCTTCTCTTAACTTCTTACTACCTGTCTCTCTGTCAGTCTGTCATCTCTTAACTTCTTACTACCTGTCTCTCTGTCAGTCTGTCTTCTCTTAACTTCTTACTACCTGTCTCTCTGTCAGTCTGTCATCTCTTAACTTCTTACTACCTGTCTCTCAGTCAGTCTGTCTTCTCTTAACTTCTTACTACCTGTCTCTCAGTCAGTCTGTCTTCTCTTAACTTCTTACTACCTGTCTCTCCGTCAGTCAGTCAACTCTTAACTTATTACTACATGTCTCTCTGTCAGTCTGTCTTCTCTTAACTTCTTACTACCTGTCTCTCTGTCAGTCTGTCATCTCTTAACTTCTTACTACCTGTCTCTCAGTCAGTCTGTCATCTCTTAACTTTTTACTATTTGTCTCTCTTTCAGTCTCTCTTCTCTTAACTTCTTACTACCTGTCTCTCTGTCAGTCTTTCATCTCTTAACTTCTTACTACCTGTCTCTCAGTCAGTCTGTCATCTCTTAACTTTTTACTACTTGTCTCTCTTTCAGTCTGTCTTCTCTTAACTTCTTACTACCTGTCTCTCTGTCAGTCTGTCATCTCTTAACTTCTTACTATCTGTCTCTCTGTCAGTCTGTCTTCTCTTAACTTCTTAATACATGTCTCTCTATCAGTCTGTCTTCTCTTAACTTCTTACTACCTGTCTCTCTGTCAGTCTGTCATCTCTTAACTTCTTACTATCTCTCTCTCTGTCAGTCTGTGTTCTCTTAACTCCTTACTACCTGCCTCTCTGTCAGTCTGTCATCTCTTAACTTCTTACTACCTGTCTCTCTGTCAGTCTGTCTTCTCTTAACTTCTTACTACCTGTCTCTCAGTCCGTCTGTCTTCTCTTAACTTCTTACTACCTGCCTCTCTGTCAGTCTGTCATCTCTTAACTTCTTATTACCTGTCTCTCCGTCAGTCTGTCTTCTCTTAACTTCTTACTACCTCTCTCTCTGTCAGTCTGTCTTCTCTTAACTTCTTACTACCTGTCTCTCTGTCAGTCTGTCATCTCTTAACTTCTTACTACCTGTCTCTCAGTGAGTCTGTCTTCTCTTAACTTCTTACTACCTGTCTCTCAGTCAGTCTGTCTTCTCTTAACTTCTTACTACCTGTCTCTCTGTCAGTCTGTCATCTCTTAACTTCTTACTACATGTCTCTCTGTCAGTCTGTCTTATCTTAACTTCTTACTACCTGTCTCTCTGTCAGTCTGTCATCTCTTCACTTCTTACTACCTGTCTCTCAGTCAGTCTGTCATCTCTTAACTTTTTACTACTTGTCTCTCTTTCAGTCTCTCTTCTCTTAACTTCTTACTACCTGTCTCTCTGTCAGTCTGTCTTCTATTAACATCTTGCTACCTGTCTCTCTGTCAGTCTGTCATGTCTCAACTTCTTACTACCTGTCTCTCAGTCAGTCTGTCTTCTCTTAACTTCTTACTACCTGTCTCTCAGTCAGTCTGTCTTCTCTTAACTTCTTACTACCTGTCTCTCAGTCAGTCTGTCTTCTCTTAACTTCTTACTACCTGTCTCTCTGTCAGTCTGTCATCTCTTAACTTCTTACTACCTGTCTCTCTGTCAGTCTGTCTTCTCTTAACTTCTTACTACCTGTCTCTCTGTCAGTCTGTCATCTCTTAACTTCTTACTACCTGTCTCTCAGTCAGTCTGTCTTCTCTTAACCTCTTACTACCTGTCTCTCAGTCAGTCTGTCTTCTCTTAACTTCTTACTACATGTCTCTCTGTCAGTCAGTCATCTCTTAACTTCTTACTACATGTCTCTCTGTCAGTCTGTCTTCTCTTAACTTCTTACTACCTGTCTCTCTGTCAGTCTGTCATCTCTTAACTTCTTACTACCTGCCTCTCAGTCAGTCTGTCATCTCTTAACTTTTTACTATTTGTCTCTCTTTCAGTCTCTCTTCTCTTAACTTCTTACTACCTGTCTCTCTGTCAGTCTTTCATCTCTTAACTTCTTACTACCTGTCTCTCTGTCAGTCTGTCTTCTCTTAACTTCTTACTACCTGTCTCACTGTCAGTCAGTCATCTCTTAACTTCTTACTACCTGTCTCTCTGTCAGTCTGTCAGCTCTTAACTTCTTACTACCTGTCTCTCTGTCAGTCTGTCTTCTATTAACTTCTTGCTACCTGTCTCTCTGTCAGTCTGTCATGTCTTAACTTCTTACTACCTGTCTCTCTGTCAGTCTGTCATCTCTTAACTTCTTACTACCTGTCTCTCTGTCAGTCTGTCTTCTCTTAACTTCTTAATACATGTCTCTCTGTCAGTCTGTCTTCTCTTAACTTCTTACTACCTGTCTCTCTGTCAGTCTTTCATCTCTTAACTTCTTACTATCTGTCTCTCATTCAGTCTGTCTTCTCTTAAATTCTTACTACCTGTCTCTCTGTCAGTGTGTCATCTCTTAACTTCTTACTACCTGTCTCTCTGTCAGTCTGTCTTCTCTTAACTTCTTACTACCTGTCTCTCTGTCAGTCTGTCATCTCTTAACTTCTTACTACCTGTCTCTCAGTCAGTCTGTCTTCTCTTAACTTCTTACTACCTGTCTCTCAGTCAGTCTGTCTTCTCTTAACTTCTTACTACATGTCTCTCTGTCAGTCAGTCATCTCTTAACTTCTTACTACATGTCTCTCTGTCAGTCTGTCTTCTCTTAACTTCTTACTACCTGTCTCTCTGTCAGTCTGTCATCTCTTAACTTCTTACTACCTGTCTCTCAGTCAGTCTGTCATCTCTTAACTTTTTACTATTTGTCTCTCTTTCAGTCTCTCTTCTCTTAACTTCTTACTACCTGTCTCTCTGTCAGTCTTTCATCTCTTAACTTCTTACTACCTGTCTCTCTGTCAGTCTGTCTTCTCTTAACTTCTTACTACCTGTCTCACTGTCAGTCAGTCATCTCTTAACTTCTTACTATCTGTCTCTCTGTCAGTCTGTCATCTCTTAACTACTTACTATCTGTCTCTCTGTCAGTCTGTGTTCTCTTAACTCCTTACTACCTGTCTCTCTGTCAGTCTGTCATCTCCTAACTTCTTGCTACATGTCTCTCTGTCAGTCTCTCTTCTCTTAACTTCTTACTACCTGTCTCTCTGTCAGTCTGTCATCTCTTAACTTCTTACTACCTGTCTCTCTGTCAGTCTGTCTTCTCTTAACTTCTTACTACCTGTCTCTCTGTCAGTCTCTCTTCTCTTAACTTCTTACTACCTGTCTCTCAGTCAGTCTGTCATCTCTTAACTTTTTACTATCTGTCTCTCATTCAGTCTCTCTTCTCTTAACTTCTTACTACCTGTCTCTCTGTCAGTCTGTCATCTCTTAACTTCTTACTACCTGTCTCTCTGTCAGTCTGTCATCTCTTAACTTCTAACTACCTGTCTCTCTGTCAGTTTGTCATCTCTTAACTTCTTACTACCTCTCTCTCAGTCAGTCTGTCTTCTCTTAACTTCTTACTACCTGTCTCTCTGTCAGTCTGTCTTCGCTTAACTTCTTACAACCTGTCTCACTGTCAGTCTGTCATCTCTTAACTTCTTACTACCTGTCTCTCTGTCAGTCTGTCATCTCTTAACTTCTTTCTACCTGTCTCTCTGTCAGTCTGTCTTCTATTAACTTCTTGCTACCTGTCTCTCTGTCAGTCTGTCATGTCTTAACTTCTTACTACCTGTCTCTCTGTCAGTCTGTCATCTCTTAACTTCTTACTACCTGTCTCTCTGTCAGTCTGTCTTCTCTTAACTTCTTACTACATGTCTCTCTGTCAGTCTGTCTTCTCTTAACTTCTTACTATCTGTCTCTCTGTCAGTCTGTGTTCTCTTAACTCCTTACTACCTGTCTCTCTGTCAGTCTGTCATCTCTTAACTTCTTACTACCTGTCTCTCTGTCAGTCTGTCTTCTATTAACTTCTAAACTACCTGTCTCTCTGTCAGTCTGTCATGTCTTAACTTCTTACTACCTGTCTCTCTGTCAGTCTGTCTTCTCTTAACTTCTTACTACATGTCTCTCTGTCAGACTGTCTTCTCTTAACTTCTTACTATCTGTCTCTCTGTCAGTCTCTCATCTCTTAACTTTTTACTATTTGTCTCTCTTTCAGTCTCTCTTCTCTTAACTTCTTACTACCTGTCTCTCTGTCAGTCTTTCATCTCTTAACTTCTTACTACCTGTCTCTCTGTCAGTCTGTCTTCTCTTAACTTCTTACTACCTGTCTCACTGTCAGTCAGTCATCTCTTAACTTCTTACTACCTGTCTCTCTGTCAGTCTGTCAGCTTTTAACTTCTTACTACCTGTCTCTCTGTCAGTCTGTCTTCTATTAACTTCTTGCTACCTGTCTCTCTGTCAGTCTGTCATGTCTTAACTTCTTACTACCTGTCTCTCTGTCAGTCTGTCATCTCTTAACTTCTTACTACCTGTCTCTCTGTCAGTCTGTGTTCTCTTAACTCCTTACTACCTGCCTCTCTGTCAGTCTGTCATCTCTTAACTTCTTACTAACTGTCTCTCTGTCAGTCTGTCTTCTTTTAACTTCTTACTACCTGTCTCTCAGTCAGTCTGTCATCTCTTAACTTTTTACTACTTGTCTCTCATTCAGTCTCTCTTCTCTTAACTTCTTACTACCTGTCTCTCTGTCAGTCTTTCATCTCTTAACTTCTTACTACCTGTCTCTCTGTCAGTCTGTCATCTCTTAACTTCTTACTATCTGTCTCTCTGTCAGTCTGTCATCTCTTAACTACTTACTATCTGTCTCTCTGTCAGTCTGTGTTCTCTTAACTCCTTACTACCTGTCTCTCTGTCAGTCTGTCATCTCCTAACTTCTTGCTACATGTCTCTCTGTCAGTCTCTCTTCTCTTAACTTCTTACTACCTGTCTCTCTGTCAGTCTGTCATCTCTTAACTTCTTACTACCTGTCTCTCTGTCAGTCTGTCTTCTCTTAACTTCTTACTACCTGTCTCTCTGTCAGTCTCTCTTCTCTTAACTTCTTACTACCTGTCTCTCAGTCAGTCTGTCATCTCTTAACTTTTTACTATCTGTCTCTCATTCAGTCTCTCTTCTCTTAACTTCTTACTACCTGTCTCTCTGTCAGTCTGTCATCTCTTAACTTCTTACTACCTGTCTCTCTGTCAGTCTGTCATCTCTTAACTTCTAACTACCTGTCTCTCTGTCAGTTTGTCATCTCTTAACTTCTTACTACCTCTCTCTCAGTCAGTCTGTCTTCTCTTAACTTCTTACTACCTGTCTCTCTGTCAGTCTGTCATCTCTTAACTTCTTACTACCTGTCTCTCAGTCAGTCTGTCATCTCTTAACTTTTTACTAGTTGAATCTCTTTCAGTCTCTCTTCTCTTAACTTCTTACTACCTGTCTCTCTGTGAGTCTGTCTTCTATTAACTTCTTGCTACCTGTCTCTCTGTCAGTCTGTCATGTCTTAACTTCTTACTACCTGTCTCTCAGTCAGTCTGTCTTCTCTTAACTTCTTACTACCTGTCTCTCAGTCAGTCTGTCTTCTCTTAACTTCTTACTACCTGCCTCTCTGTCAGTCTGTCTTCTCTTAACTTCTTACTACCTGTCTCTCTGTCAGTCTGTCATCTCTTAACTTCTTACTACCTGTCTCTCAGTCAGTCTGTCTTCTCTTAACTTCTTACTACCTGTCTCTCTGTCAGTCTGTCATCTCTTAACTTCTTACTACATGTCTCTCTGTCAGTCTGTCTTCTCTTAACTTCTTACTACCTGTCTCTCTGTCAGTCTGTCATCTCTTAACTTCTTACTACCTGTCTCTCAGTCAGTCTGTCATCTCTTAACTTCGTACTACCTGTCTCTCTGTCAGTCTGTCATCTCTTAACTTCTAACTACCTGTCTCTCTGTCAGTTTGTCATCTCTTAACTTCTTACTACCTCTCTCTCAGTCAGTCTGTCTTCTCTTAACTTCTTACTACCTGTCTCTCTGTCAGTCTGTCATCTCTTAACTTCTTACTACCTGTCTCTCTGTCAGTCTGTCTTCTCTTAACTTCTTACTACCTGTCTCTCTGTCAGTCTGTCATCTCTTAACTTCTTACTACCTGTCTCTCAGTCAGTCTGTCTTCTCTTAACTTCTTACTACCTGTCTCTCAGTCAGTCTGTCTTCTCTTAACTTCTTACTACCTGTCTCTCCGTCAGTCAGTCAACTCTTAACTTATTACTACATGTCTCTCTGTCAGTCTGTCTTCTCTTAACTTCTTACTACCTGTCTCTCTGTCAGTCTGTCATCTCTTAACTTCTTACTACCTGTCTCTCAGTCAGTCTGTCATCTCTTAACTTTTTACTATTTGTCTCTCTTTCAGTCTCTCTTCTCTTAACTTCTTACTACCTGTCTCTCTGTCAGTCTTTCATCTCTTAACTTCTTACTACCTGTCTCTCAGTCAGTCTGTCATCTCTTAACTTTTTACTACTTGTCTCTCTTTCAGTCTGTCTTCTCTTAACTTCTTACTACCTGTCTCTCTGTCAGTCTGTCATCTCTTAACTTCTTACTATCTGTCTCTCTGTCAGTCTGTCTTCTCTTAACTTCTTAATACATGTCTCTCTATCAGTCTGTCTTCTCTTAACTTCTTACTACCTGTCTCTCTGTCAGTCTGTCATCTCTTAACTTCTTACTATCTCTCTCTCTGTCAGTCTGTGTTCTCTTAACTCCTTACTACCTGCCTCTCTGTCAGTCTGTCATCTCTTAACTTCTTACTACCTGTCTCTCTGTCAGTCTGTCTTCTCTTAACTTCTTACTACCTGTCTCTCAGTCCGTCTGTCTTCTCTTAACTTCTTACTACCTGCCTCTCTGTCAGTCTGTCATCTCTTAACTTCTTATTACCTGTCTCTCCGTCAGTCTGTCTTCTCTTAACTTCTTACTACCTCTCTCTCTGTCAGTCTGTCTTCTCTTAACTTCTTACTACCTGTCTCTCTGTCAGTCTGTCATCTCTTAACTTCTTACTACCTGTCTCTCAGTGAGTCTGTCTTCTCTTAACTTCTTACTACCTGTCTCTCAGTCAGTCTGTCTTCTCTTAACTTCTTACTACCTGTCTCTCTGTCAGTCTGTCATCTCTTAACTTCTTACTACATGTCTCTCTGTCAGTCTGTCTTATCTTAACTTCTTACTACCTGTCTCTCTGTCAGTCTGTCATCTCTTCACTTCTTACTACCTGTCTCTCAGTCAGTCTGTCATCTCTTAACTTTTTACTACTTGTCTCTCTTTCAGTCTCTCTTCTCTTAACTTCTTACTACCTGTCTCTCTGTCAGTCTGTCTTCTATTAACATCTTGCTACCTGTCTCTCTGTCAGTCTGTCATGTCTCAACTTCTTACTACCTGTCTCTCAGTCAGTCTGTCTTCTCTTAACTTCTTACTACCTGTCTCTCAGTCAGTCTGTCTTCTCTTAACTTCTTACTACCTGTCTCTCAGTCAGTCTGTCTTCTCTTAACTTCTTACTACCTGTCTCTCTGTCAGTCTGTCATCTCTTAACTTCTTACTACCTGTCTCTCTGTCAGTCTGTCTTCTCTTAACTTCTTACTACCTGTCTCTCTGTCAGTCTGTCATCTCTTAACTTCTTACTACCTGTCTCTCAGTCAGTCTGTCTTCTCTTAACTTCTTACTACCTGTCTCTCAGTCAGTCTGTCTTCTCTTAACTTCTTACTACATGTCTCTCTGTCAGTCAGTCATCTCTTAACTTCTTACTACATGTCTCTCTGTCAGTCTGTCTTCTCTTAACTTCTTACTACCTGTCTCTCTGTCAGTCTGTCATCTCTTAACTTCTTACTACCTGTCTCTCAGTCAGTCTGTCATCTCTTAACTTTTTACTATTTGTCTCTCTTTCAGTCTCTCTTCTCTTAACTTCTTACTACCTGTCTCTCTGTCAGTCTTTCATCTCTTAACTTCTTACTACCTGTCTCTCTGTCAGTCTGTCTTCTCTTAACTTCTTACTACCTGTCTCACTGTCAGTCAGTCATCTCTTAACTTCTTACTACCTGTCTCTCTGTCAGTCTGTCAGCTCTTAACTTCTTACTACCTGTCTCTCTGTCAGTCTGTCTTCTATTAACTTCTTGCTACCTGTCTCTCTGTCAGTCTGTCATGTCTTAACTTCTTACTACCTGTCTCTCTGTCAGTCTGTCATCTCTTAACTTCTTACTACCTGTCTCTCTGTCAGTCTGTCTTCTCTTAACTTCTTAATACATGTCTCTCTGTCAGTCTGTCTTCTCTTAACTTCTTACTACCTGTCTCTCTGTCAGTCTTTCATCTCTTAACTTCTTACTATCTGTCTCTCATTCAGTCTGTCTTCTCTTAAATTCTTACTACCTGTCTCTCTGTCAGTGTGTCATCTCTTAACTTCTTACTACCTGTCTCTCTGTCAGTCTGTCTTCTCTTAACTTCTTACTACCTGTCTCACTGTCAGTCAGTCATCTCTTAACTTCTTACTACCTGTCTCTCTGTCAGTCTGTCAGCTTTTAACTTCTTACTACCTGTCTCTCTGTCAGTCTGTCTTCTATTAACTTCTTGCTACCTGTCTCTCTGTCAGTCTGTCATGTCTTAACTTCTTACTACCTGTCTCTCTGTCAGTCTGTCATCTCTTAACTTCTTACTACCTGTCTCTCTGTCAGTCTGTGTTCTCTTAACTCCTTACTACCTGCCTCTCTGTCAGTCTGTCATCTCTTAACTTCTTACTAACTGTCTCTCTGTCAGTCTGTCTTCTTTTAACTTCTTACTACCTGTCTCTCAGTCAGTCTGTCATCTCTTAACTTTTTACTACTTGTCTCTCATTCAGTCTCTCTTCTCTTAACTTCTTACTACCTGTCTCTCTGTCAGTCTTTCATCTCTTAACTTCTTACTACCTGTCTCTCTGTCAGTCTGTCATCTCTTAACTTCTTACTATCTGTCTCTCTGTCAGTCTGTCATCTCTTAACTACTTACTATCTGTCTCTCTGTCAGTCTGTGTTCTCTTAACTCCTTACTACCTGTCTCTCTGTCAGTCTGTCATCTCCTAACTTCTTGCTACATGTCTCTCTGTCAGTCTCTCTTCTCTTAACTTCTTACTACCTGTCTCTCTGTCAGTCTGTCATCTCTTAACTTCTTACTACCTGTCTCTCTGTCAGTCTGTCTTCTCTTAACTTCTTACTACCTGTCTCTCTGTCAGTCTCTCTTCTCTTAACTTCTTACTACCTGTCTCTCAGTCAGTCTGTCATCTCTTAACTTTTTACTATCTGTCTCTCATTCAGTCTCTCTTCTCTTAACTTCTTACTACCTGTCTCTCTGTCAGTCTGTCATCTCTTAACTTCTTACTACCTGTCTCTCTGTCAGTCTGTCATCTCTTAACTTCTAACTACCTGTCTCTCTGTCAGTTTGTCATCTCTTAACTTCTTACTACCTCTCTCTCAGTCAGTCTGTCTTCTCTTAACTTCTTACTACCTGTCTCTCTGTCAGTCTGTCATCTCTTAACTTCTTACTACCTGTCTCTCAGTCAGTCTGTCATCTCTTAACTTTTTACTAGTTGAATCTCTTTCAGTCTCTCTTCTCTTAACTTCTTACTACCTGTCTCTCTGTGAGTCTGTCTTCTATTAACTTCTTGCTACCTGTCTCTCTGTCAGTCTGTCATGTCTTAACTTCTTACTACCTGTCTCTCAGTCAGTCTGTCTTCTCTTAACTTCTTACTACCTGTCTCTCAGTCAGTCTGTCTTCTCTTAACTTCTTACTACCTGCCTCTCTGTCAGTCTGTCTTCTCTTAACTTCTTACTACCTGTCTCTCTGTCAGTCTGTCATCTCTTAACTTCTTACTACCTGTCTCTCAGTCAGTCTGTCTTCTCTTAACTTCTTACTACCTGTCTCTCTGTCAGTCTGTCATCTCTTAACTTCTTACTACATGTCTCTCTGTCAGTCTGTCTTCTCTTAACTTCTTACTACCTGTCTCTCTGTCAGTCTGTCATCTCTTAACTTCTTACTACCTGTCTCTCAGTCAGTCTGTCATCTCTTAACTTCGTACTACCTGTCTCTCTGTCAGTCTGTCATCTCTTAACTTCTAACTACCTGTCTCTCTGTCAGTTTGTCATCTCTTAACTTCTTACTACCTCTCTCTCAGTCAGTCTGTCTTCTCTTAACTTCTTACTACCTGTCTCTCTGTCAGTCTGTCATCTCTTAACTTCTTACTACCTGTCTCTCTGTCAGTCTGTCTTCTCTTAACTTCTTACTACCTGTCTCTCTGTCAGTCTGTCATCTCTTAACTTCTTACTACCTGTCTCTCAGTCAGTCTGTCTTCTCTTAACTTCTTACTACCTGTCTCTCAGTCAGTCTGTCTTCTCTTAACTTCTTACTACCTGTCTCTCCGTCAGTCAGTCAACTCTTAACTTATTACTACATGTCTCTCTGTCAGTCTGTCTTCTCTTAACTTCTTACTACCTGTCTCTCTGTCAGTCTGTCATCTCTTAACTTCTTACTACCTGTCTCTCAGTCAGTCTGTCATCTCTTAACTTTTTACTATTTGTCTCTCTTTCAGTCTCTCTTCTCTTAACTTCTTACTACCTGTCTCTCTGTCAGTCTTTCATCTCTTAACTTCTTACTACCTGTCTCTCAGTCAGTCTGTCATCTCTTAACTTTTTACTACTTGTCTCTCTTTCAGTCTGTCTTCTCTTAACTTCTTACTACCTGTCTCTCTGTCAGTCTGTCATCTCTTAACTTCTTACTATCTGTCTCTCTGTCAGTCTGTCTTCTCTTAACTTCTTAATACATGTCTCTCTATCAGTCTGTCTTCTCTTAACTTCTTACTACCTGTCTCTCTGTCAGTCTGTCATCTCTTAACTTCTTACTATCTCTCTCTCTGTCAGTCTGTGTTCTCTTAACTCCTTACTACCTGCCTCTCTGTCAGTCTGTCATCTCTTAACTTCTTACTACCTGTCTCTCTGTCAGTCTGTCTTCTCTTAACTTCTTACTACCTGTCTCTCAGTCCGTCTGTCTTCTCTTAACTTCTTACTACCTGCCTCTCTGTCAGTCTGTCATCTCTTAACTTCTTATTACCTGTCTCTCCGTCAGTCTGTCTTCTCTTAACTTCTTACTACCTCTCTCTCTGTCAGTCTGTCTTCTCTTAACTTCTTACTACCTGTCTCTCTGTCAGTCTGTCATCTCTTAACTTCTTACTACCTGTCTCTCAGTGAGTCTGTCTTCTCTTAACTTCTTACTACCTGTCTCTCAGTCAGTCTGTCTTCTCTTAACTTCTTACTACCTGTCTCTCTGTCAGTCTGTCATCTCTTAACTTCTTACTACATGTCTCTCTGTCAGTCTGTCTTATCTTAACTTCTTACTACCTGTCTCTCTGTCAGTCTGTCATCTCTTCACTTCTTACTACCTGTCTCTCAGTCAGTCTGTCATCTCTTAACTTTTTACTACTTGTCTCTCTTTCAGTCTCTCTTCTCTTAACTTCTTCTTACTACCTGTCTCTCTGTCAGTCTGTCTTCTATTAACATCTTGCTACCTGTCTCTCTGTCAGTCTGTCATGTCTCAACTTCTTACTACCTGTCTCTCAGTCAGTCTGTCTTCTCTTAACTTCTTACTACCTGTCTCTCAGTCAGTCTGTCTTCTCTTAACTTCTTACTACCTGTCTCTCAGTCAGTCTGTCTTCTCTTAACTTCTTACTACCTGTCTCTCTGTCAGTCTGTCATCTCTTAACTTCTTACTACCTGTCTCTCTGTCAGTCTGTCTTCTCTTAACTTCTTACTACCTGTCTCTCTGTCAGTCTGTCATCTCTTAACTTCTTACTACCTGTCTCTCAGTCAGTCTGTCTTCTCTTAACTTCTTACTACCTGTCTCTCAGTCAGTCTGTCTTCTCTTAACTTCTTACTACATGTCTCTCTGTCAGTCAGTCATCTCTTAACTTCTTACTACATGTCTCTCTGTCAGTCTGTCTTCTCTTAACTTCTTACTACCTGTCTCTCTGTCAGTCTGTCATCTCTTAACTTCTTACTACCTGTCTCTCAGTCAGTCTGTCATCTCTTAACTTTTTACTATTTGTCTCTCTTTCAGTCTCTCTTCTCTTAACTTCTTACTACCTGTCTCTCTGTCAGTCTTTCATCTCTTAACTTCTTACTACCTGTCTCTCTGTCAGTCTGTCTTCTCTTAACTTCTTACTACCTGTCTCACTGTCAGTCAGTCATCTCTTAACTTCTTACTACCTGTCTCTCTGTCAGTCTGTCAGCTCTTAACTTCTTACTACCTGTCTCTCTGTCAGTCTGTCTTCTATTAACTTCTTGCTACCTGTCTCTCTGTCAGTCTGTCATGTCTTAACTTCTTACTACCTGTCTCTCTGTCAGTCTGTCATCTCTTAACTTCTTACTACCTGTCTCTCTGTCAGTCTGTCTTCTCTTAACTTCTTAATACATGTCTCTCTGTCAGTCTGTCTTCTCTTAACTTCTTACTACCTGTCTCTCTGTCAGTCTTTCATCTCTTAACTTCTTACTATCTGTCTCTCATTCAGTCTGTCTTCTCTTAAATTCTTACTACCTGTCTCTCTGTCAGTGTGTCATCTCTTAACTTCTTACTACCTGTCTCTCTGTCAGTCTGTCTTCTCTTAACTTCTTACTACCTGTCTCTCTGTCAGTCTGTCATCTCTTAACTTCTTACTACCTGTCTCTCAGTCAGTCTGTCTTCTCTTAACTTCTTACTACCTGTCTCTCAGTCAGTCTGTCTTCTCTTAACTTCTTACTACATGTCTCTCTGTCAGTCAGTCATCTCTTAACTTCTTACTACATGTCTCTCTGTCAGTCTGTCTTCTCTTAACTTCTTACTACCTGTCTCTCTGTCAGTCTGTCATCTCTTAACTTCTTACTACCTGTCTCTCAGTCAGTCTGTCATCTCTTAACTTTTTACTATTTGTCTCTCTTTCAGTCTCTCTTCTCTTAACTTCTTACTACCTGTCTCTCTGTCAGTCTTTCATCTCTTAACTTCTTACTACCTGTCTCTCTGTCAGTCTTTCTTCTCTTAACTTCTTACTACCTGTCTCACTGTCAGTCAGTCATCTCTTAACTTCTTACTATCTGTCTCTCTGTCAGTCTGTCATCTCTTAACTACTTACTATCTGTCTCTCTGTCAGTCTGTGTTCTCTTAACTCCTTACTACCTGTCTCTCTGTCAGTCTGTCATCTCCTAACTTCTTGCTACATGTCTCTCTGTCAGTCTCTCTTCTCTTAACTTCTTACTACCTGTCTCTCTGTCAGTCTGTCATCTCTTAACTTCTTACTACCTGTCTCTCTGTCAGTCTGTCTTCTCTTAACTTCTTACTACCTGTCTCTCTGTCAGTCTCTCTTCTCTTAACTTCTTACTACCTGTCTCTCAGTCAGTCTGTCATCTCTTAACTTTTTACTATCTGTCTCTCATTCAGTCTCTCTTCTCTTAACTTCTTACTACCTGTCTCTCTGTCAGTCTGTCATCTCTTAACTTCTTACTACCTGTCTCTCTGTCAGTCTGTCATCTCTTAACTTCTAACTACCTGTCTCTCTGTCAGTTTGTCATCTCTTAACTTCTTACTACCTCTCTCTCAGTCAGTCTGTCTTCTCTTAACTTCTTACTACCTGTCTCTCTGTCAGTCTGTCTTCGCTTAACTTCTTACAACCTGTCTCACTGTCAGTCTGTCATCTCTTAACTTCTTACTACCTGTCTCTCTGTCAGTCTGTCATCTCTTAACTTCTTTCTACCTGTCTCTCTGTCAGTCTGTCTTCTATTAACTTCTTGCTACCTGTCTCTCTGTCAGTCTGTCATGTCTTAACTTCTTACTACCTGTCTCTCTGTCAGTCTGTCATCTCTTAACTTCTTACTACCTGTCTCTCTGTCAGTCTGTCTTCTCTTAACTTCTTACTACATGTCTCTCTGTCAGTCTGTCTTCTCTTAACTTCTTACTATCTGTCTCTCTGTCAGTCTGTGTTCTCTTAACTCCTTACTACCTGTCTCTCTGTCAGTCTGTCATCTCTTAACTTCTTACTACCTGTCTCTCTGTCAGTCTGTCTTCTATTAACTTCTAAACTACCTGTCTCTCTGTCAGTCTGTCATGTCTTAACTTCTTACTACCTGTCTCTCTGTCAGTCTGTCTTCTCTTAACTTCTTACTACATGTCTCTCTGTCAGACTGTCTTCTCTTAACTTCTTACTATCTGTCTCTCTGTCAGTCTCTCATCTCTTAACTTTTTACTATTTGTCTCTCTTTCAGTCTCTCTTCTCTTAACTTCTTACTACCTGTCTCTCTGTCAGTCTTTCATCTCTTAACTTCTTACTACCTGTCTCTCTGTCAGTCTGTCTTCTCTTAACTTCTTACTACCTGTCTCACTGTCAGTCAGTCATCTCTTAACTTCTTACTACCTGTCTCTCTGTCAGTCTGTCAGCTTTTAACTTCTTACTACCTGTCTCTCTGTCAGTCTGTCTTCTATTAACTTCTTGCTACCTGTCTCTCTGTCAGTCTGTCATGTCTTAACTTCTTACTACCTGTCTCTCTGTCAGTCTGTCATCTCTTAACTTCTTACTACCTGTCTCTCTGTCAGTCTGTGTTCTCTTAACTCCTTACTACCTGCCTCTCTGTCAGTCTGTCATCTCTTAACTTCTTACTAACTGTCTCTCTGTCAGTCTGTCTTCTTTTAACTTCTTACTACCTGTCTCTCAGTCAGTCTGTCATCTCTTAACTTTTTACTACTTGTCTCTCATTCAGTCTCTCTTCTCTTAACTTCTTACTACCTGTCTCTCTGTCAGTCTTTCATCTCTTAACTTCTTACTACCTGTCTCTCTGTCAGTCTGTCATCTCTTAACTTCTTACTATCTGTCTCTCTGTCAGTCTGTCATCTCTTAACTACTTACTATCTGTCTCTCTGTCAGTCTGTGTTCTCTTAACTCCTTACTACCTGTCTCTCTGTCAGTCTGTCATCTCCTAACTTCTTGCTACATGTCTCTCTGTCAGTCTCTCTTCTCTTAACTTCTTACTACCTGTCTCTCTGTCAGTCTGTCATCTCTTAACTTCTTACTACCTGTCTCTCTGTCAGTCTGTCTTCTCTTAACTTCTTACTACCTGTCTCTCTGTCAGTCTCTCTTCTCTTAACTTCTTACTACCTGTCTCTCAGTCAGTCTGTCATCTCTTAACTTTTTACTATCTGTCTCTCATTCAGTCTCTCTTCTCTTAACTTCTTACTACCTGTCTCTCTGTCAGTCTGTCATCTCTTAACTTCTTACTACCTGTCTCTCTGTCAGTCTGTCATCTCTTAACTTCTAACTACCTGTCTCTCTGTCAGTTTGTCATCTCTTAACTTCTTACTACCTCTCTCTCAGTCAGTCTGTCTTCTCTTAACTTCTTACTACCTGTCTCTCTGTCAGTCTGTCATCTCTTAACTTCTTACTACCTGTCTCTCAGTCAGTCTGTCTTCTCTTAACTTCTTACTACCTGTCTCTCAGTCAGTCTGTCTTCTCTTAACTTCTTACTAGCTGCCTCTCTGTCAGTCTGTCATCTCTTAACTTCTTACTACCTGTCTCTCTGTCAGTCTGTCTTCTCTTAACTTCTTACTACCTGTCTCTCTGTCAGTCTGTCTTCTCTTAACTTCTTACTACCTGTCTCTCTGTCAGTCTCTCTTCTCTTAACTTCTTACTACCTGTCTCTCAGTCAGTCTGTCATCTCTTAACTTTTTACTATCTGTCTCTCATTCAGTCTCTCTTCTCTTAACTTCTTACTACCTGTCTCTCTGTCAGTCTGTCATCTCTTAACTTCTTACTACCTGTCTCTCTGTCAGTCTGTCATCTCTTAACTTCTAACTACCTGTCTCTCTGTCAGTTTGTCATCTCTTAACTTCTTACTACCTGTCTCTCAGTCAGTCTGTCTTCTCTTAACTTCTTACTACCTGTCTCTCTGTCAGTCTGTCATCTCTTAACTTCTTACTACCTGTCTCTCAGTCAGTCTGTCATCTCTTAACTTTTTACTACTTGTCTCTCTTTCAGTCTCTCTTCTCTTAACTTCTTACTACCTGTCTCTCTGTCAGTCTTTCATCTCTTAACTTCTTACTACCTGTCTCTCTGTCAGTCTGTCTTCTATTAACTTCTTGCTACCTGTCTCTCTGTCAGTCTGTCATGTCTTAACTTCTTACTACCTGTCTCTCTGTCAGTCTGTCATCTCTTAACTTCTTACTACCTGTCTCTCTGTCAGTCTGTCTTCTCTTAACTTCTTACTACATGTCTCTCTGTCAGTCTGTCTTCTCTTAACTTCTTACTACCTGTCTCTCTGTCAGTCTGTCATCTCTTAACTTCTTACTATCTGTCTCTCTGTCAGTCTGTCATGTCTTAACTTCTTACTACCTGTCTCTCTGTCAGTCTGTCATCTCTTAACTTCTTACTACCTGTCTCTCTGTCAGTCTGTCTTGTCTTAACTTCTTACTACATGTCTCTCTGTCAGTCTGTCTTCTCTTAACTTCTTACTACCTGTCTCTCTGTCAGTCTGTCATCTCTTAACTTCTTACTACCTGTCTCTCTGTCAGTCTGTCATCTCTTAACTTTTTACTATCTGTCTCTCATTCAGTCTCTCTTCTCTTAACTTCTTACTACCTGTCTCTCTGTCAGTCTGTCATCTCTTAACTTCTTACTACCTGTCTCTCTGTCAGTCTGTCATCTCTTAACTTCTAACTACCTGTCTCTCTGTCAGTTTGTCATCTCTTAACTTCTTACTACCTCTCTCTCAGTCAGTCTGTCTTCTCTTAACTTCTTACTACCTGTCTCTCTGTCAGTCTGTCTTCGCTTAACTTCTTACAACCTGTCTCACTGTCAGTCTGTCATCTCTTAACTTCTTACTACCTGTCTCTCTGTCAGTCTGTCATCTCTTAACTTCTTACTACCTGTCTCTCTGTCAGTCTGTCTTCTATTAACTTCTTGCTACCTGTCTCTCTGTCAGTCTGTCATGTCTTAACTTCTTACTACCTGTCTCTCTGTCAGTCTGTCATCTCTTAACTTCTTACTACCTGTCTCTCTGTCAGTCTGTGTTCTCTTAACTCCTTACTACCTGCCTCTCTGTCAGTCTGTCATCTCTTAACTTCTTACTAACTGTCTCTCTGTCAGTCTGTCTTCTCTTAACTTCTTACTACCTGTCTCTCTGTCAGTCTATCATCTCTTAACTTCTTACTATCTGTCTCTCATTCAGTCTGTCTTCTCTTAAATTCTTACTACCTGTCTCTCTGTCAGTGTGTCATCTCTTAACTTCTTACTACCTGTCTCTCTGTCAGTCTGTCATCTCTTAACTTTTTACTATCTGTCTCTCTGTCAGTCTGCCATCTCTTAACTTCTAACTACCTGTCTCTCTGTCAGTTTGTCATCTCTTAACTTCTTACTACCTCTCTCTCAGTCAGTCTGTCTTCTCTTAACTTCTTACTACCTGTCTCTCTGTCAGTCTGTCTTCGCTTAACTTCTTACAACCTGTCTCACTGTCAGTCTGTCATCTCTTAACTTCTTACTACCTGTCTCTCTGTCAGTCTGTCATCTCTTAACTTCTTTCTACCTGTCTCTCTGTCAGTCTGTCTTCTATTAACTTCTTGCTACCTGTCTCTCTGTCAGTCTGTCATGTCTTAACTTCTTACTACCTGTCTCTCTGTCAGTCTGTCATCTCTTAACTTCTTACTACCTGTCTCTCTGTCAGTCTGTCTTCTATTAACTTCTTGCTACCTGTCTCTCTGTCTGTCTGTCATGTCTTAACTTCTTACTACCTGTCTCTCTGTCAGTCTGTCATCTCTTAACTTCTTACTACCTGTCTCTCTGTCAGTCTGTGTTCTCTTAACTCCTTACTACCTGCCTCTCTGTCAGTCTGTCATCTCTTAACTTCTTACTAACTGTCTCTCTGTCAGTCTGTCTTCTTTTAACTTCTTACTACCTGTCTCTCAGTCAGTCTGTCATCTCTTAACTTTTTACTACTTGTCTCTCTTTCAGTCTCTCTTCTCTTAACTTCTTACTACCTGTCTCTCTGTCAGTCTTTCATCTCTTAACTTCTTACTACCTGTCTCTCTGTCAGTCTGTCATCTCTTAACTTCTTACTATCTGTCTCTCTGTCAGTCTGTCATCTCTTAACTACTTACTATATGTCTCTCTGTCAGTCTGTGTTCTCTTAACTCCTTACTACCTGTCTCTCTGTCAGTCTGTCATCTCCTAACTTCTTGCTACATGTCTCTCTGTCAGTCTCTCTTCTCTTAACTTCTTACTACCTGTCTCTCTGTCAGTCTGTCATCTCTTAACTTCTTACTACCTGTCTCTCTGTCAGTCTGTCTTCTCTTAACTTCTTACTACCTGTCTCTCTGTCAGTCTCTCTTCTCTTAACTTCTTACTACCTGTCTCTCAGTCAGTCTGTCATCTCTTAACTTTTTACTATCTGTCTCTCATTCAGTCTCTCTTCTCTTAACTTCTTACTACCTGTCTCTCTGTCAGTCTGTCATCTCTTAACTTCTTACTACCTGTCTCTCTGTCAGTCTGTCATCTCTTAACTTCTAACTACCTGTCTCTCTGTCAGTTTGTCATCTCTTAACTTCTTACTACCTCTCTCTCAGTCAGTCTGTCTTCTCTTAACTTCTTACTACCTGTCTCTCTGTCAGTCTGTCATCTCTTAACTTCTTACTACCTGTCTCTCAGTCAGTCTGTCTTCTCTTAACTTCTTACTACCTGTCTCTCAGTCAGTCTGTCTTCTCTTAACTTCTTACTAGCTGCCTCTCTGTCAGTCTGTCATCTCTTAACTTCTTACTACCTGTCTCTCTGTCAGTCTGTCTTCTCTTAACTTCTTACTACCTGTCTCTCTGTCAGTCTGTCTTCTCTTAACTTCTTACTACCTGTCTCTCTGTCAGTCTCTCTTCTCTTAACTTCTTACTACCTGTCTCTCAGTCAGTCTGTCATCTCTTAACTTTTTACTATCTGTCTCTCATTCAGTCTCTCTTCTCTTAACTTCTTACTACCTGTCTCTCTGTCAGTCTGTCATCTCTTAACTTCTTACTACCTGTCTCTCTGTCAGTCTGTCATCTCTTAACTTCTAACTACCTGTCTCTCTGTCAGTTTGTCATCTCTTAACTTCTTACTACCTGTCTCTCAGTCAGTCTGTCTTCTCTTAACTTCTTACTACCTGTCTCTCTGTCAGTCTGTCATCTCTTAACTTCTTACTACCTGTCTCTCAGTCAGTCTGTCATCTCTTAACTTTTTACTACTTGTCTCTCTTTCAGTCTCTCTTCTCTTAACTTCTTACTACCTGTCTCTCTGTCAGTCTTTCATCTCTTAACTTCTTACTACCTGTCTCTCTGTCAGTCTGTCTTCTATTAACTTCTTGCTACCTGTCTCTCTGTCAGTCTGTCATGTCTTAACTTCTTACTACCTGTCTCTCTGTCAGTCTGTCATCTCTTAACTTCTTACTACCTGTCTCTCTGTCAGTCTGTCTTCTCTTAACTTCTTACTACATGTCTCTCTGTCAGTCTGTCTTCTCTTAACTTCTTACTACCTGTCTCTCTGTCAGTCTGTCATCTCTTAACTTCTTACTATCTGTCTCTCTGTCAGTCTGTCATGTCTTAACTTCTTACTACCTGTCTCTCTGTCAGTCTGTCATCTCTTAACTTCTTACTACCTGTCTCTCTGTCAGTCTGTCTTGTCTTAACTTCTTACTACATGTCTCTCTGTCAGTCTGTCTTCTCTTAACTCCTTACTACCTGTCTCTCTGTCAGTCTGTCATCTCTTAACTTCTTACTACCTGTCTCTCTGTCAGTCTGTCATCTCTTAACTTTTTACTATCTGTCTCTCATTCAGTCTCTCTTCTCTTAACTTCTTACTACCTGTCTCTCTGTCAGTCTGTCATCTCTTAACTTCTTACTACCTGTCTCTCTGTCAGTCTGTCATCTCTTAACTTCTAACTACCTGTCTCTCTGTCAGTTTGTCATCTCTTAACTTCTTACTACCTCTCTCTCAGTCAGTCTGTCTTCTCTTAACTTCTTACTACCTGTCTCTCTGTCAGTCTGTCTTCGCTTAACTTCTTACAACCTGTCTCACTGTCAGTCTGTCATCTCTTAACTTCTTACTACCTGTCTCTCTGTCAGTCTGTCATCTCTTAACTTCTTACTACCTGTCTCTCTGTCAGTCTGTCTTCTATTAACTTCTTGCTACCTGTCTCTCTGTCAGTCTGTCATGTCTTAACTTCTTACTACCTGTCTCTCTGTCAGTCTGTCATCTCTTAACTTCTTACTACCTGTCTCTCTGTCAGTCTGTGTTCTCTTAACTCCTTACTACCTGCCTCTCTGTCAGTCTGTCATCTCTTAACTTCTTACTAACTGTCTCTCTGTCAGTCTGTCTTCTCTTAACTTCTTACTACCTGTCTCTCTGTCAGTCTATCATCTCTTAACTTCTTACTATCTGTCTCTCATTCAGTCTGTCTTCTCTTAAATTCTTACTACCTGTCTCTCTGTCAGTGTGTCATCTCTTAACTTCTTACTACCTGTCTCTCTGTCAGTCTGTCATCTCTTAACTTTTTACTATCTGTCTCTCTGTCAGTCTGCCATCTCTTAACTTCTAACTACCTGTCTCTCTGTCAGTTTGTCATCTCTTAACTTCTTACTACCTCTCTCTCAGTCAGTCTGTCTTCTCTTAACTTCTTACTACCTGTCTCTCTGTCAGTCTGTCTTCGCTTAACTTCTTACAACCTGTCTCACTGTCAGTCTGTCATCTCTTAACTTCTTACTACCTGTCTCTCTGTCAGTCTGTCATCTCTTAACTTCTTTCTACCTGTCTCTCTGTCAGTCTGTCTTCTATTAACTTCTTGCTACCTGTCTCTCTGTCAGTCTGTCATGTCTTAACTTCTTACTACCTGTCTCTCTGTCAGTCTGTCATCTCTTAACTTCTTACTACCTGTCTCTCTGTCAGTCTGTCTTCTATTAACTTCTTGCTACCTGTCTCTCTGTCTGTCTGTCATGTCTTAACTTCTTACTACCTGTCTCTCTGTCAGTCTGTCATCTCTTAACTTCTTACTACCTGTCTCTCTGTCAGTCTGTGTTCTCTTAACTCCTTACTACCTGCCTCTCTGTCAGTCTGTCATCTCTTAACTTCTTACTAACTGTCTCTCTGTCAGTCTGTCTTCTTTTAACTTCTTACTACCTGTCTCTCAGTCAGTCTGTCATCTCTTAACTTTTTACTACTTGTCTCTCTTTCAGTCTCTCTTCTCTTAACTTCTTACTACCTGTCTCTCTGTCAGTCTTTCATCTCTTAACTTCTTACTACCTGTCTCTCTGTCAGTCTGTCATCTCTTAACTTCTTACTATCTGTCTCTCTGTCAGTCTGTCATCTCTTAACTACTTACTATATGTCTCTCTGTCAGTCTGTGTTCTCTTAACTCCTTACTACCTGTCTCTCTGTCAGTCTGTCATCTCCTAACTTCTTGCTACATGTCTCTCTGTCAGTCTCTCTTCTCTTAACTTCTTACTACCTGTCTCTCTGTCAGTCTGTCATCTCTTAACTTCTTACTACCTGTCTCTCTGTCAGTCTGTCTTCTCTTAACTTCTTACTACCTGTCTCTCTGTCAGTCTCTCTTCTCTTAACTTCTTACTACCTGTCTCTCAGTCAGTCTGTCATCTCTTAACTTTTTACTATCTGTCTCTCATTCAGTCTCTCTTCTCTTAACTTCTTACTACCTGTCTCTCTGTCAGTCTGTCATCTCTTAACTTCTTACTACCTGTCTCTCTGTCAGTCTGTCATCTCTTAACTTCTAACTACCTGTCTCTCTGTCAGTTTGTCATCTCTTAACTTCTTACTACCTCTCTCTCAGTCAGTCTGTCTTCTCTTAACTTCTTACTACCTGTCTCTCTGTCAGTCTGTCATGTCTTAACTTCTTACTACCTGTCTCTCAGTCAGTCTGTCTTCTCTTAACTTCTTACTACCTGTCGCTCAGTCAGTCTGTCTTCTCTTAACTTCTTACTAGCTGCCTCTCTGTCAGTCTGTCATCTCTTAACTTCTTACTACCTGTCTCTCTGTCAGTCTGTCTTCTCTTAACTTCTTACTACCTGTCTCTCTGTCAGTCTGTCTTCTCTTAACTTCTTACTACCTGTCTCTCTGTCAGTCTGTCATCTCTTAACTTCTTACTACCTGTCTCTCTGTCAGTCTCTCTTCTCTTAACTTCTTACTACCTGTCTCTCTGTCAGTCTGTCATCTCTTAACTTCTTACTACCTGTCTCTCTGTCAGTCTGTCTTCTCTTAACTTCTTACTACCTGTCTCTCTGTCAGTCTCTCTTCTCTTAACTTCTTACTACCTGTCTCTCAGTCAGTCTGTCATCTCTTAACTTTTTACTATCTGTCTCTCATTCAGTCTCTCTTCTCTTAACTTCTTACTACCTGTCTCTCTGTCAGTCTGTCATCTCTTAACTTCTTACTACCTGTCTCTCTGTCAGTCTGTCATCTCTTAACTTCTAACTACCTGTCTCTCTGTCAGTTTGTCATCTCTTAACTTCTTACTACCTGTCTCTCAGTCAGTCTGTCTTCTCTTAACTTCTTACTACCTGTCTCTCTGTCAGTCTGTCATCTCTTAACTTCTTACTACCTGTCTCTCAGTCAGTCTGTCATCTCTTAACTTTTTACTACTTGTCTCTCTTTCAGTCTCTCTTCTCTTAACTTCTTACTACCTGTCTCTCTGTCAGTCTTTCATCTCTTAACTTCTTACTACCTGTCTCTCTGTCAGTCTGTCTTCTATTAACTTCTTGCTACCTGTCTCTCTGTCAGTCTGTCATGTCTTAACTTCTTACTACCTGTCTCTCTGTCAGTCTGTCATCTCTTAACTTCTTACTACCTGTCTCTCTGTCAGTCTGTCTTCTCTTAACTTCTTACTACATGTCTCTCTGTCAGTCTGTCTTCTCTTAACTTCTTACTACCTGTCTCTCTGTCAGTCTGTCATCTCTTAACTTCTTACTATCTGTCTCTCTGTCAGTCTGTCATGTCTTAACTTCTTACTACCTGTCTCTCTGTCAGTCTGTCATCTCTTAACTTCTTACTACCTGTCTCTCTGTCAGTCTGTCTTCTCTTAACTTCTTACTACATGTCTCTCTGTCAGTCTGTCTTCTCTTAACTCCTTACTACCTGTCTCTCTGTCAGTCTGTCATCTCTTAACTTCTAACTACCTGTCTCTCTGTCAGTCTGTCATCTCTTAACTTTTTACTATCTGTCTCTCATTCAGTCTCTCTTCTCTTAACTTCTTACTACCTGTCTCTCTGTCAGTCTGTCATCTCTTAACTTCTTACTACCTGTCTCTCTGTCAGTCTGTCATCTCTTAACTTCTAACTACCTGTCTCTCTGTCAGTTTGTCATCTCTTAACTTCTTACTACCTCTCTCTCAGTCAGTCTGTCTTCTCTTAACTTCTTACTACCTGTCTCTCTGTCAGTCTGTCTTCGCTTAACTTCTTACAACCTGTCTCACTGTCAGTCTGTCATCTCTTAACTTCTTACTACCTGTCTCTCTGTCAGTCTGTCATCTCTTAAATTCTTACTACCTGTCTCTCTGTCAGTCTGTCTTCTATTAACTTCTTGCTACCTGTCTCTCTGTCAGTCTGTCATGTCTTAACTTCTTACTACCTGTCTCTCTGTCAGTATGTCATCTCTTAACTTCTTACTACCTGTCTCTCTGTCAGTCTGTGTTCTCTTAACTCCTTACTACCTGCCTCTCTGTCAGTCTGTCATCTCTTAACTTCTTACTAACTGTCTCTCTGTCAGTCTGTCTTCTCTTAACTTCTTACTACCTGTCTCTCTGTCAGTCTATCATCTCTTAACTTCTTACTATCTGTCTCTCATTCAGTCTGTCTTCTCTTAAATTCTTACTACCTGTCTCTCTGTCAGTGTGTCATCTCTTAACTTCTTACTACCTGTCTCTCTGTCAGTCTGTCATCTCTTAACTTTTTACTATCTGTCTCTCTGTCAGTCTGCCATCTCTTAACTTCTAACTACCTGTCTCTCTGTCAGTTTGTCATCTCTTAACTTCTTACTAACTCTCTCTCAGTCAGTCTGTCTTCTCTTAACTTCTTACTACCTGTCTCTCTGTCAGTCTGTCTTCGCTTAACTTCTTACAACCTGTCTCACTGTCAGTCTGTCATCTCTTAACTTCTTACTACCTGTCTCTCTGTCAGTCTGTCATCTCTTAACTTCTTTCTACCTGTCTCTCTGTCAGTCTGTCTTCTATTAACTTCTTGCTACCTGTCTCTCTGTCAGTCTGTCATGTCTTAACTTCTTACTACCTGTCTCTCTGTCAGTCTGTCATCTCTTAACTTCTTACTACCTGTCTCTCTGTCAGTCTGTCTTCTCTTAACTTCTTACTACATGTCTCTCTGTCAGTCTGTCTTCTCTTAACTTCTTACTATCTGTCTCTCTGTCAGTCTGTGTTCTCTTAACTCCTTACTACCTGTCTCTCTGTCAGTCTGTCATCTCTTAACTTCTTACTACCTGTCTCTCTGTCAGTCTGTCTTCTATTAACTTCTTACTACCTGTCTCTCTGTCAGTCTGTCATGTCTTAACTTCTTACTACCTGTCTCTCTGTCAGTCTGTCTTCTCTTAACTTCTTACTACATGTCTCTCTGTCAGACTGTCTTCTCTTAACTTCTTACTATCTGTCTCTCTGTCAGTCTCTCATCTCTTAACTTTTTACTATTTGTCTCTCTTTCAGTCTCTCTTCTCTTAACTTCTTACTACCTGTCTCTCTGTCAGTCTTTCATCTCTTAACTTCTTACTACCTGTCTCTCTGTCAGTCTGTCTTCTCTTAACTTCTTACTACCTGTCTCACTGTCAGTCAGTCATCTCTTAACTTCTTACTACCTGTCTCTCTGTCAGTCTGTCAGCTTTTAACTTCTTACTACCTGTCTCTCTGTCAGTCTGTCTTCTATTAACTTCTTGCTACCTGTCTCTCTGTCAGTCTGTCATGTCTTAACTTCTTACTACCTGTCTCTCTGTCAGTCTGTCATCTCTTAACTTCTTACTACCTGTCTCTCTGTCAGTCTGTGTTCTCTTAACTCCTTACTACCTGCCTCTCTGTCAGTCTGTCATCTCTTAACTTCTTACTAACTGTCTCTCTGTCAGTCTGTCTTCTTTTAACTTCTTACTACCTGTCACTCAGTCAGTCTGTCATCTCTTAACATTTTACTACTTGTCTCTCTTTCAGTCTCTCTTCTCTTAACTTCTTACTACCTGTCTCTCTGTCAGTCTTTCATCTCTTAACTTCTTACTACCTGTCTCTCTGTCAGTCTGTCATCTCTTAACTTCTAACTACCTGTCTCTCTGTCAGTTTGTCATCTCTTAACTTCTTACTACCTCTCTCTCAGTCAGTCTGTCTTCTCTTAACTTCTTACTACCTGTCTCTCTGTCAGTCTGTCTTCGCTTAACTTCTTACAACCTGTCTCACTGTCAGTCTGTCATCTCTTAACTTCTTACTACCTGTCTCTCTGTCAGTCTGTCATCTCTTAACTTCTTACTACCTGTCTCTCTGTCAGTCTGTCTTCTATTAACTTCTTGCTACCTGTCTCTCTGTCAGTCTGTCATGTCTTAACTTCTTACTACCTGTCTCTCTGTCAGTCTGTCATCTCTTAACTTCTTACTACCTGTCTCTCTGTCAGTCTGTGTTCTCTTAACTCCTTACTACCTGCCTCTCTGTCAGTCTGTCATCTCTTAACTTCTTACTAACTGTCTCTCTGTCAGTCTGTCTTCTCTTAACTTCTTACTATCTGTCTCTCATTCAGTCTGTCTTCTCTTAAATTCTTACTACCTGTCTCTCTGTCAGTGTGTCATCTCTTAACTTCTTACTACCTGTCGCTCTGTCAGTCTGTCATCTCTTAACTTCTTACTATCTGTCTCTCTGTCAGTCTGTCATGTCTTAACTTCTTACTACCTGTCTCTCTGTCAGTCTGTCATCTCTTAACTTCTTACTACCTGTCTCTCTGTCAGTCTGTCTTCTCTTAACTTCTTACTACATGTTTCTCTGTCAGTCTGTCTTCTCTTAACTCCTTACTACCTGTCTCTCTGTCAGTCTGTCATCTCTTAACTTCTTACTACCTGTCTCTCTGTCAGTCTGTCATCTCTTAACTTTTTACTATCTGTCTCTCATTCAGTCTCTCTTCTCTTAACTTCTTACTACCTGTCTCTCTGTCAGTCTGTCATCTCTTAACTTCTTACTACCTGTCTCTCTGTCAGTCTGTCATCTCTTAACTTCTTACTACCTGTCTCTCTGTCAGTCTGTCTTCTATTAACTTCTTGCTACCTGTCTCTCTGTCAGTCTGTCATGTCTTAACTTCTTACTACCTGTCTCTCTGTCAGTCTGTCATCTCTTAACTTCTTACTACCTGTCTCTCTGTCAGTCTGTGTTCTCTTAACTCCTTACTACCTGCCTCTCTGTCAGTCTGTCATCTCTTAACTTCTTACTAACTGTCTCTCTGTCAGTCTGTCTTCTCTTAACTTCTTACTACCTGTCTCTCAGTCAGTCTCTCTTCTCTTGACTTCTTACTACCTGTCTCTCTGTCAGTCTGTCATCTCTTAACTTCTTACTACCTGTCTCTCTGTCAGTCTGTGTTCTCTTAACTCCTTACTACCTGCCTCTCTGTCAGTCTGTCATCTCTTAACTTCTTACTAACTTTCTCTCTGTCAGTCTGTCATCTCTTAACTTTTTACTACTTGTCTCTCTTTCAGTCTCTCTTCTCTTGACTTCTTACTACCTGTCTCTCTGTCAGTCTTTCATCTCTTAACTTCTTACTACCTGTCTCTCTGTCAGTCTGTCATCTCTTAACTTCTTACTACCTGTCTCTCTGTCAGTCTGTCATCTCTTAACTACTTACTATCTGTCTCTCTGTCAGTCTGTGTTCTCTTAACTCCTTACTACCTGTCTCTCTGTCAGTCTGTCATCTCCTAACTTCTTGATACATGTCTCTCTGTCAGTCTCTCTTCTCTTAACTTCTTACTACCTGTCTCTCTGTCAGTCTGTCATCTCTTAACTTCTTACTACCTGTCTCTCTGTCAGTCTGTCTTCTCTTAACTTCTTACTACCTGTCTCTCTGTCAGTCTGTCATCGCTTAACTTCTTACTACCTGTCTCTCAGTCAGTCTGTCTTCTCTTAACTTCTTACTTCCTGTCTCTCAGTCAGTCTGTCTTCTCTTAACTTCTTACTAGCTGCCTCTCTGTCAGTCTGTCATCTCTTAACTTCTTACTACCTGTCTCTCTGTCAGTCTGTCTTCTCTTAACTTCTTACTACCTGTCTCTCTGTCAGTCTGTCTTCTCTTAACTTCTTACTACCTGTCTCTCTGTCAGTCTGTCATCTCTTAACTTCTTACTACCTGTCTCTCAGTCAGTCTGTCTTCTCTTAACTTCTTACTACCTGTCTCTCAGTCAGTCTGTCATCTCTTAACTTTTTACTACTTGTCTCTCTTTCAGTCTCTCTTCTCTTAACTTCTTACTACCTGTCTCTCTGTCAGTCTTTCATCTCTTAACTTCTTACTACCTGTCTCTCTGTCAGTCTGTCTTCTCTTAACTTCTTACAACCTGTCTCACTGTCAGTCTGTCATCTCTTAACTTCTTACTACCTGTCTCTCTGTCAGTCTGTCTTCTATTAACTTCTTGCTACCTGTCTCTCTGTCAGTCTGTCATGTCTTAACTTCTTACTACCTGTCTCTCTGTCACTCTGTCATCTCTTAACTTCTTACTACCTGTCTCTCTGTCAGTCTGTCTTCTCTTAACTTCTTACTACATGTCTCTCTGTCAGTCTGTCTTCTCTTAACTTCTTGCTACCTGTCTCTCTGTCAGTCTGTCTTCTATTAACTTCTTACTATCTGTCTCTCTGTCAGTCTGTCATGTCTTAACTTCTTACTACCTGTCTCTCTGTCAGTCTGTCATCTCTTAACTTCTTACTACCTGTCTCTCTGTCAGTCTGTCTTCTCTTAACTTCTTACTACATGTCTCTCTGTCAGTCTGTCTTCTCTTAACTTCTTACTACCTGTCTCTCTGTCAGTCTGTCATCTCTTAACTTCTTACTACCTGTCTCTCTGTCAGTCTGTCATCTCTTAACTTTTTACTATCTGTCTCTCATTCAGTCTCTCTTCTCTTAACTTCTTACTACCTGTCTCTCTGTCAGTCTGTCATCTCTTAACTTCTTACTACCTGTCTCTCTGTCAGTCTGTCATCTCTTAACTTCTAACTACCTGTCTCTCTGTCAGTTTGTCACCTCTTAACTTCTTACTACCTCTCTCTCAGTCAGTCTGTCTTCTCTTAACTTCTTACTACCTGTCTCTCTGTCAGTCTGTCATCTCTTAACTTCTTACTACCTGTCTCTCAGTCAGTCTGTCATCTCTTAACTTTTTACTACTTGTCTCTCTTTCAGTCTCTCTTCTCTTAACTTCTTACTACCTGTCTCTCTGTCAGTCTGTCTTCTCTTAACTTCTTACTACATGTCTCTCTGTCAGTCTGTCTTCTCTTAACTTCTTGCTACCTGTCTCTCTGTCAGTCTGTCTTCTATTAACTTCTTACTATCTGTCTCTCTGTCAGTCTGTCATGTCTTAACCTCTTACTACCTGTCTCTCTGTCAGTCTGTCATCTCTTAACTTCTTACTACCTGTCTCTCTGTCAGTCTGTCTTCTCTTAACTTCTTACTACATGTCTCTCTGTCAGTCTGTCTTCTCTTAACTTCTTACTACCTGTCTCTCTGTCAGTCTGTCATCTCTTAACTTCTTACTACCTGTCTCTCTGTCAGTCTGTCATCTCTTAACTTGTTACTATCTGTCTCTCATTCAGTCTCTCTTCTCTTAACTTCTTACTACCTGTCTCTCTGTCAGTCTGTCATCTCTTAACTTCTTACTACCTGTCTCTCTGTCAGTCTGTCATCTCTTAACTTCTAACTACCTGTCTCTCTGTCAGTTTGTCACCTCTTAACTTCTTACTACCTCTCTCTCAGTCAGTCTGTCTTCTCTTAACTTCTTACTACCTGTCTCTCTGTCAGTCTGTCATCTCTTAACTTCTTACTACCTGTCTCTCAGTCAGTCTGTCATCTCTTAACTTTTTACTACTTGTCTCTCTTTCAGTCTCTCTTCTCTTAACTTCTTACTACCTGTCTCTCTGTCAGTCTGTCTTCTATTAACTTCTTGCTACCTGTCTCTCTGTCAGTCTGTCATGTCTTAACTTCTTACTACCTGTCTCTCAGTCAGTCTGTCTTCTCTTAACTTCTTACTACATGTCTCTCTGTCAGTCTGTCTTCTCTTAACTTCTTACTACCTGTCTCTCTGTCAGTCTGTCATCTCTTAACTTCTTACTACCTGTCTCTCAGTCAGTCTGTCATCTCTTAACTTTTTACTACTTGTCTCTCTTTCAGTCTCTCTTCTCTTAACTTCTTACTACCTGTCTCTCTGTCAGTCTGTCTTCTATTAACTTCTTGCTACCTGTCTCTCTGTCAGTCTGTCATGTCTTAACTTCTTACTACCTGTCTCTCAGTCAGTCTGTCTTCTCTTAACTTCTTACTACCTGTCTCTCAGTCAGTCTGTCTTCTCTTAACTTCTTACTAGCTGTCTCTCAGTCAGTCTGTCTTCTCTTAACTTCTTACTACCTGTCTCTCTGTCAGTCTGTCATCTCTTTACTTCTTACTACCTGTCTCTCTGTCAGTCTGTCTTCTCTTAACTTCTTACTACCTGTCTCTCTGTCAGTCTGTCATCTCTTAACTTCTTACTACCTGTCTCTCAGTCAGTCTGTCTTCTCTTAACTTCTTACTACCTGTCTCTCAGTCAGTCTGTCTTCTCTTAACTTCTTACTACCTGTCTCTCTGTCAGTCAGTCATCTCTTAACTTCTTACTACATGTCTCTCTGTCAGTCTGTCTTCTCTTAACTTCTTACTACCTGTCTCTCTGTCAGTCTGTCATCTCTTAACTTCTTACTACCTGTCTCTCAGTCAGTCTGTCATCTCTTAACTTTTTACTATTTGTCTCTCTTTCAGTCTCTCTTCTCTTAACTTCTTACTACCTGTCTCTCTGTCAGTCTTTCATCTCTTAACTTCTTACTACCTGTCTCTCTGTCAGTCTGTCTTCTCTTAACTTCTTACTACCTGTCTCACTGTCAGTCAGTCATCTCTTAACTTCTTACTACCTGTCTCTCTGTCAGTCTGTCAGCTCTTAACTTCTTACTACCTGTCTCTCTGTCAGTCTGTCTTCTATTAACTTCTTGCTACCTGTCTCTCTGTCAGTCTGTCATGTCTTAACTTCTTACTACCTGTCTCTCTGTCAGTCTGTCATCTCTTAACTTCTTACTACCTGTCTCTCTGTCAGTCTGTCTTCTCTTAACTTCTTACTACATGTCTCTCTGTCAGTCTGTCTTCTCTTAACTTCTTACTACCTGTCTCTCTGTCAGTCTGTCATCTCTTAACTTCTTACTACCTGTCTCTCTGTCAGTCTGTCTTCTCTTAACTTCTTACTACCTGTCTCTCTGTCAGTCTCTCTTCTCTTAACTTCTTACTACCTGTCTCTCAGTCAGTCTGTCATCTCTTAACTTTTTACTATCTGTCTATCATTCAGTCTCTCTTCTCTTAACTTCTTACTACCTGTCTCTCTGTCAGTCTGTCATCTCTTAACTTCTTACTACCTGTCTCTCTGTCAGTCTGTCATCTCTTAACTTCTAACTACCTGTCTCTCTGTCAGTTTGTCATCTCTTAACTTCTTACTACCTCTCTCTCAGTCAGTCTGTCTTCTCTTAACTTCTTACTACCTGTCTCTCTGTCAGTCTGTCATCTCTTAACTTCTTACTACCTGTCTCTCAGTCAGTCTGTCTTCTCTTAACTTCTTACTACCTGTCTCTCAGTCAGTCTGTCTTCTCTTAACTTCTTACTAGCTGCCTCTCTGTCAGTCTGTCATCTCTTAACTTCTTACTACCTGTCTCTCTGTCAGTCTGTCTTCTCTTAACTTCTTACTACCTGTCTCTCTGTCAGTCTGTCTTCTCTTAACTTCTTACTACCTGTCCCTCTGTCAGTCTGTCATCTCTTAACTTCTTACTATCTGTCTCTCAGTCAGTCTGTCTTCTCTTAACTTCTTACTACCTGTCTCTCTGTCAGTCTGTCATCTCTTAACTTCTTACTACCTGTCTCTCAGTCAGTCTGTCATCTCTTAACTTTTTACTACTTGTCTCTCTTTCAGTCTCTCTTCTCTTAACTTCTTACTACCTGTCTCTCTGTCAGTCTTTCATCTCTTAACTTCTTACTACCTGTCTCTCTGTCAGTCTGTCTTCTCTTAACTTCTTACAACCTGTCTCACTGTCAGTCTGTCATCTCTTAACTTCTTACTACCTGTCTCTCTGTCAGTCTGTCTTCTATTAACTTCTTGCTACCTGTCTCTCTGTCAGTCTGTCATGTCTTAACTTCTTACTACCTGTCTCTCTGTCAGTCTGTCATCTCTTAACTTCTTACTACCTGTCTCTCTGTCAGTCTGTCTTCTCTTAACTTCTTACTACATGTCTCTCTGTCAGTCTGTCATCTCTTAACTTCTTACTACCTGTCTCTCAGTCAGTCTGTCATCTCTTAACTTTTTACTACTTGTCTCTCTTTCAGTCTGTCTTCTCTTAACTTCTTACTACCTGTCTCTCTGTCAGTCTGTCATCTCTTAACTTCTTACTATCTGTCTCTCTGTCAGTCTGTCTTCTCTTAACTTCTTAATACATGTCTCTCTATCAGTCTGTCTTCTCTTAACTTCTTACTACCTCTCTCTCAGTCAGTCTGTCTTCTCTTAACTTCTTACTACATGTCTCTCTGTCAGACTGTCTTCTCTTAACTTCTTACTATCTGTCTCTCTGTCAGTCTCTCATCTCTTAACTTTTTACTATTTGTCTATCTTTCAGTCTCTCTTCTCTTAACTTCTTACTACCTGTCTCTCTGTCAGTCTTTCATCTCTTAACTTCTTACTACCTGTCTCTCTGTCAGTCTGTCTTCTCTTAACTTCTTACTACCTGTCTCACTGTCAGTCAGTCATCTCTTAACTTCTTACTACCTGTCTCTCTGTCAGTCTGTCAGCTTTTAACTTCTTACTACCTGTCTCTCTGTCAGTCTGTCTTCTATTAACTTCTTGCTACCTGTCTCTCTGTCAGTCTGTCATGTCTTAACTTCTTACTACCTGTCTCTCTGTCAGTCTGTCATCTCTTAACTTCTTACTACCTGTCTCTCTGTCAGTCTGTGTTCTCTTAACTCCTTACTACCTGCCTCTCTGTCAGTCTGTCATCTCTTAACTTCTTACTAACTGTCTCTCTGTCAGTCTGTCTTCTCTTAACTTCTTACTACCTGTCTCTCAGTCAGTCTGTCATCTCTTAACTTTTTACTACTTGTCTCTCTTTCAGTCTCTCTTCTCTTAACTTCTTACTACCTGTCTCTCTGTCAGTCTTTCATCTCTTAACTTCTTACTACCTGTCTCTCTGTCAGTCTGTCATCTCTTAACTTCTTACTACCTGTCTCTCTGTCAGTCTGTCATCTCTTAACTACTTACTATCTGTCTCTCTGTCAGTCTGTGTTCTCTTAACTCCTTACTACCTGTCTCTCTGTCAGTCTGTCATCTCCTAACTTCTTGCTACATGTCTCTCTGTCAGTCTCTCTTCTCTTAAATTCTTACTACCTGTCTCTCTGTCAGTCTGTCATCTCTTAACTTCTTACTACCTGTCTCTCTGTCAGTCTGTCTTCTCTTAACTTCTTACTACCTGTCTCTCTGTCAGTCTCTCTTCTCTTAACTTCTTACTACCTGTCTCTCAGTCAGTCTGTCATCTCTTAACTTTTTACTATCTGTCTATCATTCAGTCTCTCTTCTCTTAACTTCTTACTACCTGTCTCTCTGTCAGTCTGTCATCTCTTAACTTCTTACTACCTGTCTCTCTGTCAGTCTGTCATCTCTTAACTTCTAACTACCTGTCTCTCTGTCAGTTTGTCATCTCTTAACTTCTTACTACCTCTCTCTCAGTCAGTCTGTCTTCTCTTAACTTCTTACTACCTGTCTCTCTGTCAGTCTGTCATCTCTTAACTTCTTACTACCTGTCTCTCAGTCAGTCTGTCTTCTCTTAACTTCTTACTACCTGTCTCTCAGTCAGTCTGTCTTCTCTTAACTTCTTACTAGCTGCCTCTCTGTCAGTCTGTCATCTCTTAACTTCTTACTACCTGTCTCTCTGTCAGTCTGTCTTCTCTTAACTTCTTACTACCTGTCTCTCTGTCAGTCTGTCTTCTCTTAACTTCTTACTACCTGTCCCTCTGTCAGTCTGTCATCTCTTAACTTCTTACTACCTGTCTCTCAGTCAGTCTGTCTTCTCTTAACTTCTTACTACCTGTCTCTCTGTCAGTCTGTCATCTCTTAACTTCTTACTACCTGTCTCTCAGTCAGTCTGTCATCTCTTAACTTTTTACTACTTGTCTCTCTTTCAGTCTCTCTTCTCTTAACTTCTTACTACCTGTCTCTCTGTCAGTCTTTCATCTCTTAACTTCTTACTACCTGTCTCTCTGTCAGTCTGTCTTCTCTTAACTTCTTACAACCTGTCTCACTGTCAGTCTGTCATCTCTTAACTTCTTACTACCTGTCTCTCTGTCAGTCTGTCTTCTATTAACTTCTTGCTACCTGTCTCTCTGTCAGTCTGTCATGTCTTAACTTCTTACTACCTGTCTCTCTGTCAGTCTGTCATCTCTTAACTTCTTACTACCTGTCTCTCTGTCAGTCTGTCTTCTCTTAACTTCTTACTACATGTCTCTCTGTCAGTCTGTCATCTCTTAACTTCTTACTACCTGTCTCTCAGTCAGTCTGTCATCTCTTAACTTTTTACTACTTGTCTCTCTTTCAGTCTGTCTTCTCTTAACTTTTTACTACTTGTCTCTCTTTCAGTCTGTCTTCTCTTAACTTCTTACTACCTGTCTCTCTGTCAGTCTGTCATCTCTTAACTTCTTACTACCTGTCTCTCTGTCAGTCTGTCTTCTCTTAACTTCTTACTACATGTCTCTCTGTCAGTCTGTCTTCTCTTAACTCCTTACTACCTGTCTCTCTGTCAGTCTGTCATCTCTTAACTTCTTACTACCTGTCTCTCTGTCAGTCTGTCATCTCTTAACTTTTTACTATCTGTCTCTCATTCAGTCTCTCTTCTCTTAACTTCTTACTACCTGTCTCTCTGTCAGTCTGTCATCTCTTAACTTCTTACTACCTGTCTCTCAGTCAGTCTGTCATCTCTTAACTTCTAACTACCTGTCTCTCTGTCAGTTTGTCATCTCTTAACTTCTTACTACCTCTCTCTCAGTCAGTCTGTCTTCTCTTAACTTCTTACTACCTGTCTCTCTGTCAGTCTGTCTTCGCTTAACTTCTTACAACCTGTCTCACTGTCAGTCTGTCATCTCTTAACTTCTTACTACCTGTCTCTCTGTCAGTCTGTCATCTCTTAACTTCTTACTACCTGTCTCTCTGTCAGTCTGTCTTCTATTAACTTCTTGCTACCTGTCTCTCTGTCAGTCTGTCATGTCTTAACTTCTTACTACCTGTCTCTCTGTCAGTCTGTCATCTCTTAACTTCTTACTACCTGTCTCTCTGTCAGTCTGTGTTCTCTTAACTCCTTACTACCTGCCTCTCTGTCAGTCTGTCATCTCTTAACTTCTTACTAACTGTCTCTCTGTCAGTCTGTCTTCTCTTAACTTCTTACTACCTGTCTCTCAGTCAGTCTGTCATCTCTTAACTTTTTACTACTTGTCTCTCTTTCAGTCTCTCTTCTCTTGACTTCTTACTACCTGTCTCTCTGTCAGTCTTTCATCTCTTAACTTCTTACTACCTGTCTCTCTGTCAGTCTGTCATCTCTTAACTTCTTACTACCTGTCTCTCTGTCAGTCTGTCATCTCTTAACTACTTACTATCTGTCTCTCTGTCAGTCTGTGTTCTCTTAACTCCTTACTACCTGTCTCTCTGTCAGTCTGTCATCTCCTAACTTCTTGATACATGTCTCTCTGTCAGTCTCTCTTCTCTTAACTTCTTACTACCTGTCTCTCTGTCAGTCTGTCATCTCTTAACTTCTTACTACCTGTCTCTCTGTCAGTCTGTCTTCTCTTAACTTCTTACTACCTGTCTCTCAGTCAGTCTGTCTTCTCTTAACTTCTTACTACCTGTCTCTCAGTCAGTCTGTCTTCTCTTAACTTCTTACTAGCTGCCTCTCTGTCAGTCTGTCATCTCTTAACTTCTTACTACCTGTCTCTCTGTCAGTCTGTCTTCTCTTAACTTCTTACTACCTGTCTCTCTGTCAGTCTGTCTTCTCTTAACTTCTTACTACCTGTCTCTCTGTCAGTCTGTCATCTCTTAACTTCTTACTACCTGTCTCTCAGTCAGTCTGTCTTCTCTTAACTTCTTACTACCTGTCTCTCTGTCAGTCTGTCATCTCTTAACTTCTTACTACCTGTCTCTCAGTCAGTCTGTCATCTCTTAACTTTTTACTACTTGTCTCTCTTTCAGTCTCTCTTCTCTTAACTTCTTACTACCTGTCTCTCTGTCAGTCTTTCATCTCTTAACTTCTTACTACCTGTCTCTCTGTCAGTCTGTCTTCTCTTAACTTCTTACAACCTGTCTCACTGTCAGTCTGTCATCTCTTAACTTCTTACTACCTGTCTCTCTGTCAGTCTGTCTTCTATTAACTTCTTGCTACCTGTCTCTCTGTCAGTCTGTCATGTCTTAACTTCTTACTACCTGTCTCTCTGTCAGTCTGTCATCTCTTAACTTCTTACTACCTGTCTCTCTGTCAGTCTGTCTTCTCTTAACTTCTTACTACATGTCTCTCTGTCAGTCTGTCTTCTCTTAACTTCTTGCTACCTGTCTCTCTGTCAGTCTGTCTTCTATTAACTTCTTACTATCTGTCTCTCTGTCAGTCTGTCATGTCTTAACTTCTTACTACCTGTCTCTCTGTCAGTCTGTCATCTCTTAACTTCTTACTACCTGTCTCTCTGTCAGTCTGTCTTCTCTTAACTTCTTACTACATGTCTCTCTGTCAGTCTGTCTTCTCTTAACTTCTTACTACCTGTCTCTCTGTCAGTCTGTCATCTCTTAACTTCTTACTACCTGTCTCTCTGTCAGTCTGTCATCTCTTAACTTTTTACTATCTGTCTCTCATTCAGTCTCTCTTCTCTTAACTTCTTACTACCTGTCTCTCTGTCAGTCTGTCATCTCTTAACTTCTTACTACCTGTCTCTCTGTGAGTCTGTCATCTCTTAACTTCTAACTACCTGTCTCTCTGTCAGTTTGTCACCTCTTAACTTCTTACTACCTCTCTCTCAGTCAGTCTGTCTTCTCTTAACTTCTTACTACCTGTCTCTCTGTCAGTCTGTCATCTCTTAACTTCTTACTACCTGTCTCTCAGTCAGTCTGTCATCTCTTAACTTTTTACTACTTGTCTCTCTTTCAGTCTCTCTTCTCTTAACTTCTTACTACCTGTCTCTCTGTCAGTCTGTCTTCTCTTAACTTCTTACTACATGTCTCTCTGTCAGTCTGTCTTCTCTTAACTTCTTGCTACCTGTCTCTCTGTCAGTCTGTCTTCTATTAACTTCGTACTATCTGTCTCTCTGTCAGTCTGTCATGTCTTAACTTCTTACTACCTGTCTCTCTGTCAGTCTGTCATCTCTTAACTTCTTACTACCTGTCTCTCTGTCAGTCTGTCTTCTCTTAACTTCTTACTACATGTCTCTCTGTCAGTCTGTCTTCTCTTAACTTCTTACTACCTGTCTCTCTGTCAGTCTGTCATCTCTTAACTTCTTACTACCTGTCTCTCTGTCAGTCTGTCATCTCTTAACTTTTTACTATCTGTCTCTCATTCAGTCTCTCTTCTCTTAACTTCTTACTACCTGTCTCTCTGTCAGTCTGTCATCTCTTAACTTCTTACTACCTGTCTCTCTGTCAGTCTGTCATCTCTTAACTTCTAACTACCTGTCTCTCTGTCAGTTTGTCACCTCTTAACTTCTTACTACCTCTCTCTCAGTCAGTCTGTCTTCTCTTAACTTCTTACTAACTGTCTCTCTGTCAGTCTGTCTTCTCTTAACTTCTTACTACCTGTCTCTCAGTCAGTCTGTCATCTCTTAACTTTTTACTACTTGTCTCTCTTTCAGTCTCTCTTCTCTTGACTTCTTACTACCTGTCTCTCTGTCAGTCTTTCATCTCTTAACTTCTTACTACCTGTCTCTCTGTCAGTCTGTCATCTCTTAACTTCTTACTACCTGTCTCTCTGTCAGTCTGTCATCTCTTAACTACTTACTATCTGTCTCTCTGTCAGTCTGTGTTCTCTTAACTCCTTACTACCTGTCTCTCTGTCAGTCTGTCATCTCCTAACTTCTTGATACATGTCTCTCTGTCAGTCTCTCTTCTCTTAACTTCTTACTACCTGTCTCTCTGTCAGTCTGTCATCTCTTAACTTCTTACTACCTGTCTCTCTGTCAGTCTGTCTTCTCTTAACTTCTTACTACCTGTCTCTCTGTCAGTCTGTCATCTCTTAACTTCTTACTACCTGTCTCTCAGTCAGTCTGTCTTCTCTTAACTTCTTACTACCTGTCTCTCAGTCAGTCTGTCTTCGCTTAACTTCTTACTAGCTGCCTCTCTGTCAGTCTGTCATCTCTTAACTTCTTACTACCTGTCTCTCTGTCAGTCTGTCTTCTCTTAACTTCTTACTACCTGTCTCTCTGTCAGTCTGTCTTCTCTTAACTTCTTACTACCTGTCTCTCTGTCAGTCTGTCATCTCTTAACTTCTTACTACCTGTCTCTCAGTCAGTCTGTCTTCTCTTAACTTCTTACTACCTGTCTCTCTGTCAGTCTGTCATCTCTTAACTTCTTACTACCTGTCTCTCAGTCAGTCTGTCATCTCTTAACTTTTTACTACTTGTCTCTCTTTCAGTCTCTCTTCTCTTAACTTCTTACTACCTGTCTCTCTGTCAGTCTTTCATCTCTTAACTTCTTACTACCTGTCTCTCTGTCAGTCTGTCTTCTCTTAACTTCTTACAACCTGTCTCACTGTCAGTCTGTCATCTCTTAACTTCTTACTACCTGTCTCTCTGTCAGTCTGTCTTCTATTAACTTCTTGCTACCTGTCTCTCTGTCAGTCTGTCATGTCTTAACTTCTTACTACCTGTCTCTCTGTCAGTCTGTCATCTCTTAACTTCTTACTACCTGTCTCTCTGTCAGTCTGTCTTCTCTTAACTTCTTACTACATGTCTCTCTGTCAGTCTGTCTTCTCTTAACTTCTTGCTACCTGTCTCTCTGTCAGTCTGTCTTCTATTAACTTCTTACTATCTGTCTCTCTGTCAGTCTGTCATGTCTTAACTTCTTACTACCTGTCTCTCTGTCAGTCTGTCATCTCTTAACTTCTTACTACCTGTCTCTCTGTCAGTCTGTCTTCTCTTAACTTCTTACTACATGTCTCTCTGTCAGTCTGTCTTCTCTTAACTTCTTACTACCTGTCTCTCTGTCAGTCTGTCATCTCTTAACTTCTTACTACCTGTCTCTCTGTCAGTCTGTCATCTCTTAACTTTTTACTATCTGTCTCTCATTCAGTCTCTCTTCTCTTAACTTCTTACTACCTGTCTCTCTGTCAGTCTGTCATCTCTTAACTTCTTACTACCTGTCTCTCTGTCAGTCTGTCATCTCTTAACTTCTAACTACCTGTCTCTCTGTCAGTTTGTCACCTCTTAACTTCTTACTACCTCTCTCTCAGTCAGTCTGTCTTCTCTTAACTTCTTACTACCTGTCTCTCTGTCAGTCTGTCATCTCTTAACTTCTTACTACCTGTCTCTCAGTCAGTCTGTCATCTCTTAACTTTTTACTACTTGTCTCTCTTTCAGTCTCTCTTCTCTTAACTTCTTACTACCTGTCTCTCTGTCAGTCTGTCTTCTCTTAACTTCTTACTACATGTCTCTCTGTCAGTCTGTCTTCTCTTAACTTCTTGCTACCTGTCTCTCTGTCAGTCTGTCTTCTATTAACTTCTTACTATCTGTCTCTCTGTCAGTCTGTCATGTCTTAACTTCTTACTACCTGTCTCTCTGTCAGTCTGTCATCTCTTAACTTTTTACTACTTGTCTCTCTTTCAGTCTCTCTTCTCTTAACTTCTTACTACCTGTCTCTCTGTCAGTCTTTCATCTCTTAACTTCTTACTACCTGTCTCTCTGTCAGTCTGTCTTCTCTTAACTTCTTACAACCTGTCTCACTGTCAGTCTGTCATCTCTTAACTTCTTACTACCTGTCTCTCTGTCAGTCTGTCTTCTATTAACTTCTTGCTACCTGTCTCTCTGTCAGTCTGTCATGTCTTAACTTCTTACTACCTGTCTCTCTGTCAGTCTGTCATCTCTTAACTTCTTACTACCTGTCTCTCTGTCAGTCTGTCTTCTCTTAACTTCTTACTACATGTCTCTCTGTCAGTCTGTCTTCTCTTAACTTCTTGCTACCTGTCTCTCTGTCAGTCTGTCTTCTATTAACTTCTTACTATCTGTCTCTCTGTCAGTCTGTCATGTCTTAACTTCTTACTACCTGTCTCTCTGTCAGTCTGTCATCTCTTAACTTCTTACTACCTGTCTCTCTGTCAGTCTGTCTTCTCTTAACTTCTTACTACATGTCTCTCTGTCAGTCTGTCTTCTCTTAACTTCTTACTACCTGTCTCTCTGTCAGTCTGTCATCTCTTAACTTCTTACTACCTGTCTCTCTGTCAGTCTGTCATCTCTTAACTTTTTACTATCTGTCTCTCATTCAGTCTCTCTTCTCTTAACTTCTTACTACCTGTCTCTCTGTCAGTCTGTCATCTCTTAACTTCTTACTACCTGTCTCTCTGTCAGTCTGTCATCTCTTAACTTCTAACTACCTGTCTCTCTGTCAGTTTGTCACCTCTTAACTTCTTACTACCTCTCTCTCAGTCAGTCTGTCTTCTCTTAACTTCTTACTACCTGTCTCTCTGTCAGTCTGTCATCTCTTAACTTCTTACTACCTGTCTCTCAGTCAGTCTGTCATCTCTTAACTTTTTACTACTTGTCTCTCTTTCAGTCTCTCTTCTCTTAACTTCTTACTACCTGTCTCTCTGTCAGTCTGTCTTCTCTTAACTTCTTACTACATGTCTCTCTGTCAGTCTGTCTTCTCTTAACTTCTTGCTACCTGTCTCTCTGTCAGTCTGTCTTCTATTAACTTCTTACTATCTGTCTCTCTGTCAGTCTGTCATGTCTTAACTTCTTACTACCTGTCTCTCTGTCAGTCTGTCATCTCTTAACTTCTTACTACCTGTCTCTCTGTCAGTCTGTCTTCTCTTAACTTCTTACTACATGTCTCTCTGTCAGTCTGTCTTCTCTTAACTTCTTACTACCTGTCTCTCTGTCAGTCTGTCATCTCTTAACTTCTTACTACCTGTCTCTCTGTCAGTCTGTCATCTCTTAACTTTTTACTATCTGTCTCTCATTCAGTCTCTCTTCTCTTAACTTCTTACTACCTGTCTCTCTGTCAGTCTGTCATCTCTTAACTTCTTACTACCTGTCTCTCTGTCAGTCTGTCATCTCTTAACTTCTAACTACCTGTCTCTCTGTCAGTTTGTCACCTCTTAACTTTTTACTATCTGTCTCTCATTCAGTCTCTCTTCTCTTAACTTCTTACTACCTGTCTCTCAGTCAGTCTGTCATCTCTTAACTTTTTACTACTTGTCTCTCTTTCAGTCTCTCTTCTCTTAACTTCTTACTACCTGTCTCTCTGTCAGTCTGTCTTCTATTAACTTCTTGCTACCTGTCTCTCTGTCAGTCTGTCATGTCTTAACTTCTTACTACCTGTCTCTCAGTCAGTCTGTCTTCTCTTAACTTCTTACTACCTGTCTCTCTGTCAGTCTGTCATCTCTTAACTTCTAACTACCTGTCTCTCTGTCAGTTTGTCATCTCTTAACTTCTTACTACCTCTCTCTCAGTCAGTCTGTCTTCTCTTAACTTCTTACTACATGTCTCTCTGTCAGTCTGTCTTCTCTTAACTTCTTACTACCTGTCTCTCTGTCAGTCTGTCATCTCTTAACTTCTTACTACCTGTCTCTCAGTCAGTCTGTCATCTCTTAACTTTTTACTACTTGTCTCTCTTTCAGTCTCTCTTCTCTTAACTTCTTACTACCTGTCTCTCTGTCAGTCTGTCTTCGATTAATTTCTTGCTACCTGTCTCTCTGTCAGTCTGTCATGTCTTAACTTCTTACTACCTGTCTCTCAGTCAGTCTGTCTTCTCTTAACTTCTTACTACCTGTCTCTCAGTCAGTCTGTCTTCTCTTAACTTCTTACTACCTGTCTCTCAGTCAGTCTGTCTTCTCTTAACTTCTTACTACCTGTCTCTCTGTCAGTCTGTCATCTCTTAACTTCTTACTACCTGTCTCTCTGTCAGTCTGTCTTCTCTTAACTTCTTACTACCTGTCTCTCTGTCAGTCTGTCATCTCTTAACTTCTTACTACCTGTCTCTCAGTCAGTCTGTCTTCTCTTAACTTCTTACTACCTGTCTCTCAGTCAGTCTGTCTTCTCTTAACTTCTTACTACCTGTCTCTCTGTCAGTCAGTCATCTCTTAACTTCTTACTACATGTCTCTCTGTCAGTCTGTCTTCTCTTAACTTCTTACTACCTGTCTCTCTGTCAGTCTGTCATCTCTTAACTTCTTACTACCTGTCTCTCAGTCAGTCTGTCATCTCTTAACTTTTTACTATTTGTCTCTCTTTCAGTCTCTCTTCTCTTAACTTCTTACTACCTGTCTCTCTGTCAGTCTTTCATCTCTTAACTTCTTACTACCTGTCTCTCTGTCAGTCTGTCTTCTCTTAACTTCTTACTACCTGTCTCACTGTCAGTCAGTCATCTCTTAACTTCTTACTACCTGTCTCTCTGTCAGTCTGTCAGCTCTTAACTTCTTACTACCTGTCTCTCTGTCAGTCTGTCTTCTATTAACTTCTTGCTACCTGTCTCTCTGTCAGTCTGTCATGTCTTAACTTCTTACTACCTGTCTCTCTGTCAGTCTGTCATCTCTTAACTTCTAACTACCTGTCTCTCTGTCAGTTTGTCACCTCTTAACTTCTTACTACCTCTCTCTCAGTCAGTCTGTCTTCTCTTAACTTCTTACTACCTGTCTCTCTGTCAGACTGTCTTCTCTTAACTTCTTACTATCTGTCTCTCTGTCAGTCTCTCATCTCTTAACTTTTTACTATTTGTCTATCTTTCAGTCTCTCTTCTCTTAACTTCTTACTACCTGTCTCTCTGTCAGTCTGTCATCTCTTAACTTCTTACTACTTGTCTCTCTGTCAGTCTGCCATCTCTTAACTTCTAACTACCTGTCTCTCTGTCAGTTTGTCATCTCTTAACTTCTTACTACCTCTCTCTCAGTCAGTCTGTCTTCTCTTAACTTCTTACTACATGTCTCTCTGTCAGACTGTCTTCTCTTAACTTCTTACTATCTGTCTCTCTGTCAGTCTCTCATCTCTTAACTTTTTACTATTTGTCTATCTTTCAGTCTCTCTTCTCTTAACTTCTTACTACCTGTCTCTCTGTCAGTCTTTCATCTCTTAACTTCTTACTACCTGTCTCTCTGTCAGTCTGTCTTCTCTTAACTTCTTACTACCTGTCTCACTGTCAGTCAGTCATCTCTTAACTTCTTACTACCTGTCTCTCTGTCAGTCTGTCAGCTTTTAACTTCTTACTACCTGTCTCTCTGTCAGTCTGTCTTCTATTAACTTCTTGCTACCTGTCTCTCTGTCAGTCTGTCATGTCTTAACTTCTTACTACCTGTCTCTCTGTCAGTCTGTCATCTCTTAACTTCTTACTACCTGTCTCTCTGTCAGTCTGTGTTCTCTTAACTCCTTACTACCTGCCTCTCTGTCAGTCTGTCATCTCTTAACTTCTTACTAACTGTCTCTCAGTCAGTCTGTCATCTCTTAAGTTTTTACTACTTGTCTCTCTTTCAGTCTCTCTTCTCTTAACTTCTTACTACCTGTCTCTCTGTCAGTCTTCCATCTCTTAACTTCTTACTACCTGTCTCTCTGTCAGTCTGTCATCTCTTAACTTCTTACTACCTGTCTCTCTGTCAGTCTGTCATCTCTTAACTACTTACTATCTGTCTCTCTGTCAGTCTGTGTTCTCTTAACTCCTTACTACCTGTCTCTCTGTCAGTCTGTCATCTCCTAACTTCTTGCTACATGTCTCTCTGTCAGTCTCTCTTCTCTTAAATTCTTACTACCTGTCTCTCTGTCAGTCTGTCATCTCTTAACTTCTTACTACCTGTCTCTCTGTCAGTCTGTCTTCTCTTAACTTCTTACTACCTGTCTCTCTGTCAGTCTCTCTTCTCTTAACTTCTTACTACCTGTCTCTCAGTCAGTCTGTCATCTCTTAACTTTTTACTATCTGTCTATCATTCAGTCTCTCTTCTCTTAACTTCTTACTACCTGTCTCTCTGTCAGTCTGTCATCTCTTAACTTCTTACTACCTGTCTCTCTGTCAGTCTGTCATCTCTTAACTTCTAACTACCTGTCTCTCTGTCAGTTTGTCATCTCTTAACTTCTTACTACCTCTCTCTCAGTCAGTCTGTCTTCTCTTAACTTCTTACTACCTGTCTCTCTGTCAGTCTGTCATCTCTTAACTTCTTATACCTGTCTCTCAGTCAGTCTGTCTTCTCTTAACTTCTTACTACCTGTCTCTCAGTCAGTCTGTCTTCTCTTAACTTCTTACTAGCTGCCTCTCTGTCAGTCTGTCATCTCTTAACTTCTTACTACCTGTCTCTCTGTCAGTCTGTCTTCTCTTAACTTCTTACTACCTGTCTCTCTGTCAGTCTGTCTTCTCTTAACTTCTTACTACCTGTCTCTCTGTCAGTCTGTCATCTCTTAACTTCTTACTACCTGTCTCTCAGTCAGTCTGTCATCTCTTAACTTTTTACTACTTGTCTCTCTTTCAGTCTCTCTTCTCTTAACTTCTTACTACCTGTCTCTCTGTCAGTCTTTCATCTCTTAACTTCTTACTACCTGTCTCTCTGTCAGTCTGTCTTCTCTTAACTTCTTACAACCTGTCTCACTGTCAGTCTGTCATCTCTTAACTTCTTACTACCTGTCTCTCTGTCAGTCTGTCTTCTATTAACTTCTTGCTACCTGTCTCTCTGTCAGTCTGTCATGTCTTAACTTCTTACTACCTGTCTCTCTGTCAGTCTGTCATCTCTTAACTTCTTACTACCTGTCTCTCTGTCAGTCTGTCTTCTCTTAACTTCTTACTACATGTCTCTCTGTCAGTCTGTCATCTCTTAACTTCTTACTACCTGTCTCTCAGTCAGTCTGTCATCTCTTAACTTTTTACTACTTGTCTCTCTTTCAGTCTGTCTTCTCTTAACTTCTTACTACCTGTCTCTCTGTCAGTCTGTCATCTCTTAACTTCTTACTATCTGTCTCTCTGTCAGTCTGTCTTCTCTTAACTTCTTAATACATGTCTCTCTATCAGTCTGTCTTCTCTTAACTTCTTACTACCTGTCTCTCTGTCAGTCTGTCATCTCTTAACTTCTTACTATCTGTCTCTCTGTCAGTCTGTGTTCTCTTAACTCCTTACTACCTGCCTCTCTGTCAGTCTGTCATCTCTTAACTTCTTACTACCTGTCTCTCTGTCAGTCTGTCTTCTCTTAACTTCTTACTACCTGTCTCTCAGTCAGTCTGTCTTCTCTTAACTTCTTACTACCTGCCTCTCTGTCAGTCTGTCATCTCTTAACTTCTTATTACCTGTCTCTCCGTCAGTCTGTCTTCTCTTAACTTCTTACTACCTCTCTCTCTGTCAGTCTGTCTTCTCTTAACTTCTTACTACCTGTCTCTCTGTCAGTCTGTCATCTCTTAACTTCTTACTACCTGTCTCTCAGTCAGTCTGTCATCTCTTAACTTCTTCCTACCTGTCTCTCAGTCAGTCTGTCTTCTCTTAACTTCTTACTACCTGTCTCTCTGTCAGTCTGTCATCTCTTAACTTCTTACTACATGTCTCTCTGTCACTCTGTCTTCTCTTAACTTCTTACTACCTGTCTCTCTGTCAGTCTGTCATCTCTTAACTTCTTACTACCTGTCTCTCAGTCAGTCTGTCATCTCTTAACTTTTTACTACTTGACTCTCTTTCAGTCTCTCTTCTCTTAACTTCTTACTACCTGTCTCTCTGTGAGTCTGTCTTCTATTAACTTCTTGCTACCTGTCTCTCTGTCAGTCTGTCATGTCTTAACTTCTTACTACCTGTCTCTCAGTCAGTCTGTCTTCTCTTAACTTCTTACTACCTGTCTCTCAGTCAGTCTGTCTTCTCTTAACTTCTTACTACCTGCCTCTCTGTCAGTCTGTCTTCTCTTAACTTCTTACTACCTGTCTCTCTGTCAGTCTGTCATCTCTTAACTTCTTACTACCTGTCTCTCAGTCAGTCTGTCTTCTCTTAACTTCTTACTACCTGTCTCTCTGTCAGTCTGTCATCTCTTAACTTCTTACTACATGTCTCTCTGTCAGTCTGTCTTCTCTTAACTTCTTACTACCTGTCTCTCTGTCAGTCTGTCATCTCTTAACTTCTTACTACCTGTCTCTCAGTCAGTCTGTCATCTCTTAACTTCGTACTACCTGTCTCTCTGTCAGTCTGTCATCTCTTAACTTCTAACTACCTGTCTCTCTGTCAGTTTGTCATCTCTTAACTTCTTACTACCTCTCTCTCAGTCAGTCTGTCTTCTCTTAACTTCTTACTACCTGTCTCTCTGTCAGTCTGTCATCTCTTAACTTCTTACTACCTGTCTCTCAGTCAGTCTGTCTTCTCTTAACTTCTTACTACCTGTCTCTCAGTCAGTCTGTCTTCTCTTAACTTCTTACTACCTGTCTCTCCGTCAGTCAGTCATCTCTTAACTTCTTACTACATGTCTCTCTGTCAGTCTGTCTTCTCTTAACTTCTTACTACCTGTCTCTCTGTCAGTCTGTCATCTCTTAACTTCTTACTACCTGTCTCTCAGTCAGTCTGTCATCTCTTAACTTTTTACTATTTGTCTCTCTTTCAGTCTCTCTTCTCTTAACTTCTTACTACCTGTCTCTCTGTCAGTCTGTCATCTCTTAACTTCTTACTACCTGTCTCTCAGTGAGTCTGTCTTCTCTTAACTTCTTACTACCTGTCTCTCAGTCAGTCTGTCTTCTCTTAACTTCTTACTACCTGTCTCTCTGTCAGTCTGTCATCTCTTAACTTCTTACTACATGTCTCTCTGTCAGTCTGTCTTCTCTTAACTTCTTACTACCTGTCTCTCTGTCAGTCTGTCATCTCTTAACTTCTTACTACCTGTCTCTCAGTCAGTCTGTCATCTCTTAACTTTTTACTACTTGTCTCTCTTTCAGTCTCTCTTCTCTTAACTTCTTACTACCTGTCTCTCTGTCAGTCTGTCTTCTATTAACTTCTTGCTACCTGTCTCTCTGTCAGTCTGTCATGTCTTAACTTCTTACTACCTGTCTCTCAGTCAGTCTGTCTTCTCTTAACTTCTTACTACCTGTCTCTCAGTCAGTCTGTCTTCTCTTAACTTCTTACTACCTGTCTCTCAGTCAGTCTGTCTTCTCTTAACTTCTTACTACCTGTCTCTCTGTCAGTCTGTCATCTCTTAACTTCTTACTACCTGTCTCTCTGTCAGTCTGTCTTCTCTTAACTTCTTACTACCTGTCTCTCTGTCAGTCTGTCATCTCTTAACTTCTTACTACCTGTCTCTCAGTCAGTCTGTCTTCTCTTAACTTCTTACTACCTGTCTGTCAGTCAGTCTGTCTTCTCTTAACTTCTTACTACCTGTCTCTCTGTCAGTCAGTCATCTCTTAACTTCTTACTACATGTCTCTCTGTCAGTCTGTCTTCTCTTAACTTCTTACTACCTGTCTCTCTGTCAGTCTGTCATCTCTTAACTTCTTACTACCTGTCTCTCAGTCAGTCTGTCATCTCTTAACTTTTTACTATTTGTCTCTCTTTCAGTCTCTCTTCTCTTAACTTCTTACTACCTGTCTCTCTGTCAGTCTTTCATCTCTTAACTTCTTACTACCTGTCTCTCTGTCAGTCTGTCTTCTCTTAACTTCTTACTACCTGTCTCACTGTCAGTCAGTCATCTCTTAACTTCTTACTACCTGTCTCTCTGTCAGTCTGTCAGCTCTTAACTTCTTACTACCTGTCTCTCTGTCAGTCTGTCTTCTATTAACTTCTTGCTACCTGTCTCTCTGTCAGTCTGTCATCTCTTAACTTCTTACTACCTGTCTCTCAGTCAGTCTGTCATCTCTTAACTTTTTACTATTTGTCTCTCTTTCAGTCTCTCTTCTCTTAACTTCTTACTACCTGTCTCTCTGTCAGTCTGTCATCTCTTAACTTCTTACTACCTGTCTCTCAGTGAGTCTGTCTTCTCTTAACTTCTTACTACCTGTCTCTCAGTCAGTCTGTCTTCTCTTAACTTCTTACTACCTGTCTCTCTGTCAGTCTGTAATCTCTTAACTTCTTACTACATGTCTCTCTGTCAGTCTGTCTTCTCTTAACTTCTTACTACCTGTCTCTCTGTCAGTCTGTCATCTCTTAACTTCTTACTACCTGTCTCTCAGTCAGTCTGTCATCTCTTAACTTTTTACTACTTGTCTCTCTTTCAGTCTCTCTTCTCTTAACTTCTTACTACCTGTCTCTCTGTCAGTCTGTCTTCTATTAACTTCTTGCTACCTGTCTCTCTGTCAGTCTGTCATGTCTTAACTTCTTACTACCTGTCTCTCAGTCAGTCTGTCTTCTCTTAACTTCTTACTACCTGTCTCTCAGTCAGTCTGTCTTCTCTTAACTTCTTACTACCTGTCTCTCAGTCAGTCTGTCTTCTCTTAACTTCTTACTACCTGTCTCTCTGTCAGTCTGTCATCTCTTAACTTCTTACTACCTGTCTCTCTGTCAGTCTGTCTTCTCTTAACTTCTTACTACCTGTCTCTCTGTCAGTCTGTCATCTCTTAACTTCTTACTACCTGTCTCTCAGTCAGTCTGTCTTCTCTTAACTTCTTACTACCTGTCTGTCAGTCAGTCTGTCTTTTCTTAACTTCTTACTACCTGTCTCTCTGTCAGTCAGTCATCTCTTAACTTCTTACTACATGTCTCTCTGTCAGTCTGTCTTCTCTTAACTTCTTACTACCTGTCTCTCTGTCAGTCTGTCATCTCTTAACTTCTTACTACCTGTCTCTCAGTCAGTCTGTCATCTCTTAACTTTTTACTATTTGTCTCTCTTTCAGTCTCTCTTCTCTTAACTTCTTACTACCTGTCTCTCTGTCAGTCTTTCATCTCTTAACTTCTTACTACCTGTCTCTCTGTCAGTCTGTCTTCTCTTAACTTCTTACTACCTGTCTCACTGTCAGTCAGTCATCTCTTAACTTCTTACTACCTGTCTCTCTGTCAGTCTGTCAGCTCTTAACTTCTTACTACCTGTCTCTCTGTCAGTCTGTCTTCTATTAACTTCTTGCTACCTGTCTCTCTGTCAGTCTGTCATGTCTTAACTTCTTACTACCTGTCTCTCTGTCAGTCTGTCATCTCTTAACTTCTTACTACCTGTCTCTCTGTCAGTCTGTCTTCTCTTAACTTCTTACTACATGTCTCTCTGTCAGTCTGTCTTCTCTTAACTTCTTACTACCTGTCTCTCTGTCAGTCTTTCATCTCTTAACTTCTTACTATCTGTCTCTCATTCAGTCTGTCTTCTCTTAAATTCTTACTACCTGTCTCTCTGTCAGTGTGTCATCTCTTAACTTCTTACTACCTGTCTCTCTGTCAGTCTGTCATCTCTTAACTTTTTACTATCTGTCTCTCTGTCAGTCTGCCATCTCTTAACTTCTAACTACCTGTCTCTCTGTCAGTTTGTCATCTCTTAACTTCTTACTACCTCTCTCTCAGTCAGTCTGTCTTCGCTTAACTTCTTACAACCTGTCTCACTGTCAGTCTGTCATGTCTTAACATCTTACTACCTGTCTCTCAGTCAGTCTGTCTTCTCTTAACTTCTTACTACCTGTCTCTCAGTCAGTCTGTCTTCTCTTAACTTCTTACTACCTGTCTCTCAGTCAGTCTGTCTTCTCTTAACTTCTTACTACCTGTCTCTCTGTCAGTCTGTCATCTCTTAACTTCTTACTACCTGTCTCTCTGTCAGTCTGTCTTCTCTTAACTTCTTACTACCTGTCTCTCTGTCAGTCTGTCATCTCTTAACTTCTTACTACCTGTCTCTCAGTCAGTCTGTCTTCTCTTAACTTCTTACTACCTGTCTGTCAGTCAGTCTGTCTTCTCTTAACTTCTTACTACCTGTCTCTCTGTCAGTCAGTCATCTCTTAACTTCTTACTACATGTCTCTCTGTCAGTCTGTCTTCTCTTAACTTCTTACTACCTGTCTCTCTGTCAGTCTGTCATCTCTTAACTTCTTACTACCTGTCTCTCAGTCAGTCTGTCATCTCTTAACTTTTTACTATTTGTCTCTCTTTCAGTCTCTCTTCTCTTAACTTCTTACTACCTGTCTCTCTGTCAGTCTTTCATCTCTTAACTTCTTACTACCTGTCTCTCTGTCAGTCTGTCTTCTCTTAACTTCTTACTACCTGTCTCACTGTCAGTCAGTCATCTCTTAACTTCTTACTACCTGTCTCTCTGTCAGTCTGTCAGCTCTTAACTTCTTACTACCTGTCTCTCTGTCAGTCTGTCTTCTATTAACTTCTTGCTACCTGTCTCTCTGTCAGTCTGTCATGTCTTAACTTCTTACTACCTGTCTCTCTGTCAGTCTGTCATCTCTTAACTTCTTACTACCTGTCTCTCTGTCAGTCTGTCTTCTCTTAACTTCTTACTACATGTCTCTCTGTCAGTCTGTCTTCTCTTAACTTCTTACTACCTGTCTCTCTGTCAGTCTTTCATCTCTTAACTTCTTACTATCTGTCTCTCATTCAGTCTGTCTTCTCTTAAATTCTTACTACCTGTCTCTCTGTCAGTGTGTCATCTCTTAACTTCTTACTACCTGTCTCTCTGTCAGTCTGTCATCTCTTAACTTTTTACTATCTGTCTCTCTGTCAGTCTGCCATCTCTTAACTTCTAACTACCTGTCTCTCTGTCAGTTTGTCATCTCTTAACTTCTTACTACCTCTCTCTCAGTCAGTCTGTCTTCGCTTAACTTCTTACAACCTGTCTCACTGTCAGTCTGTCATCTCTTAACTTCTTACTACCTGTCTCTCTGTCAGTCTGTCATCTCTTAACTTCTTTCTACCTGTCTCTCTGTCAGTCTGTCTTCTATTAACTTCTTGCTACCTGTCTCTCTGTCAGTCTGTCATGTCTTAACTTCTTACTACCTGTCTCTCTGTCAGTCTGTCATCTCTTAACTTCTTACTACCTGTCTCTCTGTCAGTCTGTCTTCTCTTAACTTCTTACTACATGTCTCTCTGTCAGTCTGTCTTCTCTTAACTTCTTACTATCTGTCTCTCTGTCAGTCTGTGTTCTCTTAACTCCTTACTACCTGTCTCTCTGTCAGTCTGTCATCTCTTAACTTCTTACTACCTGTCTCTCTGTCAGTCTGTCTTCTATTAACTTCTTACTACCTGTCTCTCTGTCAGTCTGTCATGTCTTAACTTCTTACTACCTGTCTCTCTGTCAGTCTGTCTTCTCTTAACTTCTTACTACATGTCTCTCTGTCAGACTGTCTTCTCTTAACTTCTTACTATCTGTCTCTCTGTCAGTCTCTCATCTCTTAACTTTTTACTATTTGTCTCTCTTTCAGTCTCTCTTCTCTTAACTTCTTACTACCTGTCTCTCTGTCAGTCTTTCATCTCTTAACTTCTTACTACCTGTCTCTCTGTCAGTCTGTCATCTCTTAACTTCTTACTACCTGTCTCTCTGTCAGTCTGTCTTCTCTTAACTTCTTACTACCTGTCTCTCTGTCAGTCTGTCTTCTATTAACTTTTTACTACCTGTCTCTCAGTCAGTCTGTCTTCTCTTAACTTCTTACTACTTGCCTCTCCGTCAGTCAGTCATCTCTTAACTTCTTACTACCTGTCTCTCTGTCAGTCTGTCTTCTCTTAACTTCTTACTAGCTCTCTCTCTGTCAGTCTGTCTTCTCTTAACTTCTTACTACCTGTCTCTCTGTCAGTCTGTCATCTCTTAACTTCTTACTACCTGTCTCTCAGTCAGTCTGTCTTCTCTTAACTTCTTACTACCTGTCTCTCTGTCAGTCTGTCATCTCTTAACTTCTTACTACATGTCTCTCTGTCAGTCTGTCTTCTCTTAACTTCTTACTACCTGTCTCTCTGTCAGTCTGTCATCTCTTAACTTCTTACTACCTGTCTCTCAGTCAGTCTCTCTTCTCTTAACTTCTTACTACCTGTCTCTCAGTCAGTCTGTCTTCTCTTAACTTCTTACTAACTGTCTCTCTGTCAGTCTGTCTTCTCTTAACTTCTTACTACCTGTCTCTCTGTCAGTCTGTCATCTCTTAACTTCTAACTACCTGTCTCTCTGTCAGTTTGTCATCTCTTAACTTCTTACTACCTCTCTGTCAGTCAGTCTGTCTTCTCTTAACTTCTTACTACCTGTCTCTCTGTCAGTCTGTCTTCGCTTAACTTCTTACAACCTGTCTCACTGTCAGTCTGTCATCTCTTAACTTCTTACTACCTGTCTCTCTGTCAGTCTGTCATCTCTTAACTTCTTACTACCTGTCTCTCTGTCAGTCTGTCTTCTATTAACTTCTTGCTACCTGTCTCTCTGTCAGTCTGTCATGTCTTAACTTCTTACTACCTGCCTCTCTGTCAGTCTGTCATCTCTTAACTTCTTACTACCTGTCTCTCTGTCAGTCTGTCTTCTCTTAACTTCTTACTACATGTCTCTCTGTCAGTCTGTCTTCTCTTAACTTCTTACTATCTGTCTTTCTGTCAGTCTGTGTTCTCTTAACTTCTTACTACCTGCCTCTCTGTCAGTCTGTCATCTCTTAACTTCTTACTACCTGTCTCTCTGTCAGTCTGTCTTCTCTTAACTTCTTACTACCTGTCTCTCTGTCAGTCTGTCTTCTCTTAACTTCTTACTACATGTCTCTCTGTCAGTCTGTCTTCTCTTAACTTCTTACTACCTGTCTCTCTGTCAGTCAGTCATCTCTTAACTTCTTACTACCTGTCTCTCTGTCAGTCTGTCTTCTCTTAACTTCTTACTACATGTCTCTCTGTCAGTCTGTCTTCTCTTAACTTCTTACTATCTGTCTTTCTGTCAGTCTGTGTTTTTTTTTTAACTCCTTACTACCTGTCTCTCTGTCAGTCTGTCATCTCTTAACTTCTTACTACCTGTCTCTCTGTCAGTCTGTCTTCTATTAACTTCTTACTACCAGTCTCTCTGTCAGTCTGTCTTCTCTTAACTTCTTACTACCTGTCTCTCTGTCAGTCTCTCTTCTCTTAACTTCTTACTACCTGTCTCTCAGTCAGTCTGTCATCTCTTAACTTTTTACTATCTGTCTCTCATTCAGTCTCTCTTCTCTTAACTTCTTACTACCTGTCTCTCTGTCAGTCTGTCATCTCTTAACTTCTTACTACCTGTCTCTCTGTCAGTCTGTCATCTCTTAACTTCTAACTACCTGTCTCTCTGTCAGTTTGTCATCTCTTAACTTCTTACTACCTCTCTCTCAGTCAGTCTGTCTTCTCTTAACTTCTTACTACCTGTCTCTCTGTCAGTCTGTCATCTCTTAACTTCTTACTACCTGTCTCTCAGTCAGTCTGTCTTCTCTTAACTTCTTACTACCTGTCTCTCAGTCAGTCTGTCTTCTCTTAACTTCTTACTAGCTGCCTCTCTGTCAGTCTGTCATCTCTTAACTTCTTACTACCTGTCTCTCTGTCAGTCTGTCTTCTCTTAACTTCTTACTACCTGTCTCTCTGTCAGTCTGTCTTCTATTAACTTTTTACTACCTGTCTCTCAGTCAGTCTGTCTTCTCTTAACTTCTTACTACTTGCCTCTCCGTCAGTCAGTCATCTCTTAACTTCTTACTACCTGTCTCTCTGTCAGTCTGTCTTCTCTTAACTTCTTACTAGCTCTCTCTCTGTCAGTCTGTCTTCTCTTAACTTCTTACTACCTGTCTCTATGTCAGTCTGTCATCTCTTAACTTCTTACTACCTGTCTCTCAGTCAGTCTGTCTTCTCTTAACTTCTTACTACCTGTCTCTCAGTCAGTCTGTCTTCTCTTAACTTCTTACTACCTATCTCTCTGTCAGCCTGTCATCTCTTAACTTCTTACTACATGTCTCTCTGTCAGTCTGTCTTCTCTTAACTTCTTACTACCTGTCTCTCTGTCAGTCTGTCATCTCTTAACTTCTTACTACCTGTCTCTCAGTCAGTCTGTCATTTCTTAACTTTTTACTACTTGTCTCTCTTTCAGTCTCTCTTCTCTTAACTTCTTACTACCTGTCTCTCTGTCAGTCTGTCTTCTATTAACTTCTTGCTACCTGTCTCTCTGTCAGTCTGTCATGTCTTAACTTCTTACTACCTGTCTCTCAGTCAGTCTGTCTTCTCTTAACTTCTTACTACCTGTCTCTCAGTCAGTCTGTCTTCTCTTAACTTCTTACTAACTGTCTCTCTGTCAGTCTGTCTTCTCTTAACTTCTTACTACCTGTCTCTCTGTCAGTCTGTCATCTCTTAACTTCTAACTACCTGTCTCTCTGTCAGTTTGTCATCTCTTAACTTCTTACTACCTCTCTCTCAGTCAGTCTGTCTTCTCTTAACTTCTTACTACCTGTCTCTCTGTCAGTCTGTCATCTCTTAACTTCTAACTACCTGTCTCTCTGTCAGTCTGTCATGTCTTAACTTCTTACTACCTGTCTCTCTGTCAGTCTGTCATCTCTTAACTTCTTACTACCTGTCTCTCTGTCAGTCTGTCTTCTCTTAACTTCTTACTACATGTCTCTCTGTCAGTCTGTCTTCTCTTAACTTCTTACTATCTGTCTTTCTGTCAGTCTGTGTTCTCTTAACTCCTTACTACCTGTCTCTCTGTCAGTCTGTCTTCTCTTAACTTCTTACTACCTGTCTCTCTGTCAGTCTGTCATCTCTTAACTTCTTACTACCTGTCTCTCTGTCAGTCTGTCTTCTATTAACTTCTTGCTACCTGTCTCTCTGTCAGTCTGTCTTCTCTTAACTTCTTACTACCTGTCTCTCTGTCAGTCTGTCATCTCTTAACTTCTTACTACCTGTCTCTCAGTCAGTCTGTCTTCTCTTAACTTCTTACTACCTGTCTCTCAGTCAGTCTGTCTTCTCTTAACTTCTTACTACCTGTCTCTCTGTCAGTCTGTCTTCTCTTAACTTCTTACAACCTGTCTCTCTGTCAGTCTGTCATCTCTTAACTTCTTACTACATGTCTCTCTGTCAGTCTGTCTTCTCTTAACTTCTTACTACCTGTCTCTCTGTCAGTCAGTCATCTCTTAACTTCTTACTACCTGTCTCTCTGTCAGTCTGTCTTCTCTTAACTTCTTACTACATGTCTCTCTGTCAGTCTGTCTTCTCTTAATTTCTTACTATCTGTCTTTCTGTCAGTCTGTGTTTTTTTTTTTAACTCCTTACTACCTGTCTCTCTGTCAGTCTGTCATCTCTTAACTTCTTACTACCTGTCTCTCTGTCAGTCTGTCTTCTATTAACTTCTTACTACCAGTCTCTCTGTCAGTCTGTCTTCTCTTAACTTCTTACTACCTGTCTCTCTGTCAGTCTCTCTTCTCTTAACTTCTTACTACCTGTCTCTCAGTCAGTCTGTCATCTCTTAACTTTTTACTATCTGTCTCTCATTCAGTCTCTCTTCTCTTAACTTCTTACTACCTGTCTCTCTGTCAGTCTGTCATCTCTTAACTTCTTACTACCTGTCTCTCAGTCAGTCTGTCATCTCTTAACTTCTAACTACCTGTCTCTCTGTCAGTTTGTCATCTCTTAACTTCTTACTACCTGTCTCTCAGTCAGTCTGTCTTCTCTTAACTTCTTACTACCTGTCTCTCTGTCAGTCTGTCATCTCTTAACTTCTTACTACCTGTCTCTCAGTCAGTCTGTCTTCTCTTAACTTCTTACTACCTGTCTCTCAGTCAGTCTGTCTTCTCTTAACTTCTTACTACCTGCCTCTCTGTCAGTCTGTCATCTCTTAACTTCTTACTACCTGTCTCTCTGTCAGTCTGTCTTCTCTTAACTTCTTACTACCTGTCTCTCTGTCAGTCTGTCTTCTCTTAACTTCTTACTACCTGTCTCTCTGTCAGTCTGTCTTCTCTTAACTTCTTACTACCTGTCTCTCTGTCAGTCTGTCATCTCTTAACTTCTTACTACATGTCTCTCTGTCAGTCTGTCTTCTCTTAACTTCTTACTACCTGTCTCTCTGTCAGTCAGTCATCTCTTAACTTCTTACTACCTGTCTCTCTGTCAGTCTGTCTTCTCTTAACTTCTTACAACCTGTCTCACTGTCAGTCTGTCATCTCTTAACTTCTTGCTACCTGTCTCTCTGTCAGTCTCTCATGTCTTAACTTCTTACTACCTGTCTCTCTGTCAGTCTCTCATTTCTTAACTTCTTACTACCTGTCTCTCTGTCAGTCTGTCTTCTCTTAACTTCTTACTACATGTCTCTCTGTCAGTCTGTCTTCTCTTAACTTCTTACTACCTGTCTCTCTGTCAGTCTGTCATCTCTTAACTTCTTACTATCTGTCTCTCTGTCAGTCTGTGTTCTCTTAACTCCTTACTACCTGCCTCAATGTCAGTCTGTCATCTCTTAACTTCTTACTACCTGTCTCTCTGTCAGTCTGTCATCTCTTAACTTCTAACTACCTGTCTCTCTGTCAGTTTGTCATCTCTTAACTTCTTACTACCTCTCTCTCAGTCAGTCTGTCTTCTCTTAACTTCTTACTACCTGTCTCTCTGTCAGTCTGTCATCTCTTAACTTCTTACTACCTGTCTCTCTGTCAGTCTGTCATCTCTTAACTTCTTACTACCTGTCTCTCAGTCAGTCTGTCATCTCTTAACTTCTTACTACTTGTCTCTCTTTCAGTCTGTCTTCTCTTAACTTCTTACTACCTGTCTCTCTGTCAGTCTGTCTTCTCTTAACTTCTTACTGCCTGCCTCTCTGTCAGTCTGTCATCTCTTAACTTCTTACTACCTGTCTCTCTGTCAGTCTGTCTTCTCTTAACTTCTTACTACCTGTCTCTCTGTCAGTCTGTCTTCTCTTAACTTCTTACTACCTGTCTCTCTGTCAGTCTGTCTTCTCTTAACTTCTTACTACCTGTCTCTCTGTCAGTCTGTCATCTCTTAACTTCTTACTACATGTCTCTCTGTCAGTCTGTCTTCTCTTAACTTCTTACTACCTGTCTCTCTGTCAGTCAGTCATCTCTTAACTTCTTACTACCTGTCTCTCTGTCAGTCTGTCTTCTCTTAACTTCTTACAACCTGTCTCACTGTCAGTCTGTCATCTCTTAACTTCTTGCTACCTGTCTCTCTGTCAGTCTGTCATGTCTTAACTTCTTACTACCTGTCTCTCTGTCAGTCTCTCATTTCTTAACTTCTTACTACCTGTCTCTCTGTCAGTCTGTCTTCTCTTAACTTCTTACTACATGTCTCTCTGTCAGTCTGTCTTCTCTTAACTTCTTACTACCTGTCTCTCTGTCAGTCTGTCATCTCTTAACTTCTTACTATCTGTCTCTCTGTCAGTCTGTGTTCTCTTAACTCCTTACTACCTGCCTCAATGTCAGTCTGTCATCTCTTAACTTCTTACTACCTGTCTCTCTGTCAGTCTGTCATCTCTTAACTTCTAACTACCTGTCTCTCTGTCAGTTTGTCTTCTATTAACTTCTTGCTACCTGTCTCTCTGTCAGTCTGTCTTCTCTTAACTTCTTACTACCTGTCTCTCTGTCAGTCTGTCATCTCTTAACTTCTTACTACCTGTCTCTCAGTCAGTCTGTCTTCTCTTAACTTCTTACTACCTGTCTCTCAGTCAGTCTGTCTTCTCTTAACTTCTTACTACCTGCCTCTCTGTCAGTCTGTCATCTCTTAACTTCTTACTACCTGTCTCTCTGTCAGTCTGTCTTCTCTTAACTTCTTACTACCTGTCTCTCTGTCAGTCTGTCTTCTCATAACTTCTTACTACCTGTCTCTCTGTCAGTCTGTCTTCTCTTAACTTCTTACTACCTGTCTCTCTGTCAGTCTGTCATCTCTTAACTTCTTACTACATGTCTCTCTGTCAGACTGTCTTCTCTTAACTTCTTACTACCTGTCTCTCTGTCAGTCAGTCATCTCTTAACTTCTTACTACCTGTCTCTCTGTCAGTCTGTCTTCTCTTAACTTCTTACTACATGTCTCTCTGTCAGTCTGTCTTCTCTTAACTTCTTACTATCTGTCTTTCTGTCAGTCTGTGTTTTTTTTTTAACTCCTTACTACCTGTCTCTCTGTCAGTCTGTCATCTCTTAACTTCTTACTACCTGTCTCTCTGTCAGTCTGTCTTCTATTAACTTCTTACTACCAGTCTCTCTGTCAGTCTGTCTTCTCTTAACTTCTTACTACCTGTCTCTCTGTCAGTCTGTCATCTCTTAACTTCTTACTACCTGTCTCTCAGTCAGTCTGTCTTCTCTTAACTTCTTACTACCTGTCTCTCAGTCAGTCTGTCTTCTCTTAACTTCTTACTACCTGTCTCTCTGTCAGTCTGTCTTCTCTTAACTTCTTACTACCTGTCTCTCTGTCAGTCTGTCATCTCTTAACTTCTTACTACATGTCTCTCTGTCAGTCTGTCTTCTCTTAACTTCTTACTACCTGTCTCTCTGTCAGTCAGTCATCTCTTAACTTCTTACTACCTGTCTCTCTGTCAGTCTGTCTTCTCTTAACTTCTTACTACATGTCTCTCTGTCAGTCTGTCTTCTCTTAATTTCTTACTATCTGTCTTTCTGTCAGTCTGTGTTTTTTTTTTTAACTCCTTACTACCTGTCTCTCTGTCAGTCTGTCATCTCTTAACTTCTTACTACCTGTCTCTCTGTCAGTCTGTCTTCTATTAACTTCTTACTACCAGTCTCTCTGTCAGTCTGTCTTCTCTTAACTTCTTACTACCTGTCTCTCTGTCAGTCTCTCTTCTCTTAACTTCTTACTACCTGTCTCTCAGTCAGTCTGTCATCTCTTAACTTTTTACTATCTGTCTCTCATTCAGTCTCTCTTCTCTTAACTTCTTACTACCTGTCTCTCTGTCAGTCTGTCATCTCTTAACTTCTTACTACCTGTCTCTCAGTCAGTCTGTCATCTCTTAACTTCTAACTACCTGTCTCTCTGTCAGTTTGTCATCTCTTAACTTCTTACTACCTGTCTCTCAGTCAGTCTGTCTTCTCTTAACTTCTTACTACCTGTCTCTCTGTCAGTCTGTCATCTCTTAACTTCTCACTACCTGTCTCTCAGTCAGTCTGTCTTCTCTTAACTTCTTACTACCTGTCTCTCAGTCAGTCTGTCTTCTCTTAACTTCTTACTACCTGCCTCTCTGTCAGTCTGTCATCTCTTAACTTCTTACTACCTGTCTCTCTGTCAGTCTGTCTTCTCTTAACTTCTTACTACCTGTCTCTCTGTCAGTCTGTCTTCTCTTAACTTCTTACTACCTGTCTCTCTGTCAGTCAGTCATCTCTTAACTTCTTACTACCTGTCTCTCTGTCAGTCTGTCTTCTCTTAACTTCTTACAACCTGTCTCACTGTCAGTCTGTCATCTCTTAACTTCTTGCTACCTGTCTCTCTGTCAGTCTCTCATGTCTTAACTTCTTACTACCTGTCTCTCTGTCAGTCTCTCATTTCTTAACTTCTTACTACCTGTCTCTCTGTCAGTCTGTCTTCTCTTAACTTCTTACTACATGTCTCTCTGTCAGTCTGTCTTCTCTTAACTTCTTACTACCTGTCTCTCTGTCAGTCTGTCATCTCTTAACTTCTTACTATCTGTCTCTCTGTCAGTCTGTGTTCTCTTAACTCCTTACTACCTGCCTCAATGTCAGTCTGTCATCTCTTAACTTCTTACTACCTGTCTCTCTGTCAGTCTGTCATCTCTTAACTTCTAACTACCTGTCTCTCTGTCAGTTTGTCATCTCTTAACTTCTTACTACCTCTCTCTCAGTCAGTCTGTCTTCTCTTAACTTCTTACTACCTGTCTCTCTGTCAGTCTGTCATCTCTTAACTTCTTACTACCTGTCTCTCTGTCAGTCTGTCATCTCTTAACTTCTTACTACCTGTCTCTCAGTCAGTCTGTCATCTCTTAACTTCTTACTACTTGTCTCTCTTTCAGTCTGTCTTCTCTTAACTTCTTACTACCTGTCTCTCTGTCAGTCTGTCTTCTCTTAACTTCTTACTGCCTGCCTCTCTGTCAGTCTGTCATCTCTTAACTTCTTACTACCTGTCTCTCTGTCAGTCTGTCTTCTCTTAACTTCTTACTACCTGTCTCTCTGTCAGTCTGTCTTCTCTTAACTTCTTACTACCTGTCTCTCTGTCAGTCTGTCTTCTCTTAACTTCTTACTACCTGTCTCTCTGTCAGTCTGTCATCTCTTAACTTCTTACTACATGTCTCTCTGTCAGTCTGTCTTCTCTTAACTTCTTACTACCTGTCTCTCTGTCAGTCAGTCATCTCTTAACTTCTTACTACCTGTCTCTCTGTCAGTCTGTCTTCTCTTAACTTCTTACAACCTGTCTCACTGTCAGTCTGTCATCTCTTAACTTCTTGCTACCTGTCTCTCTGTCAGTCTGTCATGTCTTAACTTCTTACTACCTGTCTCTCTGTCAGTCTCTCATTTCTTAACTTCTTACTACCTGTCTCTCTGTCAGTCTGTCTTCTCTTAACTTCTTACTACATGTCTCTCTGTCAGTCTGTCTTCTCTTAACTTCTTACTACCTGTCTCTCTGTCAGTCTGTCATCTCTTAACTTCTTACTATCTGTCTCTCTGTCAGTCTGTGTTCTCTTAACTCCTTACTACCTGCCTCAATGTCAGTCTGTCATCTCTTAACTTCTTACTACCTGTCTCTCTGTCAGTCTGTCATCTCTTAACTTCTAACTACCTGTCTCTCTGTCAGTTTGTCTTCTATTAACTTCTTGCTACCTGTCTCTCTGTCAGTCTGTCTTCTCTTAACTTCTTACTACCTGTCTCTCTGTCAGTCTGTCATCTCTTAACTTCTTACTACCTGTCTCTCAGTCAGTCTGTCTTCTCTTAACTTCTTACTACCTGTCTCTCAGTCAGTCTGTCTTCTCTTAACTTCTTACTACCTGCCTCTCTGTCAGTCTGTCATCTCTTAACTTCTTACTACCTGTCTCTCTGTCAGTCTGTCTTCTCTTAACTTCTTACTACCTGTCTCTCTGTCAGTCTGTCTTCTCATAACTTCTTACTACCTGTCTCTCTGTCAGTCTGTCTTCTCTTAACTTCTTACTACCTGTCTCTCTGTCAGTCTGTCATCTCTTAACTTCTTACTACATGTCTCTCTGTCAGACTGTCTTCTCTTAACTTCTTACTACCTGTCTCTCTGTCAGTCAGTCATCTCTTAACTTCTTACTACCTGTCTCTCTGTCAGTCTGTCTTCTCTTAACTTCTTACTACATGTCTCTCTGTCAGTCTGTCTTCTCTTAACTTCTTACTATCTGTCTTTCTGTCAGTCTGTGTTTTTTTTTTAACTCCTTACTACCTGTCTCTCTGTCAGTCTGTCATCTCTTAACTTCTTACTACCTGTCTCTCTGTCAGTCTGTCTTCTATTAACTTCTTACTACCAGTCTCTCTGTCAGTCTGTCTTCTCTTAACTTCTTACTACCTGTCTCTCTGTCAGTCTCTCTTCTCTTAACTTCTTACTACCTGTCTCTCAGTCAGTCTGTCATCTCTTAAATTTTTACTATCTGTCTCTCATTCAGTCTCTCTTCTCTTAACTTCTTACTACCTGTCTCTCTGTCAGTCTGTCATCTCTTAACTTCTTACTACCTGTCTCTCTGTCAGTCTGTCATCTCTTAACTTCTAACTACCTGTCTCTCTGTCAGTTTGTCATCTCTTAACTTCTTACTACCTGTCTCTCAGTCAGTCTGTCTTCTCTTAACTTCTTACTACCTGTCTCTCTGTCAGTCTGTCATCTCTTAACTTCTTACTACCTGTCTCTCAGTCAGTCTGTCTTCTCTTAACTTCTTACTACCTGTCTCTCAGTCAGTCTGTCTTCTCTTAACTTCTTACTACCTGCCTCTCTGTCAGTCTGTCATCTCTTAACTTCTTACTACCTGTCTCTCTGTCAGTCTGTCTTCTCTTAACTTCTTACTACCTGTCTCTCTGTCAGTCTCTCTTCTCTTAACTTCTTACTACCTGTCTCTCTGTCAGTCTGTCTTCTCTTAACTTCTTACTACCTGTCTCTCTGTCAGTCTGTCATCTCTTAACTTCTTACTACATGTCTCTCTGTCAGTCTGTCTTCTCTTAACTTCTTACTACCTGTCTCTCTGTCAGTCAGTCATCTCTTAACTTCTTACTACCTGTCTCTCTGTCAGTCTGTCTTCTCTTAACTTCTAACTACCTGTCTCTCTGTCAGTTTGTCATCTCTTAACTTCTTACTACCTGTCTCTCAGTCAGTCTGTCTTCTCTTAACTTCTTACTACCTGTCTCTCTGTCAGTCTGTCATCTCTTAACTTCTTACTACCTGTCTCTCAGTCAGTCTGTCTTCTCTTAACTTCTTACTACCTGTCTCTCAGTCAGTCTGTCTTCTCTTAACTTCTTACTACCTGCCTCTCTGTCAGTCTGTCATCTCTTAACTTCTTACTACCTGTCTCTCTGTCAGTCTGTCTTCTCTTAACTTCTTACTACCTGTCTCTCTGTCAGTCTGTCTTCTCTTAACTTCTTACTACCTGTCTCTCTGTCAGTCTGTCTTCTCTTAACTTCTTACTACCTGTCTCTCTGTCAGTCTGTCATCTCTTAACTTCTTACTACATGTCTCTCTGTCAGTCTGTCTTCTCTTAACTTCTTACTACCTGTCTCTCTGTCACTCAGTCATCTCTTAACTTCTTACTACCTGTCTCTCTGTCAGTCTGTCTTCTCTTAACTTCTTACAACCTGTCTCACTGTCAGTCTGTCATCTCTTAACTTCTTGCTACCTGTCTCTCTGTCAGTCTGTCATGTCTTAACTTCTTACTACCTGTCTCTCTGTCAGTCTCTCATTTCTTAACTTCTTACTACCTGTCTCTCTGTCAGTCTGTCTTCTCTTAACTTCTTACTACATGTCTCTCTGTCAGTCTGTCTTCTCTTAACTTCTTACTACCTGTCTCTCTGTCAGTCTGTCATCTCTTAACTTCTTACTATCTGTCTCTCTGTCAGTCTGTGTTCTCTTAACTCCTTACTACCTGCCTCAATGTCAGTCTGTCATCTCTTAACTTCTTACTACCTGTCTCTCTGTCAGTGTGTCATCTCTTAACTTCTAACTACCTGTCTCTCTGTCAGTTTGTCATCTCTTAACTTCTTACTACCTCTCTCTCAGTCAGTCTGTCTTCTCTTAACTTCTTACTACCTGTCTCTCTGTCAGTCTGTCATCTCTTAACTTCTTACTACCTGTCTCTCTGTCAGTCTGTCATCTCTTAACTTCTTACTACCTGTCTCTCAGTCAGTCTGTCATCTCTTAACTTCTTACTACTTGTCTCTCTTTCAGTCTGTCTTCTCTTAACTTCTTACTACCTGTCTCTCTGTCAGTCTGTCTTCTCTTAACTTCTTACTACCTGCCTCTCTGTCAGTCTGTCATCTCTTAACTTCTTACTACCTGTCTCTCTGTCAGTCTGTCATCTCTTAACTTCTTACTACCTGTCTCTCTGTCAGTCAGTCATCTCTTAACTTCTTACTACCTGTCTCTCTGTCAGTCTGTCTTCTCTTAACTTCTTACAACCTGTCTCACTGTCAGTCTGTCATCTCTTAACTTCTTGCTACCTGTCTCTCTGTCAGTCTGTCATGTCTTAACTTCTTACTACCTGTCTCTCTGTCAGTCTCTCATTTCTTAACTTCTTACTACCTGTCTCTCTGTCAGTCTGTCTTCTCTTAACTTCTTACTACATGTCTCTCTGTCAGTCTGTCTTCTCTTAACTTCTTACTACCTGTCTCTCTGTCAGTCTGTCATCTCTTAACTTCTTACTATCTGTCTCTCTGTCAGTCTGTGTTCTCTTAACTCCTTACTACCTGCCTCAATGTCAGTCTGTCATCTCTTAACTTCTTACTACCTGTCTCTCTGTCAGTCTGTCTTCTCTTAACTTCTAACTACCTGTCTCTCTGTCAGTTTGTCATCTCTTAACTTCTTACTACCTGTCTCTCAGTCAGTCTGTCTTCTCTTAACTTCTTACTACCTGTCTCTCTGTCAGTCTGTCATCTCTTAACTTCTTACTACCTGTCTCTCAGTCAGTCTGTCTTCTCTTAACTTCTTACTACCTGTCTCTCAGTCAGTCTGTCTTCTCTTAACTTCTTACTACCTGCCTCTCTGTCAGTCTGTCATCTCTTAACTTCTTACTACCTGTCTCTCTGTCAGTCTGTCTTCTCTTAACTTCTTACTACCTGTCTCTCTGTCAGTCTGTCTTCTCTTAACTTCTTACTACCTGTCTCTCTGTCAGTCTGTCTTCTCTTAACTTCTTACTACCTGTCTCTCTGTCAGTCTGTCTTCTCTTAACTTCTTACTACCTGTCTCTCTGTCAGTCTGTCTTCTCTTAACTTCTTACTACCTGTCTCTCTGTCAGTCAGTCATCTCTTAACTTCTTACTACCTGTCTCTCTGTCAGTCTGTCTTCTCTTAACTTCTAACTACCTGTCTCTCTGTCAGTTTGTCATCTCTTAACTTCTTACTACCTGTCTCTCAGTCAGTCTGTCTTCTCTTAACTTCTTACTACCTGTCTCTCTGTCAGTCTGTCATCTCTTAACTTCTTACTACCTGTCTCTCAGTCAGTCTGTCTTCTCTTAACTTCTTACTACCTGTCTCTCAGTCAGTCTGTCTTCTCTTAACTTCTTACTACCTGCCTCTCTGTCAGTCTGTCATCTCTTAACTTCTTACTACCTGTCTCTCTGTCAGTCTGTCTTCTCTTAACTTCTTACTACCTGTCTCTCTGTCAGTCTGTCTTCTCTTAACTTCTTACTACCTGTCTCTCTGTCAGTCTGTCTTCTCTTAACTTCTTACTACCTGTCTCTCTGTCAGTCTGTCATCTCTTAACTTCTTACTACATGTCTCTCTGTCAGTCTGTCTTCTCTTAACTTCTTACTACCTGTCTCTCTGTCACTCAGTCATCTCTTAACTTCTTACTACCTGTCTCTCTGTCAGTCTGTCTTCTCTTAACTTCTTACAACCTGTCTCACTGTCAGTCTGTCATCTCTTAACTTCTTGCTACCTGTCTCTCTGTCAGTCTGTCATGTCTTAACTTCTTACTACCTGTCTCTCTGTCAGTCTCTCATTTCTTAACTTCTTACTACCTGTCTCTCTGTCAGTCTGTCTTCTCTTAACTTCTTACTACATGTCTCTCTGTCAGTCTGTCTTCTCTTAACTTCTTACTACCTGTCTCTCTGTCAGTCTGTCATCTCTTAACTTCTTACTATCTGTCTCTCTGTCAGTCTGTGTTCTCTTAACTCCTTACTACCTGCCTCAATGTCAGTCTGTCATCTCTTAACTTCTTACTACCTGTCTCTCTGTCAGTGTGTCATCTCTTAACTTCTAACTACCTGTCTCTCTGTCAGTTTGTCATCTCTTAACTTCTTACTACCTCTCTCTCAGTCAGTCTGTCTTCTCTTAACTTCTTACTACCTGTCTCTCTGTCAGTCTGTCATCTCTTAACTTCTTACTACCTGTCTCTCTGTCAGTCTGTCATCTCTTAACTTCTTACTACCTGTCTCTCAGTCAGTCTGTCATCTCTTAACTTCTTACTACTTGTCTCTCTTTCAGTCTGTCTTCTCTTAACTTCTTACTACCTGTCTCTCTGTCAGTCTGTCTTCTCTTAACTTCTTACTACCTGCCTCTCTGTCAGTCTGTCATCTCTTAACTTCTTACTACCTGTCTCTCTGTCAGTCTGTCATCTCTTAACTTCTTACTACCTGTCTCTCTGTCAGTCAGTCATCTCTTAACTTCTTACTACCTGTCTCTCTGTCAGTCTGTCTTCTCTTAACTTCTTACAACCTGTCTCACTGTCAGTCTGTCATCTCTTAACTTCTTGCTACCTGTCTCTCTGTCAGTCTGTCATGTCTTAACTTCTTACTACCTGTCTCTCTGTCAGTCTCTCATTTCTTAACTTCTTACTACCTGTCTCTCTGTCAGTCTGTCTTCTCTTAACTTCTTACTACATGTCTCTCTGTCAGTCTGTCTTCTCTTAACTTCTTACTACCTGTCTCTCTGTCAGTCTGTCATCTCTTAACTTCTTACTATCTGTCTCTCTGTCAGTCTGTGTTCTCTTAACTCCTTACTACCTGCCTCAATGTCAGTCTGTCATCTCTTAACTTCTTACTACCTGTCTCTCTGTCAGTCTGTCTTCTCTTAACTTCTAACTACCTGTCTCTCTGTCAGTTTGTCATCTCTTAACTTCTTACTACCTGTCTCTCAGTCAGTCTGTCTTCTCTTAACTTCTTACTACCTGTCTCTCTGTCAGTCTGTCATCTCTTAACTTCTTACTACCTGTCTCTCAGTCAGTCTGTCTTCTCTTAACTTCTTACTACCTGTCTCTCAGTCAGTCTGTCTTCTCTTAACTTCTTACTACCTGCCTCTCTGTCAGTCTGTCATCTCTTAACTTCTTACTACCTGTCTCTCTGTCAGTCTGTCTTCTCTTAACTTCTTACTACCTGTCTCTCTGTCAGTCTGTCTTCTCTTAACTTCTTACTACCTGTCTCTCTGTCAGTCTGTCTTCTCTTAACTTCTTACTACCTGTCTCTCTGTCAGTCTGTCATCTCTTAACTTCTTACTACATGTCTCTCTGTCAGTCTGTCTTCTCTTAACTTCTTACTACCTGTCTCTCTGTCACTCAGTCATCTCTTAACTTCTTACTACCTGTCTCTCTGTCAGTCTGTCTTCTCTTAACTTCTTACAACCTGTCTCACTGTCAGTCTGTCATCTCTTAACTTCTTGCTACCTGTCTCTCTGTCAGTCTGTCATGTCTTAACTTCTTACTACCTGTCTCTCTGTCAGTCTCTCATTTCTTAACTTCTTACTACCTGTCTCTCTGTCAGTCTGTCTTCTCTTAACTTCTTACTACATGTCTCTCTGTCAGTCTGTCTTCTCTTAACTTCTTACTACCTGTCTCTCTGTCAGTCTGTCATCTCTTAACTTCTTACTATCTGTCTCTCTGTCAGTCTGTGTTCTCTTAACTCCTTACTACCTGCCTCAATGTCAGTCTGTCATCTCTTAACTTCTTACTACCTGTCTCTCTGTCAGTGTGTCATCTCTTAACTTCTAACTACCTGTCTCTCTGTCAGTTTGTCATCTCTTAACTTCTTACTACCTCTCTCTCAGTCAGTCTGTCTTCTCTTAACTTCTTACTACCTGTCTCTCTGTCAGTCTGTCATCTCTTAACTTCTTACTACCTGTCTCTCTGTCAGTCTGTCATCTCTTAACTTCTTACTACCTGTCTCTCAGTCAGTCTGTCATCTCTTAACTTCTTACTACTTGTCTCTCTTTCAGTCTGTCTTCTCTTAACTTCTTACTACCTGTCTCTCTGTCAGTCTGTCTTCTCTTAACTTCTTACTACCTGCCTCTCTGTCAGTCTGTCATCTCTTAACTTCTTACTACCTGTCTCTCTGTCAGTCTGTCATCTCTTAACTTCTTACTACCTGTCTCTCTGTCAGTCAGTCATCTCTTAACTTCTTACTACCTGTCTCTCTGTCAGTCTGTCTTCTCTTAACTTCTTACAACCTGTCTCACTGTCAGTCTGTCATCTCTTAACTTCTTGCTACCTGTCTCTCTGTCAGTCTGTCATGTCTTAACTTCTTACTACCTGTCTCTCTGTCAGTCTCTCATTTCTTAACTTCTTACTACCTGTCTCTCTGTCAGTCTGTCTTCTCTTAACTTCTTACTACATGTCTCTCTGTCAGTCTGTCTTCTCTTAACTTCTTACTACCTGTCTCTCTGTCAGTCTGTCATCTCTTAACTTCTTACTATCTGTCTCTCTGTCAGTCTGTGTTCTCTTAACTCCTTACTACCTGCCTCAATGTCAGTCTGTCATCTCTTAACTTCTTACTACCTGTCTCTCTGTCAGTCTGTCTTCTCTTAACTTCTAACTACCTGTCTCTCTGTCAGTTTGTCATCTCTTAACTTCTTACTACCTGTCTCTCAGTCAGTCTGTCTTCTCTTAACTTCTTACTACCTGTCTCTCTGTCAGTCTGTCATCTCTTAACTTCTTACTACCTGTCTCTCAGTCAGTCTGTCTTCTCTTAACTTCTTACTACCTGTCTCTCAGTCAGTCTGTCTTCTCTTAACTTCTTACTACCTGCCTCTCTGTCAGTCTGTCATCTCTTAACTTCTTACTACCTGTCTCTCTGTCAGTCTGTCTTCTCTTAACTTCTTACTACCTGTCTCTCTGTCAGTCTGTCTTCTCTTAACTTCTTACTACCTGTCTCTCTGTCAGTCTGTCTTCTCTTAACTTCTTACTACCTGTCTCTCTGTCAGTCTGTCATCTCTTAACTTCTTACTACATGTCTCTCTGTCAGTCTGTCTTCTCTTAACTTCTTACTACCTGTCTCTCTGTCAGTCAGTCATCTCTTAACTTCTTACTACCTGTCTCTCTGTCAGTCTGTCTTCTCTTAACTTCTTACAACCTGTCTCACTGTCAGTCTGTCATCTCTTAACTTCTTGCTACCTGTCTCTCTGTCAGTCTGTCATGTCTTAACTTCTTACTACCTGTCTCTCTGTCAGTCTCTCATTTCTTAACTTCTTACTACCTGTCTCTCTGTCAGTCTGTCTTCTCTTAACTTCTTACTACATGTCTCTCTGTCAGTCTGTCTTCTCTTAACATCTTACTACCTGTCTCTCTGTCAGTCTGTCATCTCTTAACTTCTTACTATCTGTCTCTCTGTCAGTCTGTGTTCTCTTAACTCCTTACTACCTGCCTCAATGTCAGTCTGTCATCTCTTAACTTCTTACTACCTGTCTCTCTGTCAGTCTGTCATCTCTTAACTTCTAACTACCTGTCTCTCTGTCAGTTTGTCATCTCTTAACTTCTTACTACCTCTCTCTCAGTCAGTCTGTCTTCTCTTAACTTCTTACTACCTGTCTCTCTGTCAGTCTGTCATCTCTTAACTTCTTACTACCTGTCTCTCTGTCAGTCTGTCATCTCTTAACTTCTTACTACCTGTCTCTCAGTCAGTCTGTCATCTCTTAACTTCTTACTACTTGTCTCTCTTTCAGTCTGTCTTCTCTTAACTTCTTACTACCTGTCTCTCTGTCAGTCTGTCTTCTCTTAACTTCTTACTACCTGCCTCTCTGTCAGTCTGTCATCTCTTAACTTCTTACTACCTGTCTCTCTGTCAGTCTGTCATCTCTTAACTTCTTACTACCTGTCTCTCTGTCAGTCAGTCATCTCTTAACTTCTTACTACCTGTCTCTCTGTCAGTCTGTCTTCTCTTAACTTCTTACAACCTGTCTCACTGTCAGTCTGTCATCTCTTAACTTCTTGCTACCTGTCTCTCTGTCAGTCTGTGTTCTCTTAACTCCTTACTACCTGCCTCAATGTCAGTCTGTCATCTCTTAACTTCTTACTACCTGTCTCTCTGTCAGTCTGTCATCTCTTAACTTCTAACTACCTGTCTCTCTGTCAGTTTGTCATCTCTTAACTTCTTACTACCTCTCTCTCAGTCAGTCTGTCTTCTCTTAACTTCTTACTACCTGTCTCTCTGTCAGTCTGTCATCTCTTAACTTCTTACTACCTGTCTCTCTGTCAGTCTGTCATCTCTTAACTTCTTACTACCTGTCTCTCAGTCAGTCTGTCATCTCTTAACTTCTTACTACTTGTCTCTCTTTCAGTCTGTCTTCTCTTAACTTCTTACTACCTGTCTCTCTGTCAGTCTGTCTTCTCTTAACTTCTTACTACCTGTCTCACTGTCAGTCTGTCATCTCTTAACTTCTTACTACCTGTCTCTCTGTCAGTCTGTCATCTCTTAACTTCTTACTACCTGTCTCACTGTCAGTCTGTCTTCTCTTAACTTCTTACTACCTGTCTCTCTGTCAGTCTGTCATCTCTTAACTTCTTACTACCTGTCTCACTGTCAGTCAGTCATCTCTTAACTTTTTACTACTTGTCTCTCTTTCAGTCTGTCTTCTCTTAACTTCTTACTCCCTGTCTCTCTGTCAGTCTGTCATCTCTTAACTTCTTACTATCTGTCTCTCTGTCAGTCTGTCTTCTCTTAACTTCTTAATACATGTCTCTCTATCAGTCTGTCTTCTCTTAACTTCTTACTACCTGTCTCTCTGTCAGTCTGTCATCTCTTAACTTCTTACTATCTGTCTCTCTGTCAGTCTGTGTTCTCTTAACTCCTTACTACCTGCCTCTCTGTCAGTCTGTCATCTCTTAACTTCTTACTACCTGTCTCTCTGTCAGTCTGTCTTCTCTTAACTTCTTACTACCTGTCTCTCAGTCAGTCTGTCTTCTCTTAACTTCTTACTACTTGCCTCTCCGTCAGTCAGTCATCTCTTAACTTCTTACTACCTGTCTCTCTGTCAGTCTGTCTTCTCTTAACTTCTTACTACCTCTCTCTCTGTCAGTCTGTCTTCTCTTAACTTCTTACTACCTGTCTCTCTGTCAGTCTGTCATCTCTTAACTTCTTACAACCTGTCTCTCAGTCAGTCTGTCTTCTCTTAACTTCTTACTACCTGTCTCTCAGTCAGTCTGTCTTCTCTTAACTTCTTACTACCTGTCTCTCTGTCAGTCTGTCATCTCTTAACTTCTTACTACATGTCTCTCTGTCAGTCTGTCTTCTCTTAACTTCTTACTACCTGTCTCTCTGTCAGTCAGTTATCTCTTAACTTCTTACTACCTGTCTCTCAGTCAGTCTGTCATCTCTTAACTTTTTACTACTTGTCTCTCTTTCAGTCTCTCTTCTCTTAACTTCTTACTACCTGTCTCTCTCTCAGTCTGTCTTCTATTAACTTCTTGCTACCTGTCTCTCTGTCAGTCTGTCATGTCTTAACTTCTTACTACCTGTCTCTCAGTCATTCTGTCTTCTCTTAACTTCTTACTACCTGTCTCTCAGTCAGTCTGTCTTCTCTTAACTTCTTACTACCTGTCTCTCTGTCAGTCTGTCTTCTCTTAACTTCTTACTACCTGTCTCTCTGTCAGTCTGTCATCTCTTAACTTCTTACTACCTGTCTCTCAGTCAGTCTGTCTTCTCTTAACTTCTTACTACCTGTCTCTCTGCCAGTCTGTCATCTCTTAACTTCTTACTACATGTCTCTCTGTCAGTCTGTCTTCTCTTAACTTCTTACTACCTGTCTCTCTGTCAGTCTGTCATCTCTTAACTTCTTACTACCTGTCTCTCAGTCAGTCTGTCATCTCTTAACTTCGTACTACCTGTCTCTCTGTCAGTCTGTCATCTCTTAACTTCTAACTACCTGTCTCTCTGTCAGTTTGTCATCTCTTAACTTCTTACTACCTCTCTCTCAGTCAGTCTGTCTTCTCTTAACTTCTTACTACCTGTCTCTCTGTCAGTCTGTCATCTCTTAACTTCTTACTACCTGTCTCTCAGTCAGTCTGTCTTCTCTTAACTTCTTACTACCTGTCTCTCAGTCAGTCTGTCTTCTCTTAACTTCTTACTACCTGCCTCTCTGTCAGTCTGTCATCTCTTAACTTCTTACTACCTGTCTCTCTGTCAGTCTGTCTTCTCTTAACTTCTTACTACCTGTCTCTCTGTCAGTCTGTCTTCTCTTAACTTCTTACTACCTGTCTCTCTGTCAGTCTGTCATCTCTTAACTTCTTACTACCTGTCTCTCTGTCAGTCTGTCTTCTCTTAACTTCTGACTACCTGTCTCTCTGTCAGTCTGTCTTCTCTTAACTTCTTACTACCTGTCTCTCTGTCAGTCTGTCTTCTCTTAACTTCTTACTACCTGTCTCTCTGTCAGTCTGTCATCTCTTAACATCTTACTACATGTCTCTCTGTCAGTCTGTCTTCTCTTAACTTCTTACTACCTGTCTCTCTGTCAGTCAGTCATCTCTTAACTTCTTACTACCTGTCTCTCTGTCAGTCTGTCTTCTCTTAACTTCTTACTACATGTCTCTCTGTCAGTCTGTCTTCTCTTAACTTCTTACTATCTGTCTTTCTGTCAGTCTGTGTTTTTTTTTTAACTCCTTACTACCTGTCTCTCTGTCAGTCTGTCATCTCTTAACTTCTTACTACCTGTCTCTCTGTCAGTCTGTCTTCTATTAACTTCTTACTACCAGTCTCTCTGTCAGTCTGTCTTCTCTTAACTTCTTACTACCTGTCTCTCTGTCAGTCTCTCTTCTCTTAACTTCTTACTACCTGTCTCTCAGTCAGTCTGTCATCTCTTAAATTTTTACTATCTGTCTCTCATTCAGTCTCTCTTCTCTTAACTTCTTACTACCTGTCTCTCTGTCAGTCTGTCATCTCTTAACTTCTTACTACCTGTCTCTCTGTCAGTCTGTCATCTCTTAACTTCTAACTACCTGTCTCTCTGTCAGTTTGTCATCTCTTAACTTCTTACTACCTGTCTCTCAGTCAGTCTGTCTTCTCTTAACTTCTTACTACCTGTCTCTCTGTCAGTCTGTCATCTCTTTACTTCTTACTACCTGTCTCTCAGTCAGTCTGTCTTCTCTTAACTTCTTACTACCTGTCTCTCAGTCAGTCTGTCTTCTCTTAACTTCTTACTACCTGCCTCTCTGTCAGTCTGTCATCTCTTAACTTCTTACTACCTGTCTCTCTGTCAGTCTGTCTTCTCTTAACTTCTTACTACCTGTCTCTCTGTCAGTCTGTCTTCTCTTAACTTCTTACTACCTGTCTCTCTGTCAGTCTGTCTTCTCTTAAGTTCTTACTACCTGTCTCTCTGTCAGTCTGTCATCTCTTAACTTCTTACTACATGTCTCTCTGTCAGTCTGTCTTCTCTTAACTTCTTACTACCTGTCTCTCTGTCAGTCAGTCATCTCTTAACTTCTTACTACCTGTCTCTCTGTCAGTCTGTCTTCTCTTAACTTCTTACAACCTGTCTCACTGTCAGTCTGTCATCTCTTAACTTCTTGCTACCTGTCTCTCTGTCAGTCTGTCATGTCTTAACTTCTTACTACCTGTCTCTCTGTCAGTCTCTCATTTCTTAACTTCTTACTACCTGTCTCTCTGTCAGTCTGTCTTCTCTTAACTTCTTACTACATGTCTCTCTGTCAGTCTGTCTTCTCTTAACTTCTTACTACCTGTCTCTCTGTCACTCTGTCATCTCTTAACTTCTTACTATCTGTCTCTCTGTCAGTCTGTGTTCTCTTAACTCCTTACTACCTGCCTCAATGTCAGTCTGTCATCTCTTAACTTCTTACTACCTGTCTCTCTGTCAGTCTGTCATCTCTTAACTTCTAACTACCTGTCTCTCTGTCAGTTTGTCATCTCTTAACTTCTTACTACCTCTCTCTCAGTCAGTCTGTCTTCTCTTAACTTCTTACTACCTGTCTCTCTGTCAGTCTGTCATCTCTTAACTTCTTACTACCTGTCTCTCTGTCAGTCTGTCATCTCTTAACTTCTTACTACCTGTCTCTCAGTCAGTCTGTCATCTCTTAACTTCTTACTACTTGTCTCTCTTTCAGTCTGTCTTCTCTTAACTTCTTACTACCTGTCTCTCTGTCAGTCTGTCTTCTCTTAACTTCTTACTACCTGCCTCTCTGTCAGTCTGTCATCTCTTAACTTCTTACTACCTGTCTCTCTGTCAGTCTGTCTTCTCTTAACTTCTTACTACCTGTCTCTCTGTCAGTCTGTCTTCTCTTAACTTCTTACTACCTGTCTCTCTGTCAGTCTGTCTTCTCTTAACTTCTTACTACCTGTCTCTCTGTCAGTCTGTCATCTCTTAACTTCTTACTACATGTCTCTCTGTCAGTCTGTCTTCTCTTAACTTCTTACTACCTGTCTCTCTGTCAGTCAGTCATCTCTTAACTTCTTACTACCTGTCTCTCTGTCAGTCTGTCTTCTCTTAACTTCTTACAACCTGTCTCACTGTCAGTCTGTCATCTCTTAACTTCTTGCTACCTGTCTCTCTGTCAGTCTGTCATGTCTTAACTTCTTACTACCTGTCTCTCTGTCAGTCTCTCATTTCTTAACTTCTTACTACCTGTCTCTCTGTCAGTCTGTCTTCTCTTAACTTCTTACTACATGTCTCTCTGTCAGTCTGTCTTCTCTTAACTTCTTACTACCTGTCTCTCTGTCAGTCTGTCATCTCTTAACTTCTTACTATCTGTCTCTCTGTCAGTCTGTGTTCTCTTAACTCCTTACTACCTGCCTCAATGTCAGTCTGTCATCTCTTAACTTCTTACTACCTGTCTCTCTGTCAGTCTGTCATCTCTTAACTTCTAACTACCTGTCTCTCTGTCAGTTTGTCATCTCTTAACTTCTTACTACCTCTCTCTCAGTCAGTCTGTCTTCTCTTAACTTCTTACTACCTGTCTCTCTGTCAGTCTGTCATCTCTTAACTTCTTACTACCTGTCTCTCTGTCAGTCTGTCATCTCTTAACTTCTTACTACCTGTCTCTCAGTCAGTCTGTCATCTCTTAACTTCTTACTACTTGTCTCTCTTTCAGTCTGTCTTCTCTTAACTTCTTACTACCTGTCTCTCTGTCAGTCTGTCTTCTCTTAACTTCTTACTACCTGTCTCACTGTCAGTCTGTCATCTCTTAACTTCTTACTACCTGTCTCTCTGTCAGTCTGTCATCTCTTAACTTCTTACTACCTGTCTCTCTGTCAGTCTGTCTTCTCTTAACTTCTTACTACCTGTCTCTCTGTCAGTCTGTCATCTCTTAACTTCTTACTACCTGTCTCACTGTCAGTCAGTCATCTCTTAACTTTTTACTACTTGTCTCTCTTTCAGTCTGTCTTCTCTTAACTTCTTACTCCCTGTCTCTCTGTCAGTCTGTCATCTCTTAACTTCTTACTATCTGTCTCTCTGTCAGTCTGTCTTCTCTTAACTTCTTAATACATGTCTCTCTATCAGTCTGTCTTCTCTTAACTTCTTACTACCTGTCTCTCTGTCAGTCTGTCTTCTCTTAACTTCTTACTACCTCTCTCTCTGTCAGTCTGTCTTCTCTTAACTTCTTACTACCTGTCTCTCTGTCAGTCTGTCATCTCTTAACTTCTTACAACCTGTCTCTCAGTCAGTCTGTCTTCTCTTAACTTCTTACTACCTGTCTCTCAGTCAGTCTGTCTTCTCTTAACTTCTTACTACCTGTCTCTCTGTCAGTCTGTCATCTCTTAACTTCTTACTACATGTCTCTCTGTCAGTCTGTCTTCTCTTAACTTCTTACTACCTGTCTCTCTGTCAGTCTGTCATCTCTTAACTTCTTACTACCTGTCTCTCAGTCAGTCTGTCATCTCTTAACTTTTTACTACTTGTCTCTCTTTCAGTCTCTCTTCTATTAACTTCTTGCTACCTGTCTCTCTGTCAGTCTGTCATGTCTTAACTTCTTACTACCTGTCTCTCAGTCATTCTGTCTTCTCTTAACTTCTTACTACCTGTCTCTCAGTCAGTCTGTCTTCTCTTAACTTCTTACTACCTGTCTCTCTGTCAGTCTGTCTTCTCTTAACTTCTTACTACCTGTCTCTCTGTCAGTCTGTCATCTCTTAACTTCTTACTACCTGTCTCTCAGTCAGTCTGTCTTCTCTTAACTTCTTACTACCTGTCTCTCTGTCAGTCTGTCATCTCTTAACTTCTTACTACATGTCTCTCTGTCAGTCTGTCTTCTCTTAACTTCTTACTACCTGTCTCTCTGTCAGTCTGTCATCTCTTAACTTCTTACTACCTGTCTCTCAGTCAGTCTGTCATCTCTTAACTTCGTACTACCTGTCTCTCTGTCAGACTGTCATCTCTTAACTTCTAACTACCTGTCTCTCTGTCAGTTTGTCATCTCTTAACTTCTTACTACCTCTCTCTCAGTCAGTCTGTCTTCTCTTAACTTCTTACTACCTGTCTCTCTGTCAGTCTGTCATCTCTTAACTTCTTACTACCTGTCTCTCAGTCAGTCTGTCTTCTCTTAACTTCTTACTACCTGTCTCTCAGTCAGTCTGTCTTCTCTTAACTTCTTACTACCTGCCTCTCTGTCAGTCTGTCATCTCTTAACTTCTTACTACCTGTCTCTCTGTCAGTCTGTCTTCTCTTAACTTCTTACTACCTGTCTCTCTGTCAGTCTGTCAGTCTGTCTTCTCTTAACTTCTTACTACCTGTCTCTCTGTCAGTCTGTCATCTCTTAACTTCTTACTACCTGTCTCTCTGTCAGTCTGTCATCTCTTAACTTCTTACTACCTGTCTCTCAGTCAGTCTGTCATCTCTTAACTTTTTACTACTTGTCTCTCTTTCAGTCTCTCTTCTCTTAACTTCTTACTACCTGTCTCTCTGTCAGTCTTTCATCTCTTAACTTCTTACTACCTGTCTCTCTGTCAGTCTGTCATCTCTTAACTTCTTACTATCTGTCTCTCTGTCAGTCTGTCATGTCTTAACTTCTTACTACCTGTCTCTCTGTCAGTCTCTCTTCTCTTAACTTCTTACTACATGTCTCTCTGTCAGTCTGTCTTCTCTTAACTTCTTACTACCTGTCTCTCTGTCAGTCTGTCATCTCTTAACTTCTTACTACCTGTCTCTCAGTCAGTCTGTCATCTCTTAACTTTTTACTACTTGTCTCTCTTTCAGTCTCTCTTCTCTTAACTTCTTACTACCTGTCACTCTGTCAGTCTGTCTTCTATTAACTTCTTGCTACCTGTCTCTCTGTCAGTCTGTCATGTCTTAACTTCTTACTACCTGTCTCTCAGTCAGTCTGTCTTCTCTTAACTTCTTACTACCTGTCTCTCAGTCAGCCTGTCTTCTCTTAACTTCTTACTACCTGTCTCTCTGTCAGTCTGTCTTCTCTTAACTTCTTACTACCTGTCTCTCTGTCAGTCTGTCATCTCTTAACTTCTTACTACCTGTCTCTCAGTCAGTCTGTCTTCTCTTAACTTCTTACTACCTGTCTCTCTGCCAGTCTGTCATCTCTTAACTTCTTACTACATGTCTCTCTGTCAGTCTGTCTTCTCTTAACTTCTTACTCCCTGTCTCTCTGTCAGTCTGTCATCTCTTAACTTCTTACTACCTGTCTCTCAGTCAGTCTGTCATCTCTTAACTTCGTACTACCTGTCTCTCTGTCAGTCTGTCATCTCTTAACTTCTAACTACCTGTCTCTCTGTCAGTTTGTCATCTCTTAACTTCTTACTACCTCTCTCTCAGTCAGTATGTCTTCTCTTAACTTCTTACTACCTGTCTCTCTGTCAGTCTGTCATGTCTTAACTTCTTACTACCTGTCTCTCAGTCAGTCTGTCTTCTCTTAACTTCTTACTACCTGTCTCTCTGCCAGTCTGTCATCTCTTAACTTCTTACTACATGTCTCTCTGTCAGTCTGTCTTCTCTTAACTTCTTACTCCCTGTCTCTCTGTCAGTCTGTCATCTCTTAACTTCTTACTACCTGTCTCTCAGTCAGTCTGTCATCTCTTAACTTCGTACTACCTGTCCCTCTGTCAGTCTGTCATCTCTTAACTTCTAACTACCTGTCTCTCTGTCAGTTTGTCATCTCTTAACTTCTTACTACCTCTCTCTCAGTCAGTCTGTCTTCTCTTAACTTCTTACTACCTGTCTCTCTGTCAGTCTGTCATCTCTTAACTTCTTACTACCTGTCTCTCAGTCAGTCTGTCATCTCTTAACTTTTTACTACTTGTCTCTCTTTCAGTCTCTCTTCTCTTAACTTCTTACTACCTGTCTCTCTGTCAGTCTTTCATCTCTTAACTTCTTACTACCTGTCTCTCTGTCAGTCTTTCATCTCTTAACTTCTTACTACCTGTCTCTCTGTCAGTCTGTCTTCTCTTAACTTCTTACTACCTGTCTCACTGTCAGTCAGTCATCTCTTAACTTCTTACTACCTGTCTCTCTGTCAGTCTGTCAGCTCTTAACTTCTTACTACCTGTCTCTCTGTCAGTCTGTCATCTCTTAACTTCTTACTATCTGTCTCTCTGTCAGTCTGTGTTCTCTTAACTCCTTACTACCTGCCTCAATGTCAGTCTGTCATCTCTTAACTTCTTACTACCTGTCTCTCTGTCAGTCTGTCATCTCTTAACTTCTAACTACCTGTCTCTCTGTCAGTTTGTCATCTCTTAACTTCTTACTACCTCTCTCTCAGTCAGTCTGTCTTCTCTTAACTTCTTACTACCTGTCTCTCTGTCAGTCTGTCATCTCTTAACTTCTTACTACCTGTCTCTCTGTCAGTCTGTCATCTCTTAACTTCTTACTACCTGTCTCTCAGTCAGTCTGTCATCTCTTAACTTCTTACTACTTGTCTCTCTTTCAGTCTGTCTTCTCTTAACTTCTTACTACCTGTCTCTCTGTCAGTCTGTCTTCTCTTAACTTCTTACTACCTGTCTCACTGTCAGTCTGTCATCTCTTAACTTCTTACTACCTGTCTCTCTGTCAGTCTGTCATCTCTTAACTTCTTACTACCTGTCTCTCTGTCAGTCTGTCTTCTCTTAACTTCTTACTACCTGTCTCTCTGTCAGTCTGTCATCTCTTAACTTCTTACTACCTGTCTCACTGTCAGTCAGTCATCTCTTAACTTTTTACTACTTGTCTCTCTTTCAGTCTGTCTTCTCTTAACTTCTTACTCCCTGTCTCTCTGTCAGTCTGTCATCTCTTAACTTCTTACTATCTGTCTCTCTGTCAGTCTGTCTTCTCTTAACTTCTTAATACATGTCTCTCTATCAGTCTGTCTTCTCTTAACTTCTTACTACCTGTCTCTCTGTCAGTCTGTCTTCTCTTAACTTCTTACTACCTGTCTCTCAGTCAGTCTGTCTTCTCTTAACTTCTTACTACTTGCCTCTCCGTCAGTCAGTCATCTCTTAACTTCTTACTACCTGTCTCTCTGTCAGTCTGTCTTCTCTTAACTTCTTACTACCTCTCTCTCTGTCAGTCTGTCTTCTCTTAACTTCTTACTACCTGTCTCTCTGTCAGTCTGTCATCTCTTAACTTCTTACAACCTGTCTCTCAGTCAGTCTGTCTTCTCTTAACTTCTTACTACCTGTCTCTCAGTCAGTCTGTCTTCTCTTAACTTCTTACTACCTGTCTCTCTGTCAGTCTGTCATCTCTTAACTTCTTACTACATGTCTCTCTGTCAGTCTGTCTTCTCTTAACTTCTTACTACCTGTCTCTCTGTCAGTCTGTCATCTCTTAACTTCTTACTACCTGTCTCTCAGTCAGTCTGTCATCTCTTAACTTTTTACTACTTGTCTCTCTTTCAGTCTCTCTTCTCTTAACTTCTTACTACCTGTCTCTCTGTCAGTCTGTCTTCTATTAACTTCTTGCTACCTGTCTCTCTGTCAGTCTGTCATGTCTTAACTTCTTACTACCTGTCTCTCAGTCATTCTGTCTTCTCTTAACTTCTTACTACCTGTCTCTCAGTCAGTCTGTCTTCTCTTAACTTCTTACTACCTGTCTCTCTGTCAGTCTGTCTTCTCTTAACTTCTTACTACCTGTCTCTCTGTCAGTCTGTCATCTCTTAACTTCTTACTACCTGTCTCTCAGTCAGTCTGTCTTCTCTTAACTTCTTACTACCTGTCTCTCTGTCAGTCTGTCATCTCTTAACTTCTTACTACATGTCTCTCTGTCAGTCTGTCTTCTCTTAACTTCTTACTACCTGTCTCTCTGTCAGTCTGTCATCTCTTAACTTCTTACTACCTGTCTCTCAGTCAGTCTGTCATCTCTTAACTTCGTACTACCTGTCTCTCTGTCAGTCTGTCATCTCTTAACTTCTAACTACCTGTCTCTCTGTCAGTTTGTCATCTCTTAACTTCTTACTACCTCTCTCTCAGTCAGTCTGTCTTCTCTTAACTTCTTACTACCTGTCTCTCTGTCAGTCTGTCATCTCTTAACTTCTTACTACCTGTCTCTCAGTCAGTCTGTCTTCTCTTAACTTCTTACTACCTGTCTCTCAGTCAGTCTGTCTTCTCTTAACTTCTTACTACCTGCCTCTCTGTCAGTCTGTCATCTCTTAACTTCTTACTACCTGTCTCTCTGTCAGTCTGTCTTCTCTTAACTTCTTACTACCTGTCTCTCTGTCAGTCTGTCTTCTCTTAACTTCTTACTACCTGTCTCTCTGTCAGTCTGTCATCTCTTAACTTCTTACTACCTGTCTCTCTGTCAGTCTGTCATCTCTTAACTTCTTACTACCTGTCTCTCAGTCAGTCTGTCATCTCTTAACTTTTTACTACTTGTCTCTCTTTCAGTCTCTCTTCTCTTAACTTCTTACTACCTGTCTCTCTGTCAGTTTTTCATCTCTTAACTTCTTACTACCTGTCTCTCTGTCAGTCTGTCATCTCTTAACTTCTTACTATCTGTCTCTCTGTCAGTCTGTCATGTCTTAACTTCTTACTACCTGTCTCTCTGTCAGTCTCTCTTCTCGTAACTTCTTACTACATGTCTCTCTGTCAGTCTGTCTTCTCTTAACTTCTTACTACCTGTCTCTCTGTCAGTCTGTCATCTCTTAACTTCTTACTACCTGTCTCTCAGTCAGTCTGTCATCTCTTAACTTTTTACTACTTGTCTCTCTTTCAGTCTCTCTTCTCTTAACTTCTTACTACCTGTCTCTCTGTCAGTCTGTCTTCTATTAACTTCTTGCTACCTGTCTCTCTGTCAGTCTGTCATGTCTTAACTTCTTACTACCTGTCTCTCAGTCAGTCTGTCTTCTCTTAACTTCTTACTACCTGTCTCTCAGTCAGCCTGTCTTCTCTTAACTTCTTACTACCTGTCTCTCTGTCAGTCTGTCTTCTCTTAACTTCTTACTACCTGTCTCTCTGTCAGTCTGTCATCTCTTAACTTCTTACTACCTGTCTCTCAGTCAGTCTGTCTTCTCTTAACTTCTTACTACCTGTCTCTCTGCCAGTCTGTCATCTCTTAACTTCTTACTACATGTCTCTCTGTCAGTCTGTCTTCTCTTAACTTCTTACTCCCTGTCTCTCTGTCAGTCTGTCATCTCTTAACTTCTTACTACCTGTCTCTCAGTCAGTCTGTCATCTCTTAACTTCGTACTACCTGTCTCTCTGTCAGTCTGTCATCTCTTAACTTCTAACTACCTGTCTCTCTGTCAGTTTGTCATCTCTTAACTTCTTACTACCTCTCTCTCAGTCAGTATGTCTTCTCTTAACTTCTTACTACCTGTCTCTCTGTCATGTCTTAACTTCTTACTACCTGTCTCTCAGTCAGTCTGTCTTCTCTTAACTTCTTACTACCTGTCTCTCAGTCAGCCTGTCTTCTCTTAACTTCTTACTACCTGTCTCTCTGTCAGTCTGTCTTCTCTTAACTTCTTACTACCTGTCTCTCTGTCAGTCTGTCATCTCTTAACTTCTTACTACCTGTCTCTCAGTCAGTCTGTCTTCTCTTAACTTCTTACTACCTGTCTCTCTGCCAGTCTGTCATCTCTTAACTTCTTACTACATGTCTCTCTGTCAGTCTGTCTTCTCTTAACTTCTTACTCCCTGTCTCTCTGTCAGTCTGTCATCTCTTAACTTCTTACTACCTGTCTCTCAGTCAGTCTGTCATCTCTTAACTTCGTACTACCTGTCCCTCTGTCAGTCTGTCATCTCTTAACTTCTAACTACCTGTCTCTCTGTCAGTTTGTCATCTCTTAACTTCTTACTACCTCTCTCTCAGTCAGTCTGTCTTCTCTTAACTTCTTACTACCTGTCTCTCTGTCAGTCTGTCATCTCTTAACTTCTTACTACCTGTCTCTCAGTCAGTCTGTCATCTCTTAACTTTTTACTACTTGTCTCTCTTTCAGTCTCTCTTCTCTTAACTTCTTACTACCTGTCTCTCTGTCAGTCTTTCATCTCTTAACTTCTTACTACCTGTCTCTCTGTCAGTCTGTCTTCTCTTAACTTCTTACTACCTGTCTCACTGTCAGTCAGTCATCTCTTAACTTCTTACTACCTGTCTCTCTGTCAGTCTGTCAGCTCTTAACTTCTTACTACCTGTCTCTCTGTCAGTCTGTCTTCTATTAACTTCTTGCTACCTCTCTCTCTGTCAGTCTGTCATGTCTTAACTTCTTACTACCTGTCTCTCTGTCAGTCTGTCATCTCTTAACTTCTTACTACCTGTCTCTCTGTCAGTCTGTCTTCTCTTAACTTCTTACTACATGTCTCTCTGTCAGTCTGTCTTCTCTTAACTTCTTACTACCTGTCTCTCTGTCAGTCTGTCATCTCTTAACTTCTTACTATCTGTCTCTCTGTCAGTCTGTGTTCTCTTAACTCCTTACTACCTGCCTCTCTGTCAGTCTGTCATCTCTTAACTTCTTACTACCTGTCTCTCTGTCAGTCTGTCTTCTCTTAACTTCTTACTACCTGTCTCTCAGTCAGTCTGTCATCTCTTAACTTTTTACTACTTGTCTCTCTTTCAGTCTCTCTTCTCTTAACTTCTTACTACCTGTCTCTCAGTCAGTCTGTCTTCTCTTAACTTCTTACTACCTGTCTCTCTGTCAGTCTGTCATCTCTTAACTTCTTACTACCTGTCTCTCAGTCAGTCTGTCTTCTCTTAACTTCTTACTACCTGTCCCTCTGTCAGTCTGTCATCTCTTAACTTCTTACTACCTGTCTCTCTGTCAGTCTGTCTTCTCTTAACTTCTTACTACCTGTCTCTCAGTCAGTCTGTCATCTCTTAACTTTTTACTACTTGTCTCTCTTTCAGTCTCTCTTCTCTTAACTTCTTACTACCTGTCTCTCAGTCAGTCTGTCTTCTCTTAACTTCTTACTACCTGTCTCTCTGTCAGTCTGTCATCTCTTAACTTCTTACTACCTGTCTCTCTGTCAGTCTGTCTTCTCTTAACTTCTTACTACCTGTCCCTCTGTCAGTCTGTCATCTCTTAACTTCTAACTACCTGTCTCTCTGTCAGTTTGTCATCTCTTAACTCCTTACTACCTGCCTCTCTGTCAGTCTGTCATCTCTTAACTTCTTACTACCTGTCTCTCTGTCAGTCTGTCATCTCTTAACTTCTTACTACCTGTCTCTCAGTCAGTCTGTCATCTCTTAACTTTTTACTACTTGTCTCTCTTTCAGTCTCTCTTCTCTTAACTTCTTACTACCTGTCTCTCAGTCAGTCTGTCTTCTCTTAACTTCTTACTACCTGTCTCTCTGTCAGTCTGTCATCTCTTAACTTCTTACTACCTGTCTCTCTGTCAGTCTGTCTTCTCTTAACTTCTTACTACCTGTCCCTCTGTCAGTCTGTCATCTCTTAACTTCTAACTACCTGTCTCTCTGTCAGTTTGTCATCTCTTAACTTCTTACTACCTCTCTCTCAGTCAGTCTGTCTTCTCTTAACTTCTTACTACCTGTCTCTCTGTCAGTCTGTCATCTCTTAACTTCTTACTACCTGTCTCTCAGTCAGTCTGTCATCTCTTAACTTTTTACTACTTGTCTCTCTTTCAGTCTCTCTTCTCTTAACTTCTTACTACCTGTCTCTCTGTCAGTCTTTCATCTCTTAACTTCTTACTACCTGTCTCTCTGTCAGTCTGTCTTCTCTTAACTTCTTACTACCTGTCTCACTGTCAGTCAGTCATCTCTTAACTTCTTACTACCTGTCTCTCTGTCAGTCTGTCAGCTCTTAACTTCTTACTACCTGTCTCTCTGTCAGTCTGTCTTCTATTAACTTCTTGCTACCTCTCTCTCTGTCAGTCTGTCATGTCTTAACTTCTTACTACCTGTCTCTCTGTCAGTCTGTCATCTCTTAACTTCTTACTACCTGTCTCTCAGTCAGTCTGTCATCTCTTAACTTCGTACTACCTGTCCCTCTGTCAGTCTGTCATCTCTTAACTTCTAACTACCTGTCTCTCTGTCAGTTTGTCATCTCTTAACTTCTTACTACCTCTCTCTCAGTCAGTCTGTCTTCTCTTAACTTCTTACTACCTGTCTCTCTGTCAGTCTGTCATCTCTTAACTTCTTACTACCTGTCTCTCAGTCAGTCTGTCATCTCTTAACTTTTTACTACTTGTCTCTCTTTCAGTCTCTCTTCTCTTAACTTCTTACTACCTGTCTCTCTGTCAGTCTTTCATCTCTTAACTTCTTACTACCTGTCTCTCTGTCAGTCTGTCTTCTCTTAACTTCTTACTACCTGTCTCACTGTCAGTCAGTCATCTCTTAACTTCTTACTACCTGTCTCTCTGTCAGTCTGTCAGCTCTTAACTTCTTACTACCTGTCTCTCTGTCAGTCTGTCTTCTATTAACTTCTTGCTACCTCTCTCTCTGTCAGTCTGTCATGTCTTAACTTCTTACTACCTGTCTCTCTGTCAGTCTGTCATCTCTTAACTTCTTACTACCTGTCTCTCAGTCAGTCTGTCATCTCTTAACTTTTTACTACTTGTCTCTCTTTCAGTCTCTCTTCTCTTAACTTCTTACTACCTGTCTCTCAGTCAGTCTGTCTTCTCTTAACTTCTTACTACCTGTCTCTCTGTCAGTCTGTCATCTCTTAACTTCTTACTACCTGTCTCTCAGTCAGTCTGTCATCTCTTAACTCTTTACTACTTGTCTCTCCTTCAGTCTCTCTTCTCTTAACTTCTTACTACCTGTCTCTCTGTCAGTCTGTCTTCTCTTAACTTCTTACTACATGTCTCTCTGTCAGTCTGTCTTCTCTTAACTTCTTACTACCTGTCTCTCTGTCAGTCTGTCATCTCTTAACTTCTTACTACCTGTCTCTCAGTCAGTCTGTCTTCTCTTAACTTCTTACTACCTGTCTCTCTGTCAGTCTGTCATCTCTTAACTTCTTACTACATGTCTTTCTGTCAATCTGTCTTCTCTTAACTTCTTACTACCTGTCTCTCTGTCAGTCTGTCATCTCTTAACTTCTTACTACATGTCTCTCAGTCAGTCTGTCATCTCTTAAATTCTTACTACCTGTCTCTCTGTCAGTCTGTCATCTCTTAACTTCTTGCTACATGTCTCTCTGTCAGTCTCTCTTCTCTTAACTTCGTACTACCTGCCTCTCTGTCAGTCTGTCATCTCTTAACTTCTTACTACCTGTCTCTCTGTCAGTCTGTCTTCTCTTAACTTCTTACTACCTGTCTCTCTGTCAGTCTGTCATCTCTTAACTACTTACTATCTGTCTCTCTGTCAGTCTGTGTTCTCTTAACTCCTTACTACTTGTCTCTCTGTCAGTCTGTCATCTCTTAACTTCTTGCTACATGTCTCTCTGTCAGTCTCTCTTCTCTTAACTTCGTACTACCTGTCTCTCTGTCAGTCTGTCATCTCTTAACTTCTAACTACCTGTCTCTCTGTCAGTTTGTCATCTCTTAACTTCTTACTACCTCTCTCTCAGTCAGTCTGTCTTCTCTTAACTTGTTACTACCTGTCTCTCTGTCAGTCTGTCATCTCTTAACTTCTTACTACCTGTCTCTCTGTCAGTCTGTCTTCTCTTAACTTCTTACTACCTGTCTCTCTGTCAGTCTGTCATCTCTTAACTTCTTACTACTTGTCTCTCAGTCAGTCTGTCTTCTCTTAACTTCTTACTACCTGTCTCTCAGTCAGTCTGTCTTCTCTTAACATCTTACTACCTGTCTCTCTGTCAGTCTGTCATCTCTTAACTTCTTACTACATGTCTCTCTGTCAGTCTGTCTTCTCTTAACTTCTTACTACCTGTCTCTCTGTCAGTCTGTCATCTCTTAACTTCTTACTACCTGTCTCTCAGTCAGTCTGTCATCTCCTCACTTTTTACTATTTGTCTCTCTTTCAGTCTCTCTTCTCTTAACTTCTTACTACCTGTCTCTCTGTCAGTCTTTCACCTCTTAACTTCTTACTACCTGTCTCTCTGTCAGTCTGTCTTCTCTTAACTTCTTACTACCTGTCTCACTGTCAGTCAGTCATCTCTTAACTTCTTACTACCTGTCTCTCTGTCAGTCTGTCAGCTCTTAACTTCTTACTACCTGTCTCTCTGTCAGTCTGTCTTCTATTAACTTCTTGCTACCTGTCTCTCTGTCAGTCTGTCATGTCTTAACTTCTTACTACCTGTCTCTCTTTCAGTCTGTCATCTCTTAACTTCTTACTACCTGTCTCTCTGTCAGTCTGTGTTCTCTTAACTCCTTACTACCTGCCTCTCTGTAAGTCTGTCATCTCTTAACTTCTTACTACCTGTCTCTCTGTCAGTCTGTCTTCTCTTAACTTCTTACTACCTGTCTCTCAGTCAGTCTGTCATCTCTTAACTTTTTACTACTTGTCTCTCTTTCAGTCTCTCTTCTCTTAACTTCTTACTACCTGTCTCTCTGTCAGTCTTTCATCTCTTAACTTCTTACTACCTGTCTCTCTGTCAGTCTGTCATCTCTTAACTTCTTACTACCTGTCTCTCTGTCAGTCTGTCACCTCTTAACTACTTACTATCTGTCTCTCTGTCAGTCTGTGTTCTCTTAACTCCTTACTACTTGTCTCTCTGTCAGTCTGTCATCTCTTAACTTCTTGCTACATGTCTCTCTGTCAGTCTCTCTTCTCTTAACTTCTTACTACCTGTCTCTCTGTCAGTCTGTCATCTCTTAACTTCTTACTACCTGTCTCTCTGTCAGTCTGTCTTCTCTTAACTTCTTACTACCTGTCTCTCTGTCAGTCCGTCATCTCTTAACTTCTTACTACCTCTCTCTCAGTCAGTCTGTCTTCTCTTAACTTCTTACTACCTGTCTCTCTGTTAGTCTGTCATCTCTTAACTTCTTACTACCTGTCTCTCAGTCAGTCTGTCATCTCTTAACTTCTTACTACTTGTCTCTCTTTCAGTCTCTCTTCTCTTAACTTCTTACTACCTGTCTCTCTGTCAGTCCTTCATCTCTTAACTTCTTACTACCTGTCTCTCTGTCAGTCTCTCTTCTCTTAACTTCTTACTACCTGTCTCTCAGTCAGTCTGTCATCTCTTAACTTTTTACTATTTGTCTCTCATTCAGTCTCTCTTCACTTAACATCTTACTACCGGTCTCTCTGTCAGTCTGTCATCTCTTAACTTCTTACTACATGTCTCTCTGTCAGTCTGTCATCTCTTAACTTCTTACTACCTGTCTCTCTGTCAGTCTGTCATCTCTTAACTTCTTACTACCTGTCTCTCTTTCAGTCTGTCATCTCTTAACTTCTTACTACCTGTCTCTCTGTCAGTCTGTCTTCTCTTAACTTCTTACTACCTGTCTCTCTGTCAGTCTGTCATCTCTTAACTTCTTACTACCTGTCTCTCTTTCAGTCTGTCATCTCTTAACTTCTTACTACCTGTCCCTCTGTCAGTCTGTCATCTCTTAACTTCTAACTACCTGTCTCTCTGTCAGTTTGTCATCTCTTAACTTCTTACTACCTCTCTCTCAGTCAGTCTGTCTTCTCTTAACTTCTTACTACCTGTCTCTCTGTCAGTCTGTCATCTCTTAACTTCTTACTACCTGTCTCTCAGTCAGTCTGTCATCTCTTAACTTTTTACTACTTGTCTCTCTTTCAGTCTCTCTTCTCTTAACTTCTTACTACCTGTCTCTCTGTCAGTCTTTCATCTCTTAACTTCTTACTACCTGTCTCTCTGTCAGTCTGTCTTCTCTTAACTTCTTACTACCTGTCTCACTGTCAGTCAGTCATCTCTTAACTTCTTACTACCTGTCTCTCTGTCAGTCTGTCAGCTCTTAACTTCTTACTACCTGTCTCTCTGTCAGTCTGTCTTCTATTAACTTCTTGCTACCTCTCTCTCTGTCAGTCTGTCATGTCTTAACTTCTTACTACCTGTCTCTCTGTCAGTCTGTCATCTCTTAACTTCTTACTACCTGTCTCTCTGTCAGTCTGTCTTCTCTTAACTTCTTACTACATGTCTCTCTGTCAGTCTGTCTTCTCTTAACTTCTTACTACCTGTCTCTCTGTCAGTCTGTCATCTCTTAACTTCTTACTATCTGTCTCTCTGTCAGTCTGTGTTCTCTTAACTCCTTACTACCTGCCTCTCTGTCAGTCTGTCATCTCTTAACTTCTTACTACCTGTCTCTCTGTCAGTCTGTCTTCTCTTAACTTCTTACTACCTGTCTCTCAGTCAGTCTGTCATCTCTTAACTTTTTACTACTTGTCTCTCTTTCAGTCTCTCTTCTCTTAACTTCTTACTACCTGTCTCTCAGTCAGTCTGTCTTCTCTTAACTTCTTACTACCTGTCTCTCTGTCAGTCTGTCATCTCTTAACTTCTTACTACCTGTCTCTCAGTCAGTCTGTCATCTCTTAACTCTTTACTACTTGTCTCTCCTTCAGTCTCTCTTCTCTTAACTTCTTACTACCTGTCTCTCTGTCAGTCTGTCTTCTCTTAACTTCTTACTACATGTCTCTCTGTCAGTCTGTCTTCTCTTAACTTCTTACTACCTGTCTCTCTGTCAGTCTGTCATCTCTTAACTTCTTACTACCTGTCTCTCAGTCAGTCTGTCTTCTCTTAACTTCTTACTACCTGTCTCTCTGTCAGTCTGTCATCTCTTAACTTCTTACTACATGTCTTTCTGTCAATCTGTCTTCTCTTAACTTCTTACTACCTGTCTCTCTGTCAGTCTGTCATCTCTTAACTTCTTACTACATGTCTCTCAGTCAGTCTGTCATCTCTTAAATTCTTACTACCTGTCTCTCTGTCAGTCTGTCATCTCTTAACTTCTTGCTACATGTCTCTCTGTCAGTCTCTCTTCTCTTAACTTCGTACTACCTGCCTCTCTGTCAGTCTGTCATCTCTTAACTTCTTACTACCTGTCTCTCTGTCAGTCTGTCTTCTCTTAACTTCTTACTACCTGTCTCTCTGTCAGTCTGTCATCTCTTAACTACTTACTATCTGTCTCTCTGTCAGTCTGTGTTCTCTTAACTCCTTACTACTTGTCTCTCTGTCAGTCTGTCATCTCTTAACTTCTTGCTACATGTCTCTCTGTCAGTCTCTCTTCTCTTAACTTCGTACTACCTGTCTCTCTGTCAGTCTGTCATCTCTTAACTTCTAACTACCTGTCTCTCTGTCAGTTTGTCATCTCTTAACTTCTTACTACCTCTCTCTCAGTCAGTCTGTCTTCTCTTAACTTGTTACTACCTGTCTCTCTGTCAGTCTGTCATCTCTTAACTTCTTACTACCTGTCTCTCTGTCAGTCTGTCTTCTCTTAACTTCTTACTACCTGTCTCTCTGTCAGTCTGTCATCTCTTAACTTCTTACTACTTGTCTCTCAGTCAGTCTGTCTTCTCTTAACTTCTTACTACCTGTCTCTCAGTCAGTCTGTCTTCTCTTAACATCTTACTACCTGTCTCTCTGTCAGTCTGTCATCTCTTAACTTCTTACTACATGTCTCTCTGTCAGTCTGTCTTCTCTTAACTTCTTACTACCTGTCTCTCTGTCAGTCTGTCATCTCTTAACTTCTTACTACCTGTCTCTCAGTCAGTCTGTCATCTCCTCACTTTTTACTATTTGTCTCTCTTTCAGTCTCTCTTCTCTTAACTTCTTACTACCTGTCTCTCTGTCAGTCTTTCACCTCTTAACTTCTTACTACCTGTCTCTCTGTCAGTCTGTCTTCTCTTAACTTCTTACTACCTGTCTCACTGTCAGTCAGTCATCTCTTAACTTCTTACTACCTGTCTCTCTGTCAGTCTGTCAGCTCTTAACTTCTTACTACCTGTCTCTCTGTCAGTCTGTCTTCTATTAACTTCTTGCTACCTGTCTCTCTGTCAGTCTGTCATGTCTTAACTTCTTACTACCTGTCTCTCTTTCAGTCTGTCATCTCTTAACTTCTTACTACCTGTCTCTCTGTCAGTCTGTGTTCTCTTAACTCCTTACTACCTGCCTCTCTGTAAGTCTGTCATCTCTTAACTTCTTACTACCTGTCTCTCTGTCAGTCTGTCTTCTCTTAACTTCTTACTACCTGTCTCTCAGTCAGTCTGTCATCTCTTAACTTTTTACTACTTGTCTCTCTTTCAGTCTCTCTTCTCTTAACTTCTTACTACCTGTCTCTCTGTCAGTCTTTCATCTCTTAACTTCTTACTACCTGTCTCTCTGTCAGTCTGTCATCTCTTAACTTCTTACTACCTGTCTCTCTGTCAGTCTGTCATCTCTTAACTACTTACTATCTGTCTCTCTGTCAGTCTGTGTTCTCTTAACTCCTTACTACTTGTCTCTCTGTCAGTCTGTCATCTCTTAACTTCTTGCTACATGTCTCTCTGTCAGTCTCTCTTCTCTTAACTTCTTACTACCTGTCTCTCTGTCAGTCTGTCATCTCTTAACTTCTTACTACCTGTCTCTCTGTCAGTCTGTCTTCTCTTAACTTCTTACTACCTGTCTCTCTGTCAGTCCGTCATCTCTTAACTTCTTACTACCTCTCTCTCAGTCAGTCTGTCTTCTCTTAACTTCTTACTACCTGTCTCTCTGTCAGTCTGTCATCTCTTAACTTCTTACTACCTGTCTCTCAGTCAGTCTGTCATCTCTTAACTTCTTACTACTTGTCTCTCTTTCAGTCTCTCTTCTCTTAACTTCTTACTACCTGTCTCTCTGTCAGTCCTTCATCTCTTAACTTCTTACTACCTGTCTCTCTGTCAGTCTCTCTTCTCTTAACTTCTTACTACCTGTCTCTCAGTCAGTCTGTCATCTCTTAACTTTTTACTATTTGTCTCTCATTCAGTCTCTCTTCACTTAACATCTTACTACCGGTCTCTCTGTCAGTCTGTCATCTCTTAACTTCTTACTACATGTCTCTCTGTCAGTCTGTCATCTCTTAACTTCTTACTACCTGTCTCTCTGTCAGTCTGTCATCTCTTAACTTCTTACTACCTGTCTCTCTTTCAGTCTGTCATCTCTTAACTTCTTACTACCTGTCTCTCTGTCAGTCTGTCTTCTCTTAACTTCTTACTACCTGTCTCTCTGTCTGTCTGTCTTCTCTTAACTTCTTACTACATGTCTCTCTGTCAGTCTGTCATCTCTTAACTTCTTACTACCTGTCTCTCAGTCAGTCTGTCTTCTCTTAACTTCTTACTACCTGTCTCTCAGTCAGTCTGTCTTCTCTTAACTTCTTACTACCTGTCTCTCTGTCAGTCTGTCATCTCTTAACTTCTCACTACATGTCTCTCTGCCAGTCTGTCATCTCTTAACTTCTTACTACCTGTCTCTCATTCAGTGTCTCTTCTCTTAACTTCTTACTACCTCTCTCTCTGTCAGTCTGTTATCTCTTAACTTCTTACTACCTGTCTCTCTGTCAGTCTGTTATCTCTTAACTTCTTACTACCTGCCTCTCTGTCAGTCTGACATCTCTTAACTTCTTACTACCTGCCTCTCTGTCAGTCTGACATCTCTTAATTTCTTACTACCTGTCTCTCTGTCAGTGTGTCATCTCTTAACTTCTTACTACCTGTCTCTCTGTCAGTCTGTCATCTCTTAACTTCTTTCTACCTGTCTCTCAGTCAGTCTGACTTCTCTTAACTTCTTACTATCTGTCTCTCTGTCAGTCTGTTATCTTTTAACTTCTTACTACCTGTATCTCAGTCAGTCTGTCATCTCTTAACTTTTTACTATTTGTCTCTATTTCAGTCTCTCTTCTCTTAACTTCTTACTACCTGTCTCTCTGTCAGTCTTTCATCTCTTAACTTCTTACTACCTGTCTCTCTGTCAGTCTGTCTTCTCTTAACTTCTTACTACCTGTCTCACTGTCAGTCTTTCATCTCTTAACTTCTTACCACCTGTCTCTCTGTCAGTCTGTCTTCTCTTAACTTCTTACTACCTGTCTCACTGTCAGTCTGTCATCTCTTAACTTCTTACTACCTGTCTCTCTGTCAGTCTGTCATCTCTTAACTTCTAACTACCTGTCTCTCTGTCAGTCTGTCTTCTATTAACTTCTTACTACCTGTCTCTCTGTCAGTCTGTCATCTCTTATCATCTTACTACCTGTCTCTCTGTCAGTCTGTCTTCTGTTAACTCCTTACTACCTGTCTCTCTGTCAGTCTGTCATCTCTTAACTTCTTACTACCTGTCTCTCTGTCAGTCTGTCTTCTCTTAACTTCGTACTACATGTCTCTCTGTCAGTCTGTCTTCTCTTAACTTCTTACTACATGTCTCACTGTCAGTCTGTCTTCTCTTAACTTCTTACTACCTGTCTCTCTGTCAGTCTCTCTTCTCTTAACTTCTTACTACCTGTCTCTCAGTCAGTCTGTCATCTCTTAACTTTTTACTATTTGTCTCTCATTCAGTCTCTCTTCACTTAACATCTTACTACCGGTCTCTCTGTCAGTCTGTCATCTCTTAACTTCTTACTACATGTCTCTCTGTCAGTCTGTCATCTCTTAACTACTTACTACCTGTCTCTCTGTCAGTCAGTCATCTCTTAACTTCTTACTACCTGTCTCTCTTTCAGTCTCTCTTCTCTTAACTTCTTACTACCTGCCTCTCTGTCATTCTGTCATCTCTTAACTTCTTACTACCTGTCTCTCTGTCAGTCTGTCATCTCTTAACTTCTTACTACCTGTCTCTCTGTCAGTCTGTCTTCTCTTAACTTTTTACTACCTGTCTCTTTGTCAGTCTGTCATCTCTTAACATCTTACTACCTGTCTCTCTGTCAGTCTGTCATCTCTTAACTTCTTACTACCTGTCTTTCTGTCAGTCTGTCTTCTCTTAACTTCGTACTACATGTCTCTCGGTCAGTCTGTCTTCTCTTAACTTCTTACTACATGTCTCTCTGTCAGTCTGTCTTCTCTTAACTTCTTACTACCTGTCTCTCTGTCAGTCTGTCATCTCTTAACTTCTTACTACCTGTCTCTCTGTCAGTCTGTCATCTCTTAACTTCTTACTACCTGTCTCTCTGTCAGTCTGTCATCTCTTAACTTCTTACAACCTCTCTCTGTCAGTCTGTCTTCTCTTAACTTCTTACTACCTGTCTCTCATTCAGTCTCTCTTCTCTTAACTTCTTACTAACTGTCTCTCTGTCAGTCTGTCATCTCTTAACTTCTTACTACCTGTCTCTCTGTCAGTCTGTCATCTCTTAACTTCTTACTACCTGTCTCTCAGTCAGTCTGTCTTCTCTTAACTTCTTACTACCTCTCTCTCTGTCAGTCTGTTATCTCTTAACTTCTTACTACCTGCCTCTCTGTCAGTCTGACATCTCTTAACCTCTTACTACCTGCCTCTCTGTCAGTCTGTCATCTCTTAACTTCTTACTACCTGTCTCTCTGTCAGTCTGTCATCTCTTAACTTCTTACTACCTGTCTCTCATTCAGTCTCTCTTCTCTTAACTTCTTACAACCTCTCTCTCTGTCAGTCTGTTATCTCTTAACTTCTTACTACCTGTCTCTCTGTCAGTCTGTTATCTCTTAACTTCTTACTACCTGCCTCTCTGTCAGTCTGACATCTCTTAACTTCTTACTACCTGCCTCTCTGTCAGTCTGACATCTCTTAATTTCTTACTACCTGTCTCTCTGTCAGTGTGTCATCTCTTAACTTCTTACTACCTGTCTCTCTGTCAGTCTGTCATCTCTTAACTTCTTTCTACCTGTCTCTCAGTCAGTCTGACTTCTCTTAACTTCTTACTATCTGTCTCTCTGTCAGTCTGTTATCTCTTAACTTCTTACTACCTGTATCTCAGTCAGTCTGTCATCTCTTAACTTTTTACTATTTGTCTCTCTTTCAGTCTCTCTTCTCTTAACTTCTTACTACCTGTCTCTCTGTCAGTCTTTCATCTCTTAACTTCTTACTACCTGTCTCTCTGTCAGTCTGTCTTCTCTTAACTTCTTACTACCTGTCTCACTGTCAGTCTTTCGTCTCTTAACTTCTTACCACCTGTCTCTCTGTCAGTCTGTCTTCTCTTAACTTCTTACTACCTGTCTCACTGTCAGTCTGTCATCTCTTAACTTCTTACTACCTGTCTCTCTGTCAGTCTGTCATCTCTTAAATTCTTACTACCTGTCTCTCTGTCAGTCTGTCATCTCTTAACTTCTAACTACCTGTCTCTCTGTCAGTTTGTCATCTCTTAACTTCTTACTACCTCTCTCTCAGTCAGTCTGTCTTCTCTTAACTTCTTACTACCTGTCTCTCTGTCAGTCTGTCTTCTCTTAACTTCTTACTACCTGTCTCTCTGTCAGTCTGTCATCTCTTAACTTCTTACTACCTGTCTCTCAGTCAGTCTGTCTTCTCTTAACTTCTTACTACCTGTCTCTCTGTCAGTCTGTCTTCTCTTAACTTCGTACTACATGTCTCTCTGTCAGTCTGTCTTCTCTTAACTTCTTACTACATGTCTCACTGTCAGTCTGTCTTCTCTTAACTTCTTACTACCTGTCTCTCTGTCAGTCTCTCTTCTCTTTACTTCTTACTACCTGTCTCTCAGTCAGTCTGTCATCTCTTAACTTTTACTATTTGTCTCTCATTTAGTCTCTCTTCACTTAACATCTTACTACCGGTCTCTCTGTCAGTCTGTCATCTCTTAACTTCTTACTACATGTCTCTCTGTCAGTCTGTCATCTCTTAACTTCTTACTACCTGTCTCTCTGTCAGTCAGTCATCTCTTAACTTCTTACTACCTGTCTCTCTTTCAGTCTCTCTTCTCTTAACTTCTTACTACCTGCCTCTCTGTCAGTCTGTCATCTCTTAACTTCATACTACCTGTCTCTCTGTCAGTCTGTCTTCTCTTAACTTCTTACTACCTGTCTCCCTGTCAGTCTGTCATCTCTTAACCTCTTACTGCCTGTTTCTCTGTCAGTCTGTCTTCTCTTAACTTCTTACTACCTGTCTCTCTGTCAGTCTGTCATCTCTTAACTTCTTACTACCTGTCTCTCTGTCAGTCTGTCTTCTCTTAACTTTTTACTACCTGTCTCTTTGTCAGTCTGTCATCTCTTAACATCTTACTACATGTCTCTCTGTCAGTCTGTCTTCTCTTAACTTCTTACTACCTGTCTCTCTGTCAGTCTGTCCTCTCTTAACTACTTACTATCTGTCTCTCTGTCAGTCTGTGTTCTCTTAACTCCTTACTACCTGCCTCTCTGTCAGTCTGTCTTCTCTTAACTTCTTACTACCTCTCTCTCTGTCAGTCTCTCTTCTTTTAATTTTTACTACCTGTCTCTCAGTCAGTCTGTCATCTCTTAACTTTTTACTATTTGTCTCTCATTCAGTCTCTCTTCACTTAACATCTTACTACCGGTCTCTCTGTCAGTCTGTCATCTCTTAACTTCTTACTACATGTCTCTCTGTCAGTCTGTCATCTCTTAACATCTTACTACCTGTCTCTCTGTCAGTCTGTCATCTCTTAACTTCTTACTACCTGTCTCTCTGTCAGTCTGTCATCTCTTAACTTCTTACTACCTGTCTCTCTTTCAGTCTCTCTTCTCTTAACTTCTTACTACCTGCCTCTCTGTCAGTCTGTCATCTCTTAACTTCTTACTACCTGTCTCTCTGTCAGTCTGTCTTCTCTTATCTTCTTACTACCTGTCTCACTGTCAGTCTGTCATCTCTTAACCTCTTACTACCTGTTTCTCTGTCAGTCTGTCTTCTCTTAACTTCTTACTACCTGTCTCTCAGTCAGTCTGTCATCTCTTAACTTCTTACTACCTGTCTCTCTGTCAGTCTGTCTTCTATTAACTTCTTACTACCTGTCTCTCTTTCAGTCTCTCTTCTCTTAACTTCTTACTACCTGTCTCTCTGTCAGTCTTTCATCTCTTAACTTCTTACTACCTGTCTCTCTGTCAGTCTGTCTTCTCTTAACTTCTTACTACCTGTCTCACTGTCAGTCTGTCATCTCTTAACTTCTTACTACCTGTCTCTCTGTCAGTCTGTCATCTCTTAACTTCTTACTACCTGTCTATCTTTCAGTCTCTCTTCTATTAACTTCTTACTACCTGTCTCTTTGTCAGTCTGTCATCTCTTAACATCTTACTACCTGTCTCTCTGTCAGTCTGTCATCTCTTAACTTCTTACTACCTGTCTCTCTGTCAGTCTGTCTTCTCTTAACTTCGTACTACACGTCTCTCTGTCAGTCTGTCTTCTCTTAACTTCTTACTCTATGTCTCACTGTCAGTCTGTCTTCTCTTAACTTCTTACTACCTGTCTCTCTGTCAGTCTCTCTTCTCTTAACTTCTTACTACCTGTCTCTCAGTCAGTCTGTCATCTCTTAACTTTTTACTATTTGTCTCTCATTCAGTCTCTCTTCACTTAACATCTTACTACCGGTCTCTCTGTCAGTCTGTCATCTCTTAACTTCTTACTACATGTCTCTCTGTCAGTCTGTCATCTCTTAACTTCTTACTACCTGTCTCTCTGTCAGTCTGTCATCTCTTAACTTCTTACTACCTGTCTCTCTTTCAGTCTGTCATCTCTTAACTCCTTACTACCTGTCTCTCTGTCAGTCTGTCTTCTCTTAACTTCTTACTACCTGTCTCTCTGTCTGTCTGTCTTCTCTTAACTTCTTACTACCTGTCTCTCTGTCAGTCTGTCATCTCTTAACTTCTTACTACCTGTCTCTCAGTCAGTCTGTCTTCTCTTAACTTCTTACTACCTGTCTCTCTGTCAGTCTGTAATCTCTTAACTTCTTACTACATGTCTCTCTGCCAGTCTGTCTTCTCTTAACTTCTTACTACCTGTCTCTCTGTCAGTCTGTCATCTCTTAACTTCTTACTACCTGTCTCTCAGTCAGTCTGTCATCTCTTAACTTTTTACTACTTGTCTCTCTTTCAGTCTCTCTTCTCTTAACTTCTTACTACCTGTCTCTCTGTCAGTCTTTCATCTCTTAACTTCTTACTACCTGTCTCTCTGTCAGTCTGTCATCTCTTAACTTCTTACTACCTGTCTCTCTGTCAGTCTGTCATCTCTTAACTTCTTACTACATGTCTCTCTGCCAGTCTGTCTTCTCTTAACTTCTTACTACCTGTCTCTCTGTCAGTCTGTCATCTCTTAACTTCTTACTACCTGTCTCTCTGTCAGTCTGTCATCTCTTAACTTTTTACTATCTGTCTCTCATTCAGTCTCTCTTCTCTTAACTTCTTACTACCTGTCTCTCTGTCAGACTGTCATCTCTTAAATTCTTACTACCTGTCTCTCTGTCAGTCTGTCATCTCTTAACTTCTAACTACCTGTCTCTCTGTCAGTTTGTCATCTCTTAACTTCTTACTACCTCTCTCTCAGTCAGTCTGTCTTCTCTTAACTTCTTACTACCTGCCTCTCTGTCAGTCTGTCTTCTCTTAACTTCTTACTACCTGTCTCTCTGTCAGTCTGTCATCTCTTAACTTCTTACTACCTGTCTCTCAGTCAGTCTGTCTTCTCTTAACTTCTTACTACCTGTCTCTCAGTCAGTCTGTCTTCTCTTAACTTCTTACTACCTGTCTCTCTGTCAGTCTGTCATCTCTTAACTTCTTACTACATGTCTCTCTGTCAGTCTGTCTTCTCTTAACTTCTTACTACCTGTCTCTCTGTCAGTCTGTCATCTCTTAACTTCTTACTACCTGTCTCTCAGTCAGTCTGTCATCTCTTAACTTTTTACTATTTGTCTCTCTTTCAGTCTCTCTTCTCTTAACTTCTTACTACCTGTCTCTCTGTCAGTCTTTCATCTCTTAACTTCTTACTACCTGTCTCTCTGTCAGTCTGTCTTCTCTTAACTTCTTACTACCTGTCTCACTGTCAGTCTGTCATCTCTTAACTTCTTACTACCTGTCTCTCTGTCAGTCTGTCATCTCTTAACTTCTTACTACCTGTCTCTCTGTCAGTCTGTTTTCTATTAACTACTTGCTACCTGTCTCTCTGTCAGTCTGTCATCTCTTAACTTCTTACTACCTGTCTCTCTGTCAGTCTGTCATGTCTTAACTTTTTACTATCTGTCTCTCATTCAGTCTCTCTTCTCTTAACTTCTTACTACCTGTCTCTCTGTCAGTCTGTCATCTCTTAACTTCTTACTACCTGTCTCTCTGTCAGTCTGTCATCTCTTAACTTCTAACTACCTGTCTCTCTGTCAGTTTGTCATCTCTTAACTTCTTACTACCTCTCTCTCAGTCAGTCTGTCTTCTCTTAACTTCTTACTACCTGTCTCTCTGTCAGTCTGTCTTCTCTTAAATACTTACTACCTGTCTCTCTGTCAGTCTGTCATCTCTTAACTTCTTACTACATGTCTCTCTGTCAGTCTGTCTTCTCTTAACTTCTTACTACCTGTCTCTCTGTTAGTCTGTCAATTCTTCACTTCTTACTACCTGCCTCTCTGTCAGTCTGTCTTCTCTTAACTTCTTACTACCTGTTTCTCTGTCAGTCTGTCATCTCTTAACTTCTTACTACATGTCTCTCTGTCAGTCTGTCTTCTCTTAACTTCTTACTACCTGTCTCTCTGTCAGTCTGTCTTCTCTTAACTTCTTACTACCTGTCTCTCTGTCAGTCTGTCATCTCTTAACTTCTTACTACCTGTCTCTCTGCCAGTCTGTCTTCTCTTAACTTCTTACTACCTGTCTCTCTGTCAGTCTGTCATCTCTTAACTTCTTACTACCTGTCTCTCAGTCAGTCTGTCATCTCTTAACTTTTTACTACTTGTCTCTCTTTCAGTCTCTCTTCTCTTAACTTCTTACTACCTGTCTCTCTGTCAGTCTGTCTTCTCTTAACTTCTTACTACATGTCTCTCTGTCAGTCTGTCTTCTCTTAACTTCTTACTACCTGTCTCTCTGTTAGTCTGTCAATTCTTCACTTCTTACTACCTGCCTCTCTGTCAGTCTGTCTTCTCTTAACTTCTTACTACCTGTTTCTCTGTCAGTCTGTCATCTCTTAACTTCTTACTACATGTCTCTCTGTCAGTCTGTCTTCTCTTAACTTCTTACTACCTGTCTCTCTGTCAGTCTGTCTTCTCTTAACTTCTTACTACCTGTCTCTCTGTCAGTCTATCATCTCTTAACTTCTTACTACCTGTCTCTCTGCCAGTCTGTCTTCTCTTAACTTCTTACTACCTGTCTCTCTGTCAGTCTGTCATGTCTTAACTTCTTACTACCTGTCTCTCTGTCAGTCTGTCATCTCTTAACTTCTTACTACCTGTCTCTCTGTCAGTCTGTCTTCGCTTAACTTCTTACTACATGTCTCTCTGTCAGTCTGTCTTCTCTTAACTTCTTACTACCTGTCTCTCTCTCAGTCTGTCATCTCTTAACTTCTTACTCTCTGTCTCTCTGTCAGTCTGTGTTCTCTTAACTCCTTACTACCTGCCTCTCTGTCAGTCTGTCATCTCTTAACTTCTTACTACCTGTCTCTCTGTCAGTCTGTCATCTCTTAACTTTTTACTATCTGTCTCTCATTCAGTCTCTCTTCTCTTAACTTCTTACTACCTGTCTCTCTGTCAGTCTGTCATCTCTTAACTTCTTACTACCTGTCTCTCTGTCAGTCTGTCATCTCTTAACTTCTAACTACCTGTCTCTCTGTCAGTTTGTCATCACTTAACTTCTTACTAACTCTCTCTCAGTCAGTCTGTCTTCTTTTAACTTCTTACTACCTGTCTCTCTGTCAGTCTGTCATCTCTTAACTTCTTACTATCTGCCTCTCTGTCAGTCTGACATCTCTTAACTTCTTACTACCTGCCTCTCTGTCAGTCTGTCTTCTCTTAACTTCTTACTACCTGCCTCTCTGTCAGTCTGACATCTCTTAACTTCTTACTACCTGCCTCTCTGTCAGTCTGTTATCTCTTAACTTCTTACTACCTGTCTCTCTGTCAGTCTGTCTTCTCTTAACTTCTTACTACCTGTCTCTCTGTCAGTCTCTCTTCTCTTAACTTCTTACTACCTGTCTCTCTGTCAGTCTGTCATCTCTTAACTTTTTACTATCTGTCTCTCATTCAGTCTCTCTTCTCTTAACTTCTTACTACCTGTCTCTCTGTCTGTCATCTCTTAACTTCTTACTACCTGTCTCTCTGTCAGTCTGTCATCTCTTAACTTCTTACTACCTGTCTCTCTGTCTGTCTGTCATCTCTTAACTTCTTACTACCTGTCTCTCTGTCAGTCTGTCTTCTCTTAACTTCTTACTACCTGTCTCTCAGTCAGTCTGTCTTCTCTTAACTTCTTACTACCTCTCTCTCTGTCAGTCTGTTATCTCTTAACTTCTAACTACTTGTCTCTCTGTCAGTCTGTCTTCTCTTAACTTCTTACTACCTGTCTCTCTGTCAGTCTGTCATCTCTTAACTTCTTACTACCTGTCTCTCTGTCAGTCTGTCATCTCTTAACTTCTTACTACCTGTCTCTCTGTCAGTCTGTCTTCTCTTAACTTCTTACTACCTGTCTCTCTGTCAGTCTCTCTTCTCTTAACTTCTTACTACCTGTCTCTCTGTCAGTCTGTCATCTCTTAACTTTTTACTATCTGTCTCTCATTCAGTCTCTCTTCTCTTAACTTCTTACTACCTGTCTCTCTGTCTGTCATCTCTTAACTTCTTACTACCTGTCTCTCTGTCTGTCTTCTCTTAACTTCTTACTACCTGTCTCTCAGTCAGTCTGTCTTCTCTTAACTTCTTACTACCTCTCTCTCTGTCAGTCTGTTATCTCTTAACTTCTAACTACTTGTCTCTCTGTCAGTCTGTCTTCTCTTAACTTCTTACTACCTGTCTCTCTGTCAGTCTGTCATCTCTTAACTTCTTACTACCTGTCTCTCTGTCAGTCTGTCATCTCTTAACTTCTTACTACCTGTCTCTCTGTCAGTCTGTCATCTCTTAACTTCTTACTACCTGTCTCTCTGTCAGTCTGTCATCTCTTAACTTCTTACTACCTGTCTCTCAGTCAGTCTGTCTTCTCTTAACTTCTTACTACCTCTCTCTCTGTCAGTCTGTTATCTCTTAACTTCTTACTACCTGCCTCTCTGTCAGTCTGACATCTCTTAACCTCTTACTACCTGCCTCTCTGTCAGTCTGTCATCTCTTAACTTCTTACTACCTGTCTCTCTGTCAGTCTGTCATCTCTTAACTTCTTACTACCTGTCTCTCATTCAGTCTCTCTTCTCTTAACTTCTTACTACCTCTCTCTCTGTCAGTCTGTTATCTCTTAACTTCTTACTACCTCTCTCTCTGTCAGTCTGTTATCTCTTAACTTCTTACTACCTGCCTCTCTGTCAGTCTGACATCTCTTAACTTCTTACTACCTGCCTCTCTGTCAGTCTGTTATCTCTTAACTTCTTACTACCTGTATCTCAGTCAGTCTGTCATCTCTTAACTTTTTACTATTTGTCTCTCTTTCAGTCTCTCTTCTCTTAACTTCTTACTACCTGTCTCTCTGTCAGTCTTTCATCTCTTAACTTCTTACTACCTGTCTCTCTGTCAGTCTGTCTTCTCTTAACTTCTTACTACCTGTCTCACTGTCAGTCTTTCATCTCTTAACTTCTTACCACCTGTCTCTCTGTCAGTCTGTCTTCTGTTAACTTCTTACTACCTGTCACTCTGTCAGTCTGTCATCTCTTAACTACTTACTATCTGTCTCTCTGTCAGTCTGTGTTCTCTTAACTCCTTACTACCTGTCTCTCTGTCAGTCTGTCATCTCTTAACTTCTTACTACCTGTCTCTCTGTCAGTCTGTCTTCTCTTAACTTCGTACTACATGTCTCTCTGTCAGTCTGTCTTCTCTTAACTTCTTACTACCTGTCTCACTGTCAGTCTGTCATCTCTTAACTTCTTACTACCTGTCTCTCTGTCAGTCTGTCATCTCTTAACTTCTAACTACCTGTCTCTCTGTCAGTCTGTCTTCTATTTACTTCTTACTACCTGTCTCTCTGTCAGTCTGTCATCTCTTAACATCTTACTACCTGTCTCTCTGTCAGTCTGTCTTCTGTTAACTTCTTACTACCTGTCACTCTGTCAGTCTGTCATCTCTTAACTACTTACTATCTGTCTCTCTGTCAGTCTGTGTTCTCTTAACTCCTTACTACCTGTCTCTCTGTCAGTCTGTCTTCTCTTAACTTCTTACTACCTGTCTCTCTGTCAGTCTGTCATGTCTTAACTTCTTACTACCTGTCTCTCTGTCAGTCTGTCATCTCTTAACTTCTTACTACCTGTCTCTCTGTCAGTCTGTCTTCGCTTAACTTCTTACTACATGTCTCTCTGTCAGTCTGTCTTCTCTTAACTTCTTACTACCTGTCTCTCTCTCAGTCTGTCATCTCTTAACTTCTTACTCTCTGTCTCTCTGTCAGTCTGTGTTCTCTTAACTCCTTACTACCTGCCTCTCTGTCAGTCTGTCATCTCTTAACTTCTTACTACCTGTCTCTCTGTCAGTCTGTCATCTCTTAACTTTTTACTATCTGTCTCTCATTCAGTCTCTCTTCTCTTAACTTCTTACTACCTGTCTCTCTGTCAGTCTGTCATCTCTTAACTTCTTACTACCTGTCTCTCTGTCAGTCTGTCATCTCTTAACTTCTAACTACCTGTCTCTCTGTCAGTTTGTCATCACTTAACTTCTTACTAACTCTCTCTCAGTCAGTCTGTCTTCTTTTAACTTCTTACTACCTGTCTCTCTGTCAGTCTGTCATCTCTTAACTTCTTACTATCTGCCTCTCTGTCAGTCTGACATCTCTTAACTTCTTACTACCTGCCTCTCTGTCAGTCTGTCTTCTCTTAACTTCTTACTACCTGCCTCTCTGTCAGTCTGACATCTCTTAACTTCTTACTACCTGCCTCTCTGTCAGTCTGTTATCTCTTAACTTCTTACTACCTGTCTCTCTGTCAGTCTGTCTTCTCTTAACTTCTTACTACCTGTCTCTCTGTCAGTCTCTCTTCTCTTAACTTCTTACTACCTGTCTCTCTGTCAGTCTGTCATCTCTTAACTTTTTACTATCTGTCTCTCATTCAGTCTCTCTTCTCTTAACTTCTTACTACCTGTCTCTCTGTCTGTCATCTCTTAACTTCTTACTACCTGTCTCTCTGTCAGTCTGTCATCTCTTAACTTCTTACTACCTGTCTCTCTGTCTGTCTGTCATCTCTTAACTTCTTACTACCTGTCTCTCTGTCAGTCTGTCTTCTCTTAACTTCTTACTACCTGTCTCTCAGTCAGTCTGTCTTCTCTTAACTTCTTACTACCTCTCTCTCTGTCAGTCTGTTATCTCTTAACTTCTAACTACTTGTCTCTCTGTCAGTCTGTCTTCTCTTAACTTCTTACTACCTGTCTCTCTGTCAGTCTGTCATCTCTTAACTTCTTACTACCTGTCTCTCTGTCAGTCTGTCATCTCTTAACTTCTTACTACCTGTCTCTCTGTCAGTCTGTCTTCTCTTAACTTCTTACTACCTGTCTCTCTGTCAGTCTCTCTTCTCTTAACTTCTTACTACCTGTCTCTCTGTCAGTCTGTCATCTCTTAACTTTTTACTATCTGTCTCTCATTCAGTCTCTCTTCTCTTAACTTCTTACTACCTGTCTCTCTGTCTGTCATCTCTTAACTTCTTACTACCTGTCTCTCTGTCTGTCTTCTCTTAACTTCTTACTACCTGTCTCTCAGTCAGTCTGTCTTCTCTTAACTTCTTACTACCTCTCTCTCTGTCAGTCTGTTATCTCTTAACTTCTAACTACTTGTCTCTCTGTCAGTCTGTCTTCTCTTAACTTCTTACTACCTGTCTCTCTGTCAGTCTGTCATCTCTTAACTTCTTACTACCTGTCTCTCTGTCAGTCTGTCATCTCTTAACTTCTTACTACCTGTCTCTCTGTCAGTCTGTCATCTCTTAACTTCTTACTACCTGTCTCTCTGTCAGTCTGTCATCTCTTAACTTCTTACTACCTGTCTCTCAGTCAGTCTGTCTTCTCTTAACTTCTTACTACCTCTCTCTCTGTCAGTCTGTTATCTCTTAACTTCTTACTACCTGCCTCTCTGTCAGTCTGACATCTCTTAACCTCTTACTACCTGCCTCTCTGTCAGTCTGTCATCTCTTAACTTCTTACTACCTGTCTCTCTGTCAGTCTGTCATCTCTTAACTTCTTACTACCTGTCTCTCATTCAGTCTCTCTTCTCTTAACTTCTTACTACCTCTCTCTCTGTCAGTCTGTTATCTCTTAACTTCTTACTACCTCTCTCTCTGTCAGTCTGTTATCTCTTAACTTCTTACTACCTGCCTCTCTGTCAGTCTGACATCTCTTAACTTCTTACTACCTGCCTCTCTGTCAGTCTGTTATCTCTTAACTTCTTACTACCTGTATCTCAGTCAGTCTGTCATCTCTTAACTTTTTACTATTTGTCTCTCTTTCAGTCTCTCTTCTCTTAACTTCTTACTACCTGTCTCTCTGTCAGTCTTTCATCTCTTAACTTCTTACTACCTGTCTCTCTGTCAGTCTGTCTTCTCTTAACTTCTTACTACCTGTCTCACTGTCAGTCTTTCATCTCTTAACTTCTTACCACCTGTCTCTCTGTCAGTCTGTCTTCTGTTAACTTCTTACTACCTGTCACTCTGTCAGTCTGTCATCTCTTAACTACTTACTATCTGTCTCTCTGTCAGTCTGTGTTCTCTTAACTCCTTACTACCTGTCTCTCTGTCAGTCTGTCATCTCTTAACTTCTTACTACCTGTCTCTCTGTCAGTCTGTCTTCTCTTAACTTCGTACTACATGTCTCTCTGTCAGTCTGTCTTCTCTTAACTTCTTACTACCTGTCTCACTGTCAGTCTGTCATCTCTTAACTTCTTACTACCTGTCTCTCTGTCAGTCTGTCATCTCTTAACTTCTAACTACCTGTCTCTCTGTCAGTCTGTCTTCTATTAACTTCTTACTACCTGTCTCTCTGTCAGTCTGTCATCTCTTAACATCTTACTACCTGTCTCTCTGTCAGTCTGTCTTCTGTTAACTTCTTACTACCTGTCACTCTGTCAGTCTGTCATCTCTTAACTACTTACTATCTGTCTCTCTGTCAGTCTGTGTTCTCTTAACTCCTTACTACCTGTCTCTCTGTCAGTCTGTCATCTCTTAACTTCTTACTACCTGTCTCTCTGTCAGTCTGTCTTCTCTTAACTTCGTACTACATGTCTCTCTGTCAGTCTGTCTTCTCTTAACTTCTTACTACATGTCTCACTGTCAGTCTGTCTTCTCTTAACTTCTTACTACTTGTCTCTCTGTCAGTCTCTCTTCTCTTAACTTCTTACTACCTGTCTCTCAGTCAGTCTGTCATCTCTTAACTTTTTACTATTTGTCTCTCATTCAGTCTCTCTTCACTTAACATCTTACTACCGGTCTCTCTGTCAGTCTGTCATCTCTTAACTTCTTACTACATGTCTCTCTGTCAGTCTGTCATCTCTTAACTTCTTACTACCTGTCTCTCTGTCAGTCAGTCATCTCTTAACTTCTTACTACCTGTCTCTCTTTCAGTCTCTCTTCTCTTAACTTCTTACTACCTGCCTCTCTGTCAGTCTGTCATCTCTTAACTTCTTACTACCTGCCTCTCTGTCAGTCTGTCATCTCTTAACTTCTTACTACCTGTCTCTCTGTCAGTCTGTCATCTCTTAACTTCTTACTACCTGTCTCTCATTCAGTCTCTCTTCTCTTAACTTCTTACTACCTCTCTCTCTGTCAGTCTGTTATCTCTTAACTTCTTACTACCTGTCTCTCTGTCAGTCTGTTATCTCTTAACTTCTTACTACCTGCCTCTCTGTCAGTCTGACATCTCTTAACTTCTTACTACCTGCCTCTCTGTCAGTCTGTTATCTCTTAACTTCTTACTACCTGTATCTCAGTCAGTCTGTCATCTCTTAACTTTTTACTATTTGTCTCTCTTTCAGTCTCTCTTCTCTTAACTTCTTACTACCTGTCTCTCTGTCAGTCTTTCATCTCTTAACTTCTTACTACCTGTCTCTCTGTCAGTCTGTCTTCTCTTAACTTCTTACTACCTGTCTCACTGTCAGTCTTTCATCTCTTAACTTCTTACCACCTGTCTCTCTGTCAGTCTGTCTTCTGTTAACTTCTTACTACCTGTCACTCTGTCAGTCTGTCATCTCTTAACTACTTACTATCTGTCTCTCTGTCAGTCTGTGTTCTCTTAACTCCTTACTACCTGTCTCTCTGTCAGTCTGTCATCTCTTAACTTCTTACTACCTGTCTCTCTGTCAGTCTGTCTTCTCTTAACTTCGTACTACATGTCTCTCTGTCAGTCTGTCTTCTCTTAACTTCTTACTACCTGTCTCACTGTCAGTCTGTCATCTCTTAACTTCTTACTACCTGTCTCTCTGTCAGTCTGTCATCTCTTAACTTCTAACTACCTGTCTCTCTGTCAGTCTGTCTTCTATTAACTTCTTACTACCTGTCTCTCTGTCAGTCTGTCATCTCTTAACATCTTACTACCTGTCTCTCTGTCAGTCTGTCTTCTGTTAACTTCTTACTACCTGTCACTCTGTCAGTCTGTCATCTCTTAACTACTTACTATCTGTCTCTCTGTCAGTCTGTGTTCTCTTAACTCCTTACTACCTGTCTCTCTGTCAGTCTGTCATCTCTTAACTTCTTACTACCTGTCTCTCTGTCAGTCTGTCTTCTCTTAACTTCGTACTACATGTCTCTCTGTCAGTCTGTCTTCTCTTAACTTCTTACTACATGTCTCACTGTCAGTCTGTCTTCTCTTAACTTCTTACTACTTGTCTCTCTGTCAGTCTCTCTTCTCTTAACTTCTTACTACCTGTCTCTCAGTCAGTCTGTCATCTCTTAACTTTTTACTATTTGTCTCTCATTCAGTCTCTCTTCACTTAACATCTTACTACCGGTCTCTCTGTCAGTCTGTCATCTCTTAACTTCTTACTACATGTCTCTCTGTCAGTCTGTCATCTCTTAACTTCTTACTACCTGTCTCTCTGTCAGTCAGTCATCTCTTAACTTCTTACTACCTGTCTCTCTTTCAGTCTCTCTTCTCTTAACTTCTTACTACCTGCCTCTCTGTCAGTCTGTCATCTCTTAACTTCTTACTACCTGTCTCTCTGTCAGTCTGTCTTCTCTTAACTTCTTACTACCTGTCTCCCTGTCAGTCTGTCATCTCTTAACCTCTTACTGCCTGTTTCTCTGTCAGTCTGTCTTCTCTTAACTTCGTACTCCATGTCTCTCGGTCAGTCTGTCTTCTCTTAACTTCTTACTACATGTCTCACTGTCAGTCTGTCTTCTCTTAACTTCTTACTACCTGTCTCTCTGTCAGTCTGTCTTCTCTTAACTTCTTACTACCTGTCTCTCTGTCAGTCTGTCATCTCTTAACTACTTACTATCTGTCTCTCTGTCAGTCTGTGTTCTCTTAACTCCTTACTACCTGCCTCTCTGTCAGTCTGTCTTCTCTTAACTTCTTACTACCTCTCTCTCTGTCAGTCTCTCTTCTCTTAACTTCTTACTACCTGTCTCTCAGTCAGTCTGTCATCTCTTAACTTTTTACTATTTGTCTCTCATTCAGTGTCTCTTCACTTAACATCTTACTACCGGTCTCTCTGTCAGTCTGTCATCTCTTAACTTCTTACTACATGTCTCTCTGTCACTCTGTCATCTCTTAACATCTTACTACCTGTCTCTCTGTCAGTCTGTCATCTCTTAACTTCTTACTACCTGTCTCTCTGTCAGTCTGTCATCTCTTAACTTCTTACTACCTGTCTCTCTTTCAGTCTCTCTTCTCTTAACTTCTTACTACCTGCCTCTCTGTCAGTCTGTCATCTCTTAACTTCTTACTACCTGTCTCTCTGTCAGTCTGTCTTCTCTTAACATCTTACTACCTGTCTCTCTGTCAGTCTGTCTTCTCTTAACTTCTTACTACCTGCCTCTCTGTCAGTCTGACATCTCTTAACTTCTTACTACCTGCCTCTCTGTCAGTCTGTTATCTCTTAACTTCTTACTACCTGTCTCTCTGTCAGTCTGTCTTCTCTTAACTTCTTACTACCTGTCTCTCTGTCAGTCTCTCTTCTCTTAACTTCTTACTACCTGTCTCTCTGTCAGTCTGTCATCTCTTAACTTTTTACTATCTGTCTCTCATTCAGTCTCTCTTCTCTTAACTTCTTACTACCTGTCTCTCTGTCTGTCATCTCTTAACTTCTTACTACCTGTCTCTCTGTCAGTCTGTCATCTCTTAACTTCTTACTACCTGTCTCTCTGTCTGTCTGTCATCTCTTAACTTCTTACTACCTGTCTCTCTGTCAGTCTGTCTTCTCTTAACTTCTTACAACCTGTCTCTCAGTCAGTCTGTCTTCTCTTAACTTCTTACTACCTCTCTCTCTGTCAGTCTGTTATCTCTTAACTTCTAACTACTTGTCTCTCTGTCAGTCTGTCTTCTCTTAACTTCTTACTACCTGTCTCTCTGTCAGTCTGTCATCTCTTAACTTCTTACTACCTGTCTCTCTGTCAGTCTGTCATCTCTTAACTTCTTACTACCTGTCTCTCTGTCAGTCTGTCTTCTCTTAACTTCTTACTACCTGTCTCTCTGTCAGTCTCTCTTCTCTTAACTTCTTACTACCTGTCTCTCTGTCAGTCTGTCATCTCTTAACTTTTTACTATCTGTCTCTCATTCAGTCTCTCTTCTCTTAACTTCTTACTACCTGTCTCTCTGTCTGTCATCTCTTAACTTCTTACTACCTGTCTCTCTGTCTGTCTTCTCTTAACTTCTTACTACCTGTCTCTCAGTCAGTCTGTCTTCTCTTAACTTCTTACTACCTCTCTCTCTGTCAGTCTGTTATCTCTTAACTTCTAACTACTTGTCTCTCTGTCAGTCTGTCTTCTCTTAACTTCTTACTACCTGTCTCTCTGTCAGTCTGTCATCTCTTAACTTCTTACTACCTGTCTCTCTGTCAGTCTGTCATCTCTTAACTTCTTACTACCTGTCTCTCTGTCAGTCTGTCATCTCTTAACTTCTTACTACCTGTCTCTCTGTCAGTCTGTCATCTCTTAACTTCTTACTACCTGTCTCTCAGTCAGTCTGTCTTCTCTTAACTTCTTACTACCTCTCTCTCTGTCAGTCTGTTATCTCTTAACTTCTTACTACCTGCCTCTCTGTCAGTCTGACATCTCTTAACCTCTTACTACCTGCCTCTCTGTCAGTCTGTCATCTCTTAACTTCTTACTACCTGTCTCTCTGTCAGTCTGTCATCTCTTAACTTCTTACTACCTGTCTCTCATTCAGTCTCTCTTCTCTTAACTTCTTACTACCTCTCTCTCTGTCAGTCTGTTATCTCTTAACTTCTTACTACCTGTCTCTCTGTCAGTCTGTTATCTCTTAACTTCTTACTACCTGCCTCTCTGTCAGTCTGACATCTCTTAACTTCTTACTACCTGCCTCTCTGTCAGTCTGTTATCTCTTAACTTCTTACTACCTGTATCTCAGTCAGTCTGTCATCTCTTAACTTTTTACTATTTGTCTCTCTTTCAGTCTCTCTTCTCTTAACTTCTTACTACCTGTCTCTCTGTCAGTCTTTCATCTCTTAACTTCTTACTACCTGTCTCTCTGTCAGTCTGTCTTCTCTTAACTTCTTACTACCTGTCTCACTGTCAGTCTTTCATCTCTTAACTTCTTACCACCTGTCTCTCTGTCAGTCTGTCTTCTGTTAACTTCTTACTACCTGTCACTCTGTCAGTCTGTCATCTCTTAACTACTTACTATCTGTCTCTCTGTCAGTCTGTGTTCTCTTAACTCCTTACTACCTGTCTCTCTGTCAGTCTGTCATCTCTTAACTTCTTACTACCTGTCTCTCTGTCAGTCTGTCTTCTCTTAACTTCGTACTACATGTCTCTCTGTCAGTCTGTCTTCTCTTAACTTCTTACTACCTGTCTCACTGTCAGTCTGTCATCTCTTAACTTCTTACTACCTGTCTCTCTGTCAGTCTGTCATCTCTTAACTTCTAACTACCTGTCTCTCTGTCAGTCTGTCTTCTATTAACTTCTTACTACCTGTCTCTCTGTCAGTCTGTCATCTCTTAACATCTTACTACCTGTCTCTCTGTCAGTCTGTCTTCTCTTAACTTCTTACTACCTGTCACTCTGTCAGTCTGTCATCTCTTAACTACTTACTATCTGTCTCTCTGTCAGTCTGTGTTCTCTTAACTCCTTACTACCTGTCTCTCTGTCAGTCTGTCATCTCTTAACTTCTTACTACCTGTCTCTCTGTCAGTCTGTCTTCTCTTAACTTCGTACTACATGTCTCTCTGTCAGTCTGTCTTCTCTTAACTTCTTACTACATGTCTCACTGTCAGTCTGTCTTCTCTTAACTTCTTACTACTTGTCTCTCTGTCAGTCTCTCTTCTCTTAACTTCTTACTACCTGTCTCTCAGTCAGTCTGTCATCTCTTAACTTTTTACTATTTGTCTCTCATTCAGTCTCTCTTCACTTAACATCTTACTACCGGTCTCTCTGTCAGTCTGTCATCTCTTAACTTCTTACTACATGTCTCTCTGTCAGTCTGTCATCTCTTAACTTCTTACTACCTGTCTCTCTGTCAGTCAGTCATCTCTTAACTTCTTACTACCTGTCTCTCTTTCAGTCTCTCTTCTCTTAACTTCTTACTACCTGCCTCTCTGTCAGTCTGTCATCTCTTAACTTCTTACTACCTGTCTCTCTGTCAGTCTGTCTTCTCTTAACTTCTTACTACCTGTCTCCCTGTCAGTCTGTCATCTCTTAACCTCTTACTGCCTGTTTCTCTGTCAGTCTGTCTTCTCTTAACTTCGTACTACATGTCTCTCGGTCAGTCTGTCTTCTCTTAACTTCTTACTACATGTCTCACTGTCAGTCTGTCTTCTCTTAACTTCTTACTACCTGTCTCTCTGTCAGTCTGTCTTCTCTTAACTTCTTACTACCTGTCTCTCTGTCAGTCTGTCATCTCTTAACTACTTACTATCTGTCTCTCTGTCAGTCTGTGTTCTCTTAACTCCTTACTACCTGCCTCTCTGTCAGTCTGTCTTCTCTTAACTTCTTACTACCTCTCTCTCTGTCAGTCTCTCTTCTCTTAACTTCTTACTACCTGTCTCTCAGTCAGTCTGTCATCTCTTAACTTTTTACTATTTGTCTCTCATTCAGTGTCTCTTCACTTAACATCTTACTACCGGTCTCTCTGTCAGTCTGTCATCTCTTAACTTCTTACTACATGTCTCTCTGTCAGTCTGTCATCTCTTAACATCTTACTACCTGTCTCTCTGTCAGTCTGTCATCTCTTAACTTCTTACTACCTGTCTCTCTGTCAGTCTGTCATCTCTTAACTTCTTACTACCTGTATCTCTTTCAGTCTCTCTTCTCTTAACTTCTTACTACCTGCCTCTCTGTCAGTCTGTCATCTCTTAACTTCTTACTACCTGTCTCTCTGTCAGTCTGTCTTCTCTTAACATCTTACTACCTGTCTCACTGTCAGTCTGTCATCTCTTAACCTCTTACTACCTGTCTCTCAGTCAGTCTGTCATCTCTTAACTTCTTACTACCTGTCTCTCTGTCAGTCTGTCTTCTATTAACTTCTTACTACCTGTCTCTCTTTCAGTCTCTCTTCTCTTAACTTCTTACTACCTGTCTCTCTGTCAGTCTTTCATCTCTTAACTTCTTACTACCTGTCTCTCTGTCAGTCTGTCTTCTCTTAACTTCTTACTACCTGTCTCTCTGTCAGTCTGTCATCTCTTAACTTCTTACTACCTGTCTATCTTTCAGTCTCTCTTCTATTAACTTCTTACTACCTGTCTCTTTGTCAGTCTGTCATCTCTTAACATCTTACTACCTGTCTCTCTGTCAGTCTGTCATCTCTTAACTTCTTACTACCTGTCTCTCTGTCAGTCTGTCTTCTCTTAACTTCGTACTACACGTCTCTCTGTCAGTCTGTCTTCTCTTAACTTCTTACTCTATGTCTCACTGTCAGTCTGTCTTCTCTTAACTTCTTACTACCTGTCTCTCAGTCAGTCTGTCATCTCTTAACTTTTTACTATTTGTCTCTCATTCAGTCTCTCTTCACTTAACATCTTACTACCGGTCTCTCTGTCAGTCTGTCATCTCTTAACTTCTTACTACATGTCTCTCTGTCAGTCTGTCATCTCTTAACTTCTTACTACCTGTCTCTCTGTCAGTCTGTCATCTCTTAACTTCTTACTACCTGTCTCTCTTTCAGTCTGTCATCTCTTAACTTCTTACTACCTGTCTCTCTGTCAGTCTGTCTTCTCTTAACTTCTTACTACCTGTCTCTCTGTCTGTCTGTCTTCTCTTAACTTCTTACTACCTGTCTCTCTGTCAGTCTGTCATCTCTTAACTTCTTACTACCTGTCTCTCAGTCAGTCTGTCTTCTCTTAACTTCTTACTACCTGTCTCTCAGTCAGTCTGTCTTCTCTTAACTTCTTACTACCTGTCTCTCTGTCAGTCTGTCATCTCTTAACTTCTTACTACATGTCTCTCTGCCAGTCTGTCTTCTCTTAACTTCCTACTACCTGTCTCTCTGTCAGTCTGTCATCTCTTAACTTCTTACTACCTGTCTCTCAGTCAGTCTGTCATCTCTTAACTTTTTACTACTTGTCTCTCCTTCAGTCTCTCTTCTCTTAACTTCTTACTACCTGTCTCTCTGTCAGTCTTTCATCTCTTAACTTCTTACTACATGTCTCTCTGTCAGTCTGTCATCTCTTAACTTCTTACTACCTGTCTCTCTGTCAGTCTGTCATCTCTTAACTTCTTACTACATGTCTCTCTGCCAGTCTGTCTTCTCTTAACTTCTTACTACCTGTCTCTCTGTCAGTCTGTCATCTCTTAACTTCTTACTACCTGTCTCTCTGTCAGTCTGTCATCTCTTAACTTTTTACTATCTGTCTCTCATTCAGTCTCTCTTCTCTTAACTTCTTACTACCTGTCTCTCTGTCAGACTGTCATCTCTTAAATTCTTACTACCTGTCTCTCTGTCAGTCTGTCATCTCTTAACTTCTAACTACCTGTCTCTCTGTCAGTTTGTCATCTCTTAACTTCTTACTACCTCTCTCTCAGTCAGTCTGTCTTCTCTTAACTTCTTACTACCTGTCTCTCTGTCAGTCTGTCTTCTCTTAACTTCTTACTACCTGTCTCTCTGTCAGTCTGTCATCTCTTAACTTCTTACTACCTGTCTCTCAGTCAGTCTGTCTTCTCTTAACTTCTTACTACCTGTCTCTCAGTCAGTCTGTCTTCTCTTAACTTCTTACTACCTGTCTCTCTGTCAGTCTGTCATCTCTTAACTTCTTACTACATGTCTCTCTGTCAGTCTGTCTTCTCTTAACTTCTTACTACCTGTCTCTCTGTCAGTCTGTCATCACTTAACTTCTTACTACCTGTCTCTCAGTCAGTCTGTCATCTCTTAACTTTTTACTATTTGTCTCTCTTTCAGTCTCTCTTCTCTTAACTTCTTACTAGCTGTCTCTCTGTCAGTCTGTCTTCTCTTAACTTCTTACTACCTGTCTCACTGTCAGTCTGTCATCTCTTAACTTCTTACTACCTGTCTCTCTGTCAGTCTGTCATCTCTTAAATTCTTACTACCTGTCTCTCTGTCAGTCTGTCTTCTCTTAACTTCGTACTACACGTCTCTCTGTCAGTCTGTCTTCTCTTAACTTCTTACTCTATGTCTCACTGTCAGTCTGTCTTCTCTTAACTTCTTACTACCTGTCTCTCTGTCAGTCTCTCTTCTCTTAACTTCTTACTACCTGTCTCTAAGTCAGTCTGTCATCTCTTAACTTTTTACTATTTGTCTCTCATTCAGTCTCTCTTCACTTAACATCTTACTACCGGTCTCTCTGTCAGTCTGTCATCTCTTAACTTCTTACTACATGTCTCTCTGTCAGTCTGTCATCTCTTAACTTCTTACTACCTGTCTCTCTGTCAGTCTGTCATCTCTTAACTTCTTACTACCTGTCTCTCTTTCAGTCTGTCATCTCTTAACTTCTTACTACCTGTCTCTCTGTCAGTCTGTCTTCTCTTAACTTCTTACTACCTGTCTCTCTGTCTGTCTGTCTTCTCTTAACTTCTTACTACCTGTCTCTCTGTCAGTCTGTCATCTCTTAACTTCTTACTACCTGTCTCTCAGTCAGTCTGTCTTCTCTTAACTTCTTACTACCTGTCTCTCAGTCAGTCTGTCTTCTCTTAACTTCTTACTACCTGTCTCTCTGTCAGTCTGTCATCTCTTAACTTCTTACTACATGTCTCTCTGCCAGTCTGTCTTCTCTTAACTTCTTACTACCTGTCTCTCTGTCAGTCTGTCATCTCTTAACTTCTTACTACCTGTCTCTCAGTCAGTCTGTCATCTCTTAACTTTTTACTACTTGTCTCTCTTTCAGTCTCTCTTCTCTTAACTTCTTACTACCTGTCTCTCTGTCAGTCTTTCATCTCTTAACTTCTTACTACCTGTCTCTCTGTCAGTCTGTCATCTCTTAACTTCTTACTACCTGTCTCTCTGTCAGTCTGTCATCTCTTAACTTCTTACTACATGTCTCTCTGCCAGTCTGTCTTCTCTTAACTTCTTACTACCTGTCTCTCTGTCAGTCTGTCATCTCTTAACTTCTTACTACCTGTCTCTCTGTCAGTCTGTCATCTCTTAACTTTTTACTATCTGTCTCTCATTCAGTCTCTCTTCTCTTAACTTCTTACTACCTGTCTCTCTGTCAGACTGTCATCTCTTAAATTCTTACTACCTGTCTCTCTGTCAGTCTGTCATCTCTTAACTTCTAACTACCTGTCTCTCTGTCAGTTTGTCATCTCTTAACTTCTTACTACCTCTCTCTCAGTCAGTCTGTCTTCTCTTAACTTCTTACTACCTGTCTCTCTGTCACTCTGTCTTCTCTTAACTTCTTACTACCTGTCTCTCTGTCAGTCTGTCATCTCTTAACTTCTTACTACCTGTCTCTCAGTCAGTCTGTCTTCTCTTAACTTCTTACTACCTGTCTCTCAGTCAGTCTGTCTTCTCTTAACTTCTTACTACCTTTCTCTCTGTCAGTCTGTCATCTCTTAACTTCTTACTACATGTCTCTCTGTCAGTCTGTCTTCTCTTAACTTCTTACTACCTGTCTCTCTGTCAGTCTGTCATCTCTTAACTTCTTACTACCTGTCTCTCTGTCAGTCTGTCTTCTCTTAACTTCTTACTACCTGTCTCTCTGTCTGTCTGTCTTCTCTTAACTTCTTACTACCTGTCTCTCTGTCAGTCTGTCATCTCTTAACTTCTTACTACCTGTCTCTCAGTCAGTCTGTCTTCTCTTAACTTCTTACTACCTGTCTCTCAGTCAGTCTGTCTTCTCTTAACTTCTTACTACCTGTCTCTCTGTCAGTCTGTCATCTCTTAACTTCTTACTACATGTCTCTCTGCCAGTCTGTCTTCTCTTAACTTCTTACTACCTGTCTCTCTGTCAGTCTGTCATCTCTTAACTTCTTACTACCTGTCTCTCAGTCAGTCTGTCATCTCTTAACTTTTTACTACTTGTCTCTCTTTCAGTCTCTCTTCTCTTAACTTCTTACTACCTGTCTCTCTGTCAGTCTTTCATCTCTTAACTTCTTACTACCTGTCTCTCTGTCAGTCTGTCATCTCTTAACTTCTTACTACCTGTCTCTCTGTCAGTCTGTCATCTCTTAACTTCTTACTACATGTCTCTCTGCCAGTCTGTCTTCTCTTAACTTCTTACTACCTGTCTCTCTGTCAGTCTGTCATCTCTTAACTTCTTACTACCTGTCTCTCTGTCAGTCTGTCATCTCTTAACTTTTTACTATCTGTCTCTCATTCAGTCTCTCTTCTCTTAACTTCTTACTACCTGTCTCTCTGTCAGACTGTCATCTCTTAAATTCTTACTACCTGTCTCTCTGTCAGTCTGTCATCTCTTAACTTCTTACTACATGTCTCTCTGTCAGTTTGTCTTCTCTTAACTTCTTACTACCTGTCTCTCTGTCAGTCTGTCATCTCTTAACTTCTTACTACCTGTCTCTCAGTCAGTCTGTCATCTCTTAACTTTTTACTATTTGTCTCTCTTTCAGTCTCTCTTCTCTTAACTTCTTACTACCTGTCTCTCTGTCAGTCTTTCATCTCTTAACTTCTTACTACCTGTCTCTCTGTCAGTCTGTCTTCTCTTAACTTCTTACTACCTGTCTCACTGTCAGTCTGTCATCTCTTAACTTCTTACTACCTGTCTCTCTGTCAGTCTGTCATCTCTTAACTTCTTACTACCTGTCTCTCTGTCAGTCTGTCTTCTATTAACTTCTTGCTACCTGTCTCTCTGTCAGTCTGTCATCTCTTAACATCTTACTACCTGTCTCTCTGTCAGTCTGTCATGTCTTAACTTTTTACTATATGTCTCTCATTCAGTCTCTCTTCTCTTAACTTCTTACTACCTGTCTCTCTGTCAGTCTGTCATCTCTTAACTTCTTACTACCTGTCTCTCTGTCAGTCTGTCATCTCTTAACTTCTAACTACCTGTCTCTCTGTCAGTTTGTCATCTCTTATCTTCTTACTACCTCTCTCTCAGTCAGTCTGTCTTCTCTTAACTTCTTACTACCTGTCTCTCTGTCAGTCTGTCTTCTCTTAAATACTTACTACCTGTCTCTCTGTCAGTCTGTCATCTCTTAACTTCTTACTACATGTCTCTCTGTCAGTCTGTCTTCTCTTAACTTCTTACTACCTGTCTCTCTGTTAGTCTGTCAATTCTTAACTTCTTACTACCTGCCTCTCTGTCAGTCTGTCTTCTCTTAACTTCTTACTACCTGTTTCTCTGTCAGTCTATCATCTCTTAACTTCTTACTACATGTCCCTCTGTCAGTCTGTCTTCTCTTAACTTCTTACTACCTCTCTCTCAGTCAGTCTGTCTTCTCTTAACTTCTTACTACCTGTCTCTCTGTCAGTCTGTCTTCTCTTAACTTCTTACTACCTGTCTCTCTGTCAGTCTGTCATCTCTTAACTTCTTACTACCTGTCTCTCAGTCAGTCTGTCTTCTCTTAACTTCTTACTACCTGTCTCTCAGTCAGTCTGTCTTCTCTTAACTTCTTACTACCTGTCTCTCTGTCAGTCTGTCATCTCTTAACTTCTTAATACATGTCTCTCTGTCAGTCTGTCTTCTCTTAACTTCTTACTACCTGTCTCTCTGTCAGTCTGTCATCTCTTAACTTCTTACTACCTGTCTCTCAGTCAGTCTGTCATCTCTTAACTTTTTACTATTTGTCTCTCTTTCAGTCTCTCTTCTCTTAACTTCTTACTACCTGTCTCTCTGTCAGTCTTTCATCTCTTAACTTCTTACTACCTGTCTCTCTGTCAGTCTGTCTTCTCTTAACTTCTTACTACCTGTCTCACTGTCAGTCTGTCATCTCTTAACTTCTTACTACCTGTCTCTCTGTCAGTCTGTCATCTCTTAACTTCTTACTACCTGTCTCTCTGTCAGTCTGTCTTCTATTAACTTCTTGCTACCTGTCTCTCTGTCAGTCTGTCATCTCTTAACTTCTTACTACCTGTCTCTCTGTCAGTCTGTCATGTCTTAACTTTTTACTATCTGTCTCTTATTCAGTCTCTCTTCTCTTAACTTCTTACTACCTGTCTCTCTGTCAGTCTGTCATCTCTTAACTTCTTACTACCTGTCTCTCTGTCAGTCTGTCATCTCTTAACTTCTAACTACCTGTCTCTCTGTCAGTTTGTCATCTCTTAACTTCTTACTACCTCTCTCTCAGTCAGTCTGTCTTCTCTTAACTTCTTACTACCTGTCTCTCTGTCAGTCTGTCTTCTCTTAAATACTTACTACCTGTCTCTCTGTCAGTCTGTCATCTCTTAACTTCTTACTACATGTCTCTCTGTCAGTCTGTCTTCTCTTAACTTCTTACTACCTGTCTCTCTGTTAGTCTGTCAATTCTTCACTTCTTACTACCTGCCTCTCTGTCAGTCTGTCTTCTCTTAACTTCTTACTACCTGTTTCTCTGTCAGTCTGTCATCTCTTAACTTCTTACTACATGTCTCTCTGTCAATCTGTCTTCTCTTAACTTCTTACTACCTGTCTCTCTGTCAGTCTGTCTTCTCTTAACTTCTTACTACCTGTCTCTCTGTCAGTCTGTCATCTCTTAACTTCTTACTACCTGTCTCTCTGCCAGTCTGTCTTCTCTTAACTTCTTACTACCTGTCTCTCTGTCAGTCTGTCATCACTTAACTTCTTACTACCTGTCTCTCAGTCAGTCTGTCATCTCTTAACTTTTTACTACTTGTCTCTCTTTCAGTCTCTCTTCTCTTAACTTCTTACTACCTGTCTCTCTGTCAGTCTTTCATCTCTTAACTTCTTACTACCTGTCTCTCTGTCAGTCTGTCATCTCTTAACTTCTTACTACCTGTCTCTCTGTCAGTCTGTCATCTCTTAACTTCTTACTACATGTCTCTCTGCCAGTCTGTCTTCTCTTAACTTCTTACTACCTGTCTCTCTGTCAGTCTGTCATCTCTTAACTTCTTACTACCTGTCTCTCTGTCAGTCTGTCATCTCTTAACTTTTTACTATCTGTCTCTCATTCAGTCTCTCTTCTCTTAACTTCTTACTACCTGTCTCTCTGTCAGACTGTCATCTCTTAAATTCTTACTACCTGTCTCTCTGTCAGTCTGTCATCTCTTAACTTCTTACTACATGTCTCTCAGTCAGTCTGTCATCTCTTAACTTTTTACTACTTGTCTCTCTTTCAGTCTCTCTTCTCTTAACTTCTTACTACCTGTCTCTCTGTCAGTCTGTCATCACTTAACTTCTTACTACCTGTCTCTCAGTCAGTCTGTCATCTCTTAACTTTTTACTACTTGTCTCTCTTTCAGTCTCTCTTCTCTTAACTTCTTACTACCTGTCTCTCTGTCAGTCTTTCATCTCTTAACTTCTTACTACCTGTCTCTCTGTCAGTCTGTCATCTCTTAACTTCTTACTACCTGTCTCTCTGTCAGTCTGTCATCTCTTAACTTCTTACTACATGTCTCTCTGCCAGTCTGTCTTCTCTTAACTTCTTACTACCTGTCTCTCTGTCAGTCTGTCATCTCTTAACTTCTTACTACCTGTCTCTCTGTCAGTCTGTCATCTCTTAACTTTTTACTATCTGTCTCTCATTCAGTCTCTCTTCTCTTAACTTCTTACTACCTGTCTCTCTGTCAGACTGTCATCTCTTAAATTCTTACTACCTGTCTCTCTGTCAGTCTGTCATCTCTTAACTTCTTACTACATGTCTCTCTGTCAGTTTGTCTTCTCTTAACTTCTTACTACCTGTCTCTCTGTCAGTCTGTCATCTCTTAACTTCTTACTACCTGTCTCTCAGTCAGTCTGTCATCTCTTAACTTTTTACTATTTGTCTCTCTTTCAGTCTCTCTTCTCTTAACTTCTTACTACCTGTCTCTCTGTCAGTCTTTCATCTCTTAACTTCTTACTACCTGTCTCTCTGTCAGTCTGTCTTCTCTTAACTTCTTACTACCTGTCTCACTGTCAGTCTGTCATCTCTTAACTTCTTACTACCTGTCTCTCTGTCAGTCTGTCATCTCTTAACTTCTTACTACCTGTCTCTCTGTCAGTCTGTCTTCTATTAACTTCTTGCTACCTGTCTCTCTGTCAGTCTGTCATCTCTTAACATCTTACTACCTGTCTCTCTGTCAGTCTGTCATGTCTTAACTTTTTACTATATGTCTCTCATTCAGTCTCTCTTCTCTTAACTTCTTACTACCTGTCTCTCTGTCAGTCTGTCATCTCTTAACTTCTTACTACCTGTCTCTCAGTCAGTCTGTCATCTCTTAACTTTTTACTACTTGTCTCTCTTTCAGTCTCTCTTCTCTTAACTTCTTACTACCTGTCTCTCTGTCAGTCTTTCATCTCTTAACTTCTTACTACCTGTCTCTCTGTCAGTCTGTCATCTCTTAACTTCTTACTACCTGTCTCTCTGTCAGTCTGTCATCTCTTAACTTCTTACTACATGTCTCTCTGCCAGTCTGTCTTCTCTTAACTTCTTACTACCTGTCTCTCTGTCAGTCTGTCATCTCTTAACTTCTTACTACCTGTCTCTCTGTCAGTCTGTCATCTCTTAACTTTTTACTATCTGTCTCTCATTCAGTCTCTCTTCTCTTAACTTCTTACTACCTGTCTCTCTGTCAGACTGTCATCTCTTAAATTCTTACTACCTGTCTCTCTGTCAGTCTGTCATCTCTTAACTTCTTACTACATGTCTCTCTGTCAGTTTGTCTTCTCTTAACTTCTTACTACCTGTCTCTCTGTCAGTCTGTCATCTCTTAACTTCTTACTACCTGTCTCTCAGTCAGTCTGTCTTCTCTTAACTTCTTACTAACTGTCTCTCAGTCAGTCTGTCTTCTCTTAACTTCTTACTACCTGTCTCTCTGTCAGTCTGTCATCTCTTAACTTCTTAATACATGTCTCTCTGTCAGTCTGTCTTCTCTTAACTTCTTACTACCTGTCTCTCTGTCAGTCTGTCATCTCTTAACTTCTTACTACCTGTCTCTCAGTCAGTCTGTCATCTCTTAACTTTTTACTATTTGTCTCTCTTTCAGTCTCTCTTCTCTTAACTTCTTACTACCTGTCTCTCTGTCAGTCTTTCATCTCTTAACTTCTTACTACCTGTCTCTCTGTCAGTCTGTCTTCTCTTAACTTCTTACTACCTGTCTCACTGTCAGTCTGTCATCTCTTAACTTCTTACTACCTGTCTCTCTGTCAGTCTGTCATCTCTTAACTTCTTACTACCTGTCTCTCTGTCAGTCTGTCTTCTATTAACTTCTTGCTACCTGTCTCTCTGTCAGTCTGTCATCTCTTAACTTCTTACTACCTGTCTCTCTGTCAGTCTGTCATGTCTTAACTTTTTACTATCTGTCTCTTATTCAGTCTCTCTTCTCTTAACTTCTTACTACCTGTCTCTCTGTCAGTCTGTCATCTCTTAACTTCTTACTACCTGTCTCTCTGTCAGTCTGTCATCTCTTAACTTCTAACTACCTGTCTCTCTGTCAGTTTGTCATCTCTTAACTTCTTACTACCTCTCTCTCAGTCAGTCTGTCTTCTCTTAACTTCTTACTACCTGTCTCTCTGTCAGTCTGTCTTCTCTTAAATACTTACTACCTGTCTCTCTGTCAGTCTGTCATCTCTTAACTTCTTACTACATGTCTCTCTGTCAGTCTGTCTTCTCTTAACTTCTTACTACCTGTCTCTCTGTTAGTCTGTCAATTCTTCACTTCTTACTACCTGCCTCTCTGTCAGTCTGTCTTCTCTTAACTTCTTACTACCTGTTTCTCTGTCAGTCTGTCATCTCTTAACTTCTTACTACATGTCTCTCTGTCAATCTGTCTTCTCTTAACTTCTTACTACCTGTCTCTCTGTCAGTCTGTCTTCTCTTAACTTCTTACTACCTGTCTCTCTGTCAGTCTGTCATCTCTTAACTTCTTACTACCTGTCTCTCAGTCAGTCTGTCTTCTCTTAACTTCTTACTACCTGTCTCTCAGTCAGTCTGTCTTCTCTTAACTTCTTACTACCTGTCTCTCTGTCAGTCTGTCATCTCTTAACTTCTTACTACATGTCTCTCTGCCAGTCTGTCTTCTCTTAACTTCTTACTACCTGTCTCTCTGTCAGTCTGTCATCTCTTAACTTCTTACTACCTGTCTCTCAGTCAGTCTGTCATCTCTTAACTTTTTACTACTTGTCTCTCTTTCAGTCTCTCTTCTCTTAACTTCTTACTACCTGTCTCTCTGTCAGTCTTTCATCTCTTAACTTCTTACTACCTGTCTCTCTGTCAGTCTGTCATCTCTTAACTTCTTACTACCTGTCTCTCTGTCAGTCTGTCATCTCTTAACTTCTTACTACATGTCTCTCTGCCAGTCTGTCTTCTCTTAACTTCTTACTACCTGTCTCTCTGTCAGTCTGTCATCTCTTAACTTCTTACTACCTGTCTCTCTGTCAGTCTGTCATCTCTTAACTTTTTACTATCTGTCTCTCATTCAGTCTCTCTTCTCTTAACTTCTTACTACCTGTCTCTCTGTCAGACTGTCATCTCTTAAATTCTTACTACCTGTCTCTCTGTCAGTCTGTCATCTCTTAACTTCTTACTACATGTCTCTCTGTCAGTTTGTCTTCTCTTAACTTCTTACTACCTGTCTCTCTGTCAGTCTGTCATCTCTTAACTTCTTACTACCTGTCTCTCAGTCAGTCTGTCATCTCTTAACTTTTTACTATTTGTCTCTCTTTCAGTCTCTCTTCTCTTAACTTCTTACTACCTGTCTCTCTGTCAGTCTTTCATCTCTTAACTTCTTACTACCTGTCTCTCTGTCAGTCTGTCTTCTCTTAACTTCTTACTACCTGTCTCACTGTCAGTCTGTCATCTCTTAACTTCTTACTACCTGTCTCTCTGTCAGTCTGTCATCTCTTAACTTCTTACTACCTGTCTCTCTGTCAGTCTGTCTTCTATTAACTTCTTGCTACCTGTCTCTCTGTCAGTCTGTCATCTCTTAACATCTTACTACCTGTCTCTCTGTCAGTCTGTCATGTCTTAACTTTTTACTATATGTCTCTCATTCAGTCTCTCTTCTCTTAACTTCTTACTACCTGTCTCTCTGTCAGTCTGTCATCTCTTAACTTCTTACTACCTGTCTCTCTGTCAGTCTGTCATCTCTTAACTTCTAACTACCTGTCTCTCTGTCAGTTTGTCATCTCTTATCTTCTTACTACCTCTCTCTCAGTCAGTCTGTCTTCTCTTAACTTCTTACTACCTGTCTCTCTGTCAGTCTGTCTTCTCTTAAATACTTACTACCTGTCTCTCTGTCAGTCTGTCATCTCTTAACTTCTTACTACATGTCTCTCTGTCAGTCTGTCTTCTCTTAACTTCTTACTACCTGTCTCTCTGTTAGTCTGTCAATTCTTAACTTCTTACTACCTGCCTCTCTGTCAGTCTGTCTTCTCTTAACTTCTTACTACCTGTTTCTCTGTCAGTCTATCATCTCTTAACTTCTTACTACATGTCCCTCTGTCAGTCTGTCTTCTCTTAACTTCTTACTACCTCTCTCTCAGTCAGTCTGTCTTCTCTTAACTTCTTACTACCTGTCTCTCTGTCAGTCTGTCTTCTCTTAACTTCTTACTACCTGTCTCTCTGTCAGTCTGTCATCTCTTAACTTCTTACTACCTGTCTCTCAGTCAGTCTGTCTTCTCTTAACTTCTTACTACCTGTCTCTCAGTCAGTCTGTCTTCTCTTAACTTCTTACTACCTGTCTCTCTGTCAGTCTGTCATCTCTTAACTTCTTAATACATGTCTCTCTGTCAGTCTGTCTTCTCTTAACTTCTTACTACCTGTCTCTCTGTCAGTCTGTCATCTCTTAACTTCTTACTACCTGTCTCTCAGTCAGTCTGTCATCTCTTAACTTTTTACTATTTGTCTCTCTTTCAGTCTCTCTTCTCTTAACTTCTTACTACCTGTCTCTCTGTCAGTCTTTCATCTCTTAACTTCTTACTACCTGTCTCTCTGTCAGTCTGTCTTCTCTTAACTTCTTACTACCTGTCTCACTGTCAGTCTGTCATCTCTTAACTTCTTACTACCTGTCTCTCTGTCAGTCTGTCATCTCTTAACTTCTTACTACCTGTCTCTCTGTCAGTCTGTCTTCTATTAACTTCTTGCTACCTGTCTCTCTGTCAGTCTGTCATCTCTTAACTTCTTACTACCTGTCTCTCTGTCAGTCTGTCATGTCTTAACTTTTTACTATCTGTCTCTTATTCAGTCTCTCTTCTCTTAACTTCTTACTACCTGTCTCTCTGTCAGTCTGTCATCTCTTAACTTCTTACTACCTGTCTCTCTGTCAGTCTGTCATCTCTTAACTTCTAACTACCTGTCTCTCTGTCAGTTTGTCATCTCTTAACTTCTTACTACCTCTCTCTCAGTCAGTCTGTCTTCTCTTAACTTCTTACTACCTGTCTCTCTGTCAGTCTGTCTTCTCTTAAATACTTACTACCTGTCTCTCTGTCAGTCTGTCATCTCTTAACTTCTTACTACATGTCTCTCTGTCAGTCTGTCTTCTCTTAACTTCTTACTACCTGTCTCTCTGTTAGTCTGTCAATTCTTCACTTCTTACTACCTGCCTCTCTGTCAGTCTGTCTTCTCTTAACTTCTTACTACCTGTTTCTCTGTCAGTCTGTCATCTCTTAACTTCTTACTACATGTCTCTCTGTCAATCTGTCTTCTCTTAACTTCTTACTACCTGTCTCTCTGTCAGTCTGTCTTCTCTTAACTTCTTACTACCTGTCTCTCTGTCAGTCTGTCATCTCTTAACTTCTTACTACCTGTCTCTCTGCCAGTCTGTCTTCTCTTAACTTCTTACTACCTGTCTCTCTGTCAGTCTGTCATCACTTAACTTCTTACTACCTGTCTCTCAGTCAGTCTGTCATCTCTTAACTTTTTACTACTTGTCTCTCTTTCAGTCTCTCTTCTCTTAACTTCTTACTACCTGTCTCTCTGTCAGTCTTTCATCTCTTAACTTCTTACTACCTGTCTCTCTGTCAGTCTGTCATCTCTTAACTTCTTACTACCTGTCTCTCTGTCAGTCTGTCATCTCTTAACTTCTTACTACATGTCTCTCTGCCAGTCTGTCTTCTCTTAACTTCTTACTACCTGTCTCTCTGTCAGTCTGTCATCTCTTAACTTCTTACTACCTGTCTCTCTGTCAGTCTGTCATCTCTTAACTTTTTACTATCTGTCTCTCATTCAGTCTCTCTTCTCTTAACTTCTTACTACCTGTCTCTCTGTCAGACTGTCATCTCTTAAATTCTTACTACCTGTCTCTCTGTCAGTCTGTCATCTCTTAACTTCTTACTACATGTCTCTCAGTCAGTCTGTCATCTCTTAACTTTTTACTACTTGTCTCTCTTTCAGTCTCTCTTCTCTTAACTTCTTACTACCTGTCTCTCTGTCAGTCTGTCATCACTTAACTTCTTACTACCTGTCTCTCAGTCAGTCTGTCATCTCTTAACTTTTTACTACTTGTCTCTCTTTCAGTCTCTCTTCTCTTAACTTCTTACTACCTGTCTCTCTGTCAGTCTTTCATCTCTTAACTTCTTACTACCTGTCTCTCTGTCAGTCTGTCATCTCTTAACTTCTTACTACCTGTCTCTCTGTCAGTCTGTCATCTCTTAACTTCTTACTACATGTCTCTCTGCCAGTCTGTCTTCTCTTAACTTCTTACTACCTGTCTCTCTGTCAGTCTGTCATCTCTTAACTTCTTACTACCTGTCTCTCTGTCAGTCTGTCATCTCTTAACTTTTTACTATCTGTCTCTCATTCAGTCTCTCTTCTCTTAACTTCTTACTACCTGTCTCTCTGTCAGACTGTCATCTCTTAAATTCTTACTACCTGTCTCTCTGTCAGTCTGTCATCTCTTAACTTCTTACTACATGTCTCTCTGTCATTTTGTCTTCTCTTAACTTCTTACTACCTGTCTCTCTGTCAGTCTGTCATCTCTTAACTTCTTACTACCTGTCTCTCAGTCAGTCTGTCATCTCTTAACTTTTTACTATTTGTCTCTCTTTCAGTCTCTCTTCTCTTAACTTCTTACTACCTGTCTCTCTGTCAGTCTTTCATCTCTTAACTTCTTACTACCTGTCTCTCTGTCAGTCTGTCTTCTCTTAACTTCTTACTACCTGTCTCACTGTCAGTCTGTCATCTCTTAACTTCTTACTACCTGTCTCTCTGTCAGTCTGTCATCTCTTAACTTCTTACTACCTGTCTCTCTGTCAGTCTGTCTTCTATTAACTTCTTGCTACCTGTCTCTCTGTCAGTCTGTCATCTCTTAACATCTTACTACCTGTCTCTCTGTCAGTCTGTCATGTCTTAACTTTTTACTATATGTCTCTCATTCAGTCTCTCTTCTCTTAACTTCTTACTACCTGTCTCTCTGTCAGTCTGTCATCTCTTAACTTCTTACTACCTGTCTCTCTGTCAGTCTGTCATCTCTTAACTTCTAACTACCTGTCTCTCTGTCAGTTTGTCATCTCTTATCTTCTTACTACCTCTCTCTCAGTCAGTCTGTCTTCTCTTAACTTCTTACTACCTGTCTCTCTGTCAGTCTGTCTTCTCTTAAATACTTACTACCTGTCTCTCTGTCAGTCTGTCATCTCTTAACTTCTTACTACATGTCTCTCTGTCAGTCTGTCTTCTCTTAACTTCTTACTACCTGTCTCTCTGTTAGTCTGTCAATTCTTAACTTCTTACTACCTGCCTCTCTGTCAGTCTGTCTTCTCTTAACTTCTTACTACCTGTTTCTCTGTCAGTCTATCATCTCTTAACTTCTTACTACATGTCCCTCTGTCAGTCTGTCTTCTCTTAACTTCTTACTACCTCTCTCTCAGTCAGTCTGTCTTCTCTTAACTTCTTACTACCTGTCTCTCTGTCAGTCTGTCTTCTCTTAACTTCTTACTACCTGTCTCTCTGTCAGTCTGTCATCTCTTAACTTCTTACTACCTGTCTCTCAGTCAGTCTGTCTTCTCTTAACTTCTTACTACCTGTCTCTCAGTCAGTCTGTCTTCTCTTAACTTCTTACTACCTGTCTCTCTGTCAGTCTGTCATCTCTTAACTTCTTAATACATGTCTCTCTGTCAGTCTGTCTTCTCTTAACTTCTTACTACCTGTCTCTCTGTCAGTCTGTCATCTCTTAACTTCTTACTACCTGTCTCTCAGTCAGTCTGTCATCTCTTAACTTTTTACTATTTGTCTCTCTTTCAGTCTCTCTTCTCTTAACTTCTTACTACCTGTCTCTCTGTCAGTCTTTCATCTCTTAACTTCTTACTACCTGTCTCTCTGTCAGTCTGTCTTCTCTTAACTTCTTACTACCTGTCTCACTGTCAGTCTGTCATCTCTTAACTTCTTACTACCTGTCTCTCTGTCAGTCTGTCATCTCTTAACTTCTTACTACCTGTCTCTCTGTCAGTCTGTCTTCTATTAACTTCTTGCTACCTGTCTCTCTGTCAGTCTGTCATCTCTTAACTTCTTACTACCTGTCTCTCTGTCAGTCTGTCATGTCTTAACTTTTTACTATCTGTCTCTTATTCAGTCTCTCTTCTCTTAACTTCTTACTACCTGTCTCTCTGTCAGTCTGTCATCTCTTAACTTCTTACTACCTGTCTCTCTGTCAGTCTGTCATCTCTTAACTTCTAACTACCTGTCTCTCTGTCAGTTTGTCATCTCTTAACTTCTTACTACCTCTCTCTCAGTCAGTCTGTCTTCTCTTAACTTCTTACTACCTGTCTCTCTGTCAGTCTGTCTTCTCTTAAATACTTACTACCTGTCTCTCTGTCAGTCTGTCATCTCTTAACTTCTTACTACATGTCTCTCTGTCAGTCTGTCTTCTCTTAACTTCTTACTACCTGTCTCTCTGTTAGTCTGTCAATTCTTCACTTCTTACTACCTGCCTCTCTGTCAGTCTGTCTTCTCTTAACTTCTTACTACCTGTTTCTCTGTCAGTCTGTCATCTCTTAACTTCTTACTACATGTCTCTCTGTCAATCTGTCTTCTCTTAACTTCTTACTACCTGTCTCTCTGTCAGTCTGTCTTCTCTTAACTTCTTACTACCTGTCTCTCTGTCAGTCTGTCATCTCTTAACTTCTTACTACCTGTCTCTCTGCCAGTCTGTCTTCTCTTAACTTCTTACTACCTGTCTCTCTGTCAGTCTGTCATCACTTAACTTCTTACTACCTGTCTCTCAGTCAGTCTGTCATCTCTTAACTTTTTACTACTTGTCTCTCTTTCAGTCTCTCTTCTCTTAACTTCTTACTACCTGTCTCTCTGTCAGTCTTTCATCTCTTAACTTCTTACTACCTGTCTCTCTGTCAGTCTGTCATCTCTTAACTTCTTACTACCTGTCTCTCTGTCAGTCTGTCATCTCTTAACTTCTTACTACATGTCTCTCTGCCAGTCTGTCTTCTCTTAACTTCTTACTACCTGTCTCTCTGTCAGTCTGTCATCTCTTAACTTCTTACTACCTGTCTCTCTGTCAGTCTGTCATCTCTTAACTTTTTACTATCTGTCTCTCATTCAGTCTCTCTTCTCTTAACTTCTTACTACCTGTCTCTCTGTCAGACTGTCATCTCTTAAATTCTTACTACCTGTCTCTCTGTCAGTCTGTCATCTCTTAACTTCTTACTACATGTCTCTCAGTCAGTCTGTCATCTCTTAACTTTTTACTACTTGTCTCTCTTTCAGTCTCTCTTCTCTTAACTTCTTACTACCTGTCTCTCTGTCAGTCTGTCATCACTTAACTTCTTACTACCTGTCTCTCAGTCAGTCTGTCATCTCTTAACTTTTTACTACTTGTCTCTCTTTCAGTCTCTCTTCTCTTAACTTCTTACTACCTGTCTCTCTGTCAGTCTTTCATCTCTTAACTTCTTACTACCTGTCTCTCTGTCAGTCTGTCATCTCTTAACTTCTTACTACCTGTCTCTCTGTCAGTCTGTCATCTCTTAACTTCTTACTACATGTCTCTCTGCCAGTCTGTCTTCTCTTAACTTCTTACTACCTGTCTCTCTGTCAGTCTGTCATCTCTTAACTTCTTACTACCTGTCTCTCTGTCAGTCTGTCATCTCTTAACTTTTTACTATCTGTCTCTCATTCAGTCTCTCTTCTCTTAACTTCTTACTACCTGTCTCTCTGTCAGACTGTCATCTCTTAAATTCTTACTACCTGTCTCTCTGTCAGTCTGTCATCTCTTAACTTCTTACTACATGTCTCTCTGTCATTTTGTCTTCTCTTAACTTCTTACTACCTGTCTCTCTGTCAGTCTGTCATCTCTTAACTTCTTACTACCTGTCTCTCAGTCAGTCTGTCATCTCTTAACTTTTTACTATTTGTCTCTCTTTCAGTCTCTCTTCTCTTAACTTCTTACTACCTGTCTCTCTGTCAGTCTTTCATCTCTTAACTTCTTACTACCTGTCTCTCTGTCAGTCTGTCTTCTCTTAACTTCTTACTACCTGTCTCACTGTCAGTCTGTCATCTCTTAACTTCTTACTACCTGTCTCTCTGTCAGTCTGTCATCTCTTAACTTCTTACTACCTGTCTCTCTGTCAGTCTGTCTTCTATTAACTTCTTGCTACCTGTCTCTCTGTCAGTCTGTCATCTCTTAACATCTTACTACCTGTCTCTCTGTCAGTCTGTCATGTCTTAACTTTTTACTATATGTCTCTCATTCAGTCTCTCTTCTCTTAACTTCTTACTACCTGTCTCTCTGTCAGTCTGTCATCTCTTAACTTCTTACTACCTGTCTCTCTGTCAGTCTGTCATCTCTTAACTTCTAACTACCTGTCTCTCTGTCAGTTTGTCATCTCTTATCTTCTTACTACCTCTCTCTCAGTCAGTCTGTCTTCTCTTAACTTCTTACTACCTGTCTCTCTGTCAGTCTGTCTTCTCTTAAATACTTACTACCTGTCTCTCTGTCAGTCTGTCATCTCTTAACTTCTTACTACATGTCTCTCTGTCAGTCTGTCTTCTCTTAACTTCTTACTACCTGTCTCTCTGTTAGTCTGTCAATTCTTAACTTCTTACTACCTGCCTCTCTGTCAGTCTGTCTTCTCTTAACTTCTTACTACCTGTTTCTCTGTCAGTCTATCATCTCTTAACTTCTTACTACATGTCCCTCTGTCAGTCTGTCTTCTCTTAACTTCTTACTACCTCTCTCTCAGTCAGTCTGTCTTCTCTTAACTTCTTACTACCTGTCTCTCTGTCAGTCTGTCTTCTCTTAACTTCTTACTACCTGTCTCTCTGTCAGTCTGTCATCTCTTAACTTCTTACTACCTGTCTCTCAGTCAGTCTGTCTTCTCTTAACTTCTTACTACCTGTCTCTCAGTCAGTCTGTCTTCTCTTAACTTCTTACTACCTGTCTCTCTGTCAGTCTGTCATCTCTTAACTTCTTAATACATGTCTCTCTGTCAGTCTGTCTTCTCTTAACTTCTTACTACCTGTCTCTCTGTCAGTCTGTCATCTCTTAACTTCTTACTACCTGTCTCTCAGTCAGTCTGTCATCTCTTAACTTTTTACTATTTGTCTCTCTTTCAGTCTCTCTTCTCTTAACTTCTTACTACCTGTCTCTCTGTCAGTCTTTCATCTCTTAACTTCTTACTACCTGTCTCTCTGTCAGTCTGTCTTCTCTTAACTTCTTACTACCTGTCTCACTGTCAGTCTGTCATCTCTTAACTTCTTACTACCTGTCTCTCTGTCAGTCTGTCATCTCTTAACTTCTTACTACCTGTCTCTCTGTCAGTCTGTCTTCTATTAACTTCTTGCTACCTGTCTCTCTGTCAGTCTGTCATCTCTTAACTTCTTACTACCTGTCTCTCTGTCAGTCTGTCATGTCTTAACTTTTTACTATCTGTCTCTTATTCAGTCTCTCTTCTCTTAACTTCTTACTACCTGTCTCTCTGTCAGTCTGTCATCTCTTAACTTCTTACTACCTGTCTCTCTGTCAGTCTGTCATCTCTTAACTTCTAACTACCTGTCTCTCTGTCAGTTTGTCATCTCTTAACTTCTTACTACCTCTCTCTCAGTCAGTCTGTCTTCTCTTAACTTCTTACTACCTGTCTCTCTGTCAGTCTGTCTTCTCTTAAATACTTACTACCTGTCTCTCTGTCAGTCTGTCATCTCTTAACTTCTTACTACATGTCTCTCTGTCAGTCTGTCTTCTCTTAACTTCTTACTACCTGTCTCTCTGTTAGTCTGTCAATTCTTCACTTCTTACTACCTGCCTCTCTGTCAGTCTGTCTTCTCTTAACTTCTTACTACCTGTTTCTCTGTCAGTCTGTCATCTCTTAACTTCTTACTACATGTCTCTCTGTCAATCTGTCTTCTCTTAACTTCTTACTACCTGTCTCTCTGTCAGTCTGTCTTCTCTTAACTTCTTACTACCTGTCTCTCTGTCAGTCTGTCATCTCTTAACTTCTTACTACCTGTCTCTCTGCCAGTCTGTCTTCTCTTAACTTCTTACTACCTGTCTCTCTGTCAGTCTGTCATCACTTAACTTCTTACTACCTGTCTCTCAGTCAGTCTGTCATCTCTTAACTTTTTACTACTTGTCTCTCTTTCAGTCTCTCTTCTCTTAACTTCTTACTACCTGTCTCTCTGTCAGTCTGTCTTCTCTTAACTTCTCACTACATGTCTCTCTGTCAGTCTGTCTTCTCTTAACTTCTTACTACCTGTCTCTCTGTCAGTCTGTCATCTCTTAACTTCTTACTACCTGTCCCTCTGTCAGTCTGTCTTCTATTAACTTCTTGCTACCTGTCTCTCTGTCAGTCTGTCATGTCTTAACTTCTTACTACCTGTCTCTCTGTCAGTCTGTCATCTCTTAACTTCTTACTACCTGTCTCTCTGTCAGTCTGTCTTCGCTTAACTTCTTACTACATGTCTCTCTGTCAGTCTGTCTTCTCTTAACTTCTTACTACCTGTCTCTCTGTCAGTCTGTCATCTCTTAACTTCTTACTCTCTGTCTCTCTGTCAGTCTGTGTTCTCTTAACTCCCTACTACCTGCCTCTCTGTCAGTCTGTCATCTCTTAACTTCTTACTACCTGTCTCTCTGTCAGTCTGTCATCTCTTAACTTCTTACTACCTGTCTCTCTGTCAGTCTGTCATCTCTTAACTTCTTACTACCTGTCTCTCAGTCAGTCTGTCTTCTCTTAACTTCTTACTACCTGTCTCTCAGTCAGTCTGTCTTCTCTTAACTTCTTACTACCTGTCTCTCTGTCAGTCTGTCATCTCTTAACTTCTTAATACATGTCTCTCTGTCAGTCTGTCTTCTCTTAACTTCTTACTACCTGTCTCTCTGTCAGTCTGTCATCTCTTAACTTCTTACTACCTGTCTCTCAGTCAGTCTGTCATCTCTTAACTTTTTACTATTTGTCTCTCTTTCAGTCTCTCTTCTCTTAACTTCTTACTACCTGTCTCTCTGTCAGTCTTTCATCTCTTAACTTCTTACTACCTGTCTCTCTGTCAGTCTGTCTTCTCTTAACTTCTTACTACCTGTCTCACTGTCAGTCTGTCATCTCTTAACTTCTTACTACCTGTCTCTCTGTCAGTCTGTCATCTCTTAACTTCTTACTACCTGTCTCTCTGTCAGTCTGTCTTCTATTAACTTCTTGCTACCTGTCTCTCTGTCAGTCTGTCATCTCTTAACTTCTTACTACCTGTCTCTCTGTCAGTCTGTCATGTCTTAACTTTTTACTATCTGTCTCTTATTCAGTCTCTCTTCTCTTAACTTCTTACTACCTGTCTCTCTGTCAGTCTGTCATCTCTTAACTTCTTACTACCTGTCTCTCTGTCAGTCTGTCATCTCTTAACTTCTAACTACCTGTCTCTCTGTCAGTTTGTCATCTCTTAACTTCTTACTACCTCTCTCTCAGTCAGTCTGTCTTCTCTTAACTTCTTACTACCTGTCTCTCTGTCAGTCTGTCTTCTCTTAAATACTTACTACCTGTCTCTCTGTCAGTCTGTCATCTCTTAACTTCTTACTACATGTCTCTCTGTCAGTCTGTCTTCTCTTAACTTCTTACTACCTGTCTCTCTGTTAGTCTGTCAATTCTTCACTTCTTACTACCTGCCTCTCTGTCAGTCTGTCTTCTCTTAACTTCTTACTACCTGTTTCTCTGTCAGTCTGTCATCTCTTAACTTCTTACTACATGTCTCTCTGTCAGTCTGTCTTCTCTTAACTTCTTACTACCTGTCTCTCTGTCAGTCTGTCTTCTCTTAACTTCTTACTACCTGTCTCTCTGTCAGTCTGTCATCTCTTAACTTCTTACTACCTGTCTCTCTGCCAGTCTGTCTTCTCTTAACTTCTTACTACCTGTCTCTCTGTCAGTCTGTCATCACTTAACTTCTTACTACCTGTCTCTCAGTCAGTCTGTCATCTCTTAACTTTTTACTACTTGTCTCTCTTTCAGTCTCTCTTCTCTTAACTTCTTACTACCTGTCTCTCTGTCAGTCTGTCTTCTCTTAACTTCTCACTACATGTCTCTCTGTCAGTCTGTCATCTCTTAACTTCTTACTACCTGTCTCTCTGTCAGTCTGTCATCTCTTAACTTCTTACTACATGTCTCTCTGCCAGTCTGTCTTCTCTTAACTTCTTACTACCTGTCTCTCTGTCAGTCTGTCATCTCTTAACTTCTTACTACCTGTCTCTCTGTCAGTCTGTCATCTCTTAACTTTTTACTATCTGTCTCTCATTCAGTCTCTCTTCTCTTAACTTCTTACTACCTGTCTCTCTGTCAGACTGTCATCTCTTAAATTCTTACTACCTGTCTCTCTGTCAGTCTGTCATCTCTTAACTTCTTACTACATGTCTCTCTGTCAGTTTGTCTTCTCTTAACTTCTTACTACCTGTCTCTCTGTCAGTCTGTCATCTCTTAACTTCTTACTACCTGTCTCTCAGTCAGTCTGTCATCTCTTAACTTTTTACTATTTGTCTCTCTTTCAGTCTCTCTTCTCTTAACTTCTTACTACCTGTCTCTCTGTCAGTCTTTCATCTCTTAACTTCTTACTACCTGTCTCTCTGTCAGTCTGTCTTCTCTTAACTTCTTACTACCTGTCTCACTGTCAGTCTGTCATCTCTTAACTTCTTACTACCTGTCTCTCTGTCAGTCTGTCATCTCTTAACTTCTTACTACCTGTCTCTCTGTCAGTCTGTCTTCTATTAACTTCTTGCTACCTGTCTCTCTGTCAGTCTGTCATCTCTTAACATCTTACTACCTGTCTCTCTGTCAGTCTGTCATGTCTTAACTTTTTACTATATGTCTCTCATTCAGTCTCTCTTCTCTTAACTTCTTACTACCTGTCTCTCTGTCAGTCTGTCATCTCTTAACTTCTTACTACCTGTCTCTCTGTCAGTCTGTCATCTCTTAACTTCTAACTACCTGTCTCTCTGTCAGTTTGTCATCTCTTATCTTCTTACTACCTCTCTCTCAGTCAGTCTGTCTTCTCTTAACTTCTTACTACCTGTCTCTCTGTCAGTCTGTCTTCTCTTAAATACTTACTACCTGTCTCTCTGTCAGTCTGTCATCTCTTAACTTCTTACTACATGTCTCTCTGTCAGTCTGTCTTCTCTTAACTTCTTACTACCTGTCTCTCTGTTAGTCTGTCAATTCTTAACTTCTTACTACCTGCCTCTCTGTCAGTCTGTCTTCTCTTAACTTCTTACTACCTGTTTCTCTGTCAGTCTATCATCTCTTAACTTCTTCCTACATGTCCCTCTGTCAGTCTGTCTTCTCTTAACTTCTTACTACCTCTCTCTCAGTCAGTCTGTCTTCTCTTAACTTCTTACTACCTGTCTCTCTGTCAGTCTGTCTTCTCTTAACTTCTTACTACCTGTCTCTCTGTCAGTCTGTCATCTCTTAACTTCTTACTACCTGTCTCTCAGTCAGTCTGTCTTCTCTTAACTTCTTACTACCTGTCTCTCAGTCAGTCTGTCTTCTCTTAACTTCTTACTACCTGTCTCTCTGTCAGTCTGTCATCTCTTAACTTCTTAATACATGTCTCTCTGTCAGTCTGTCTTCTCTTAACTTCTTACTACCTGTCTCTCTGTCAGTCTGTCATCTCTTAACTTCTTACTACCTGTCTCTCAGTCAGTCTGTCATCTCTTAACTTTTTACTATTTGTCTCTCTTTCAGTCTCTCTTCTCTTAACTTCTTACTACCTGTCTCTCTGTCAGTCTTTCATCTCTTAACTTCTTACTACCTGTCTCTCTGTCAGTCTGTCTTCTCTTAACTTCTTACTACCTGTCTCACTGTCAGTCTGTCATCTCTTAACTTCTTACTACCTGTCTCTCTGTCAGTCTGTCATCTCTTAACTTCTTACTACCTGTCTCTCTGTCAGTCTGTCTTCTATTAACTTCTTGCTACCTGTCTCTCTGTCAGTCTGTCATCTCTTAACTTCTTACTACCTGTCTCTCTGTCAGTCTGTCATGTCTTAACTTTTTACTATCTGTCTCTTATTCAGTCTCTCTTCTCTTAACTTCTTACTACCTGTCTCTCTGTCAGTCTGTCATCTCTTAACTTCTTACTACCTGTCTCTCTGTCAGTCTGTCATCTCTTAACTTCTAACTACCTGTCTCTCTGTCAGTTTGTCATCTCTTAACTTCTTACTACCTCTCTCTCAGTCAGTCTGTCTTCTCTTAACTTCTTACTACCTGTCTCTCTGTCAGTCTGTCTTCTCTTAAATACTTACTACCTGTCTCTCTGTCAGTCTGTCATCTCTTAACTTCTTACTACATGTCTCTCTGTCAGTCTGTCTTCTCTTAACTTCTTACTACCTGTCTCTCTGTTAGTCTGTCAATTCTTCACTTCTTACTACCTGCCTCTCTGTCAGTCTGTCTTCTCTTAACTTCTTACTACCTGTTTCTCTGTCAGTCTGTCATCTCTTAACTTCTTACTACATGTCTCTCTGTCAATCTGTCTTCTCTTAACTTCTTACTACCTGTCTCTCTGTCAGTCTGTCTTCTCTTAACTTCTTACTACCTGTCTCTCTGTCAGTCTGTCATCTCTTGACTTCTTACTACCTGTCTCTCTGCCAGTCTGTCTTCTCTTAACTTCTTACTACCCGTCTCTCTGTCAGTCTGTCATCACTTAACTTCTTACTACCTGTCTCTCAGTCAGTCTGTCATCTCTTAACTTTTTACTACTTGTCTCTCTTTCAGTCTCTCTTCTCTTAACTTCTTACTACCTGTCTCTCTGTCAGTCTGTCTTCTCTTAACTTCTCACTACATGTCTCTCTGTCAGTCTGTCTTCTCTTAACTTCTTACTACCTGTCTCTCTGTCAGTCTGTCATCTCTTAACTTCTTACTACCTGTCCCTCTGTCAGTCTGTCTTCTATTAACTTCTTGCTACCTGTCTCTCTGTCAGTCTGTCATGTCTTAACTTCTTACTACCTGTCTCTCTGTCAGTCTGTCATCTCTTAACTTCTTACTACCTGTCTCTCTGTCAGTCTGTCTTCGCTTAACTTCTTACTACATGTCTCTCTGTCAGTCTGTCTTCTCTTAACTTCTTACTACCTGTCTCTCTGTCAGTCTGTCATCTCTTAACTTCTTACTACCTGTCTCTCTGTCAGTCTGTCATCTCTTAACTTCTTACTACCTGTCTCTCAGTCAGTCTGTCTTCTCTTAACTTCTTACTACCTGTCTCTCAGTCAGTCTGTCTTCTCTTAACTTCTTACTACCTGTCTCTCTGTCAGTCTGTCATCTCTTAACTTCTTAATACATGTCTCTCTGTCAGTCTGTCTTCTCTTAACTTCTTACTACCTGTCTCTCTGTCAGTCTGTCATCTCTTAACTTCTTACTACCTGTCTCTCAGTCAGTCTGTCATCTCTTAACTTTTTACTATTTGTCTCTCTTTCAGTCTCTCTTCTCTTAACTTCTTACTACCTGTCTCTCTGTCAGTCTTTCATCTCTTAACTTCTTACTACCTGTCTCTCTGTCAGTCTGTCTTCTCTTAACTTCTTACTACCTGTCTCACTGTCAGTCTGTCATCTCTTAACTTCTTACTACCTGTCTCTCTGTCAGTCTGTCATCTCTTAACTTCTTACTACCTGTCTCTCTGTCAGTCTGTCTTCTATTAACTTCTTGCTACCTGTCTCTCTGTCAGTCTGTCATCTCTTAACTTCTTACTACCTGTCTCTCTGTCAGTCTGTCATGTCTTAACTTTTTACTATCTGTCTCTTATTCAGTCTCTCTTCTCTTAACTTCTTACTACCTGTCTCTCTGTCAGTCTGTCATCTCTTAACTTCTTACTACCTGTCTCTCTGTCAGTCTGTCATCTCTTAACTTCTAACTACCTGTCTCTCTGTCAGTTTGTCATCTCTTAACTTCTTACTACCTCTCTCTCAGTCAGTCTGTCTTCTCTTAACTTCTTACTACCTGTCTCTCTGTCAGTCTGTCTTCTCTTAAATACTTACTACCTGTCTCTCTGTCAGTCTGTCATCTCTTAACTTCTTACTACATGTCTCTCTGTCAGTCTGTCTTCTCTTAACTTCTTACTACCTGTCTCTCTGTTAGTCTGTCAATTCTTCACTTCTTACTACCTGCCTCTCTGTCAGTCTGTCTTCTCTTAACTTCTTACTACCTGTTTCTCTGTCAGTCTGTCATCTCTTAACTTCTTACTACATGTCTCTCTGTCAGTCTGTCTTCTCTTAACTTCTTACTACATGTCTCTCTGCCAGTCTGTCTTCTCTTAACTTCTTACTACCTGTCTCTCTGTCAGTCTGTCATCTCTTAACTTCTTACTACCTGTCTCTCTGTCAGTCTGTCATCTCTTAACTTTTTACTATCTGTCTCTCATTCAGTCTCTCTTCTCTTAACTTCTTACTACCTGTCTCTCTGTCAGACTGTCATCTCTTAAATTCTTACTACCTGTCTCTCTGTCAGTCTGTCATCTCTTAACTTCTTACTACATGTCTCTCTGTCAGTTTGTCTTCTCTTAACTTCTTACTACCTGTCTCTCTGTCAGTCTGTCATCTCTTAACTTCTTACTACCTGTCTCTCAGTCAGTCTGTCATCTCTTAACTTTTTACTATTTGTCTCTCTTTCAGTCTCTCTTCTCTTAACTTCTTACTACCTGTCTCTCTGTCAGTCTTTCATCTCTTAACTTCTTACTACCTGTCTCTCTGTCAGTCTGTCTTCTCTTAACTTCTTACTACCTGTCTCACTGTCAGTCTGTCATCTCTTAACTTCTTACTACCTGTCTCTCTGTCAGTCTGTCATCTCTTAACTTCTTACTACCTGTCTCTCTGTCAGTCTGTCTTCTATTAACTTCTTGCTACCTGTCTCTCTGTCAGTCTGTCATCTCTTAACATCTTACTACCTGTCTCTCTGTCAGTCTGTCATGTCTTAACTTTTTACTATATGTCTCTCATTCAGTCTCTCTTCTCTTAACTTCTTACTACCTGTCTCTCTGTCAGTCTGTCATCTCTTAACTTCTTACTACCTGTCTCTCTGTCAGTCTGTCATCTCTTAACTTCTAACTACCTGTCTCTCTGTCAGTTTGTCATCTCTTATCTTCTTACTACCTCTCTCTCAGTCAGTCTGTCTTCTCTTAACTTCTTACTACCTGTCTCTCTGTCAGTCTGTCTTCTCTTAAATACTTACTACCTGTCTCTCTGTCAGTCTGTCATCTCTTAACTTCTTACTACATGTCTCTCTGTCAGTCTGTCTTCTCTTAACTTCTTACTACCTGTCTCTCTGTTAGTCTGTCAATTCTTAACTTCTTACTACCTGCCTCTCTGTCAGTCTGTCTTCTCTTAACTTCTTACTACCTGTTTCTCTGTCAGTCTATCATCTCTTAACTTCTTACTACATGTCCCTCTGTCAGTCTGTCTTCTCTTAACTTCTTACTACCTCTCTCTCAGTCAGTCTGTCTTCTCTTAACTTCTTACTACCTGTCTCTCTGTCAGTCTGTCTTCTCTTAACTTCTTACTACCTGTCTCTCTGTCAGTCTGTCATCTCTTAACTTCTTACTACCTGTCTCTCAGTCAGTCTGTCTTCTCTTAACTTCTTACTACCTGTCTCTCAGTCAGTCTGTCTTCTCTTAACTTCTTACTACCTGTCTCTCTGTCAGTCTGTCATCTCTTAACTTCTTAATACATGTCTCTCTGTCAGTCTGTCTTCTCTTAACTTCTTACTACCTGTCTCTCTGTCAGTCTGTCATCTCTTAACTTCTTACTACCTGTCTCTCAGTCAGTCTGTCATCTCTTAACTTTTTACTATTTGTCTCTCTTTCAGTCTCTCTTCTCTTAACTTCTTACTACCTGTCTCTCTGTCAGTCTTTCATCTCTTAACTTCTTACTACCTGTCTCTCTGTCAGTCTGTCTTCTCTTAACTTCTTACTACCTGTCTCACTGTCAGTCTGTCATCTCTTAACTTCTTACTACCTGTCTCTCTGTCAGTCTGTCATCTCTTAACTTCTTACTACCTGTCTCTCTGTCAGTCTGTCTTCTATTAACTTCTTGCTACCTGTCTCTCTGTCAGTCTGTCATCTCTTAACTTCTTACTACCTGTCTCTCTGTCAGTCTGTCATGTCTTAACTTTTTACTATCTGTCTCTTATTCAGTCTCTCTTCTCTTAACTTCTTACTACCTGTCTCTCTGTCAGTCTGTCATCTCTTAACTTCTTACTACCTGTCTCTCTGTCAGTCTGTCATCTCTTAACTTCTAACTACCTGTCTCTCTGTCAGTTTGTCATCTCTTAACTTCTTACTACCTCTCTCTCAGTCAGTCTGTCTTCTCTTAACTTCTTACTACCTGTCTCTCTGTCAGTCTGTCTTCTCTTAAATACTTACTACCTGTCTCTCTGTCAGTCTGTCATCTCTTAACTTCTTACTACATGTCTCTCTGTCAGTCTGTCTTCTCTTAACTTCTTACTACCTGTCTCTCTGTTAGTCTGTCAATTCTTCACTTCTTACTACCTGCCTCTCTGTCAGTCTGTCTTCTCTTAACTTCTTACTACCTGTTTCTCTGTCAGTCTGTCATCTCTTAACTTCTTACTACATGTCTCTCTGTCAATCTGTCTTCTCTTAACTTCTTACTACCTGTCTCTCTGTCAGTCTGTCTTCTCTTAACTTCTTACTACCTGTCTCTCTGTCAGTCTGTCATCTCTTGACTTCTTACTACCTGTCTCTCTGCCAGTCTGTCTTCTCTTAACTTCTTACTACCCGTCTCTCTGTCAGTCTGTCATCACTTAACTTCTTACTACCTGTCTCTCAGTCAGTCTGTCATCTCTTAACTTTTTACTACTTGTCTCTCTTTCAGTCTCTCTTCTCTTAACTTCTTACTACCTGTCTCTCTGTCAGTCTGTCTTCTCTTAACTTCTCACTACATGTCTCTCTGTCAGTCTGTCTTCTCTTAACTTCTTACTACCTGTCTCTCTGTCAGTCTGTCATCTCTTAACTTCTTACTACCTGTCCCTCTGTCAGTCTGTCTTCTATTAACTTCTTGCTACCTGTCTCTCTGTCAGTCTGTCATGTCTTAACTTCTTACTACCTGTCTCTCTGTCAGTCTGTCATCTCTTAACTTCTTACTACCTGTCTCTCTGTCAGTCTGTCTTCGCTTAACTTCTTACTACATGTCTCTCTGTCAGTCTGTCTTCTCTTAACTTCTTACTACCTGTCTCTCTGTCAGTCTGTCATCTCTTAACTTCTTACTCTCTGTCTCTCTGTCAGTCTGTGTTCTCTTAACTCCCTACTACCTGCCTCTCTGTCAGTCTGTCATCTCTTAACTTCTTACTACCTGTCTCTCTGTCAGTCTGTCATCTCTTAACTTCTTACTACCTGTCTCTCTGTCAGTCTGTCATCTCTTAACTTCTTACTACCTGTCTCTCAGTCAGTCTGTCTTCTCTTAACTTCTTACTACCTGTCTCTCAGTCAGTCTGTCTTCTCTTAACTTCTTACTACCTGTCTCTCTGTCAGTCTGTCATCTCTTAACTTCTTAATACATGTCTCTCTGTCAGTCTGTCTTCTCTTAACTTCTTACTACCTGTCTCTCTGTCAGTCTGTCATCTCTTAACTTCTTACTACCTGTCTCTCAGTCAGTCTGTCATCTCTTAACTTTTTACTATTTGTCTCTCTTTCAGTCTCTCTTCTCTTAACTTCTTACTACCTGTCTCTCTGTCAGTCTTTCATCTCTTAACTTCTTACTACCTGTCTCTCTGTCAGTCTGTCTTCTCTTAACTTCTTACTACCTGTCTCACTGTCAGTCTGTCATCTCTTAACTTCTTACTACCTGTCTCTCTGTCAGTCTGTCATCTCTTAACTTCTTACTACCTGTCTCTCTGTCAGTCTGTCTTCTATTAACTTCTTGCTACCTGTCTCTCTGTCAGTCTGTCATCTCTTAACTTCTTACTACCTGTCTCTCTGTCAGTCTGTCATGTCTTAACTTTTTACTATCTGTCTCTTATTCAGTCTCTCTTCTCTTAACTTCTTACTACCTGTCTCTCTGTCAGTCTGTCATCTCTTAACTTCTTACTACCTGTCTCTCTGTCAGTCTGTCATCTCTTAACTTCTAACTACCTGTCTCTCTGTCAGTTTGTCATCTCTTAACTTCTTACTACCTCTCTCTCAGTCAGTCTGTCTTCTCTTAACTTCTTACTACCTGTCTCTCTGTCAGTCTGTCTTCTCTTAAATACTTACTACCTGTCTCTCTGTCAGTCTGTCATCTCTTAACTTCTTACTACATGTCTCTCTGTCAGTCTGTCTTCTCTTAACTTCTTACTACCTGTCTCTCTGTTAGTCTGTCAATTCTTCACTTCTTACTACCTGCCTCTCTGTCAGTCTGTCTTCTCTTAACTTCTTACTACCTGTTTCTCTGTCAGTCTGTCATCTCTTAACTTCTTACTACATGTCTCTCTGTCAGTCTGTCTTCTCTTAACTTCTTACTACCTGTCTCTCTGTCAGTCTGTCTTCTCTTAACTTCTTACTACCTGTCTCTCTGTCAGTCTGTCATCTCTTAACTTCTTACTACCTGTCTCTCTGCCAGTCTGTCTTCTCTTAACTTCTTACTACCTGTCTCTCTGTCAGTCTGTCATCACTTAACTTCTTACTACCTGTCTCTCAGTCAGTCTGTCATCTCTTAACTTTTTACTACTTGTCTCTCTTTCAGTCTCTCTTCTCTTAACTTCTTACTACCTGTCTCTCTGTCAGTCTGTCTTCTCTTAACTTCTCACTACATGTCTCTCTGTCAGTCTGTCTTCTCTTAACTTCTTACTACCTGTCTCTCTGTCAGTCTGTCATCTCTTAACTTCTTACTACCTGTCCCTCTGTCAGTCTGTCTTCTATTAACTTCTTGCTACCTGTCTCTCTGTCAGTCTGTCATGTCTTAACTTCTTACTACCTGTCTCTCTGTCAGTCTGTCATCTCTTAACTTCTTACTACCTGTCTCTCTGTCAGTCTGTCTTCGCTTAACTTCTTACTACATGTCTCTCTGTCAGTCTGTCTTCTCTTAACTTCTTACTACCTGTCTCTCTGTCAGTCTGTCATCTCTTAACTTCTTACTCTCTGTCTCTCTGTCAGTCTGTGTTCTCTTAACTCCCTACTGCCTGCCTCTCTGTCAGTCTGTCATCTCTTAACTTCTTACTACCTGTCTCTCTGTCAGTCTGTCATCTCTTAACTTCTTACTACCTGTCTCTCTGTCAGTCTGTCATCTCTTAACTTCTTACTACCTGTCTCTCTGTCAGTCTGTCTTCTATTAACTTCTTGCTACCTGTCTCTCTGTCAGTCTGTCATCTCTTAACTTCTTACTACCTGTCTCTCTGTCAGTCTGTCTTCTATTAACTTCTTGCTACCTGTCTCTCTGTCAGTCTGTCATCTCTTAACTTCTTACTACCTGTCTCTCTGTCAGTCTGTCATGTCTTAACTTTTTACTATCTGTCTCTTATTCAGTCTCTCTTCTCTTAACTTCTTACTACCTGTCTCTCTGTCAGTCTGTCATCTCTTAACTTCTTACTACCTGTCTCTCTGTCAGTCTGTCATCTCTTAACTTCTAACTACCTGTCTCTCTGTCAGTTTGTCATCTCTTAACTTCTTACTACCTCTCTCTCAGTCAGTCTGTCTTCTCTTAAATACTTACTACCTGTCTCTCTGTCAGTCTGTCATCTCTTAACTTCTTACTACATGTCTCTCTGTCAGTCTGTCTTCTCTTAACTTCTTACTACCTGTCTCTCTGTTAGTCTGTCAATTCTTCACTTCTTACTACCTGCCTCTCTGTCAGTCTGTCTTCTCTTAACTTCTTACTACCTGTTTCTCTGTCAGTCTGTCATCTCTTAACTTCTTACTACATGTCTCTCTGTCAGTCTGTCTTCTCTTAACTTCTTACTACCTGTCTCTCTGTCAGTCTGTCTTCTCTTAACTTCTTACTACCTGTCTCTCTGTCAGTCTGTCATCTCTTAACTTCTTACTACCTGTCTCTCTGCCAGTCTGTCTTCTCTTAACTTCTTACTACCTGTCTCTCTGTCAGTCTGTCATCTCTTAACTTCTTACTACCTGTCTCTCAGTCAGTCTGTCATCTCTTAACTTTTTACTACTTGTCTCTCTTTCAGTCTCTCTTCTCTTAACTTCTTACTACCTGTCTCTCTGTCAGTCTGTCTTCTCTTAACTTCTCACTACATGTCTCTCTGTCAGTCTGTCTTCTCTTAACTTCTTACTACCTGTCTCTCTGTCAGTCTGTCATCTCTTAACTTCTTACTACCTGTCCCTCTGTCAGTCTGTCTTCTATTAACTTCTTGCTACCTGTCTCTCTGTCAGTCTGTCATGTCTTAACTTCTTACTACCTGTCTCTCTGTCAGTCTGTCATCTCTTAACTTCTTACTACCTGTCTCTCTGTCAGTCTGTCTTCGCTTAACTTCTTACTACATGTCTCTCTGTCAGTCTGTCTTCTCTTAACTTCTTACTACCTGTCTCTCTGTCAGTCTGTCATCTCTTAACTTCTTACTCTCTGTCTCTCTGTCAGTCTGTGTTCTCTTAACTCCCTACTACCTGCCTCTCTGTCAGTCTGTCATCTCTTAACTTCTTACTACCTGTCTCTCTGTCAGTCTGTCATCTCTTAACTTTTTACTATCTGTCTCTCATTCAGTCTCTCTTCTCTTAACTTCTTACTACCTGTCTCTCTGTCAGTCTGTCATCTCTTAACTTCTTACTACCTGTCTCTCTGTCAGTCTGTCATCTCTTAACTTCTAACTACCTGTCTCTCTGTCAGTTTGTCATCTCTTAACTTCTTACTACCTCTCTCTCAGTCAGTCTGTCTTCTTTTAACTTCTTACTACCTGTCTCTCTGTCAGTCTGTCATCTCTTAACTTCTTACTATATGTCTCTCTGTCAGTCTGTCTTCTCTTAACTTCTTACTACCTGTCTCTCTGTCAGTCTGTCATCTCTTAACTTCTTACTATCTGTCTCTCTGTCAGTCTGTCTTCTCTTAACTTCTTACTACCTGTCTCTCTGTTAGTCTGTCATCTCTTAACTTCTTACTACCTGTCTCTCTGTAAGTCTGTCTTCTCTTAACTTCTTACTATCTGTCTCTCTGTCAGTCTGTCTTCTCTTAAATACTTACTACCTGTCTCTCTGTTAGTCTGTCAATTCTTAACTTCTTACTACCTGTCTCTCTGTCAGTCTGTCTTCTCTTAACTTCTTACTACCTGTCTCTCTGTCAGTCTGTCATCTCTTAACTACTTACTATCTGTCTCTCTGTCAGTCTGTGTTCTCTTAACTCCTTACTACCTGTTTCTCTGTCAGTCTGTCATCTGTTCACTTCTTACTACCTGTCTCTCTGTCAGTATGTCATCTCTTAACTTCTTACTACCTGCCTCTACGTCAGCCTGTCATCTCTTAACTTCTTACTACCTGCCTCTATGTCAGCCTGTCATCTCTTAACTTCTTACTACCTGCCTCTATGTCAGCCTGTCATCTCTTAACTTCTTACTACCTGTTTCTCTGTCAGTCTGTCTTCTCTTAACTTCTTACTACCTGTCTCTCTGTCAGTCTGTCATCTCTTAACTTCTAACTACCTGTCTCTCTGTCAGTCTGTCATCTCTTAACTTCTTACTACCTGTCTCTCTGTCAGTCTGTCATATCTTAACTTTTTACAATCTGTCTCTCATTCAGTCTCTCTTCTCTTAACTTCTTATTACCTGTCTCTCTGTCAGTCTGTCATCTCTTAACTTCTTACTACCTGTCTCTCTGTCAGTCTGTCATCTCTTAACTTCTAACTACCTGTCTCTCTGTCAGTTTGTCATCTCTTAACTTCTTACTACCTCTCTCTCAGTCAGTCTGTCTTCTCTTAACTTCTTACTACCTGTCTCTCTGTCAGTCTGTCTTCTCTTAAATACTTACTACTTGTCTCTCTTTCAGTCTCTCTTCTCTTAACTTCTTACTACCTGTCTCTCTGTCAGTCTTTCATCTCTTAACTTCTTACTACCTGTCTCTCTGTCAGTCTGTCTTCTCTTAACTTCTTACTACATGTCTCTCTGTCAGTTTGTCTTCTTTTAACTTCTTACTACCTGTCTCTCTGTCAGTCTGTCATCTCTTAACTGCTTACTACCTGTCTCTCTGTCAGTCTGTCATCTCTTAACTTCTTACTACCTGTCTCTCTGTCAGTCTGTCTTCTATTAACTTCTTGCTACCTGTCTCTCTGTCAGTCTGTCATGTCTTAACTTCTTACTACCTGTCTCTCTGTCAGTCTGTCATCTCTTAACTTCTTACTACCTGTCTCTCTGTCAGTCTGTCTTCTCTCAACTTCTTACTACATGTCTCTCTGTCAGTCTGTCTTCTCTTAACTTCTTACTACCTGTCTCTCTGTCAGTCTGTCATCTCTTAACTTCTTACTACCTGTCTCTCTGTCAGTCTGTCATCTCTTAACTTCTTACTACCTGTCTCTCTGTCAGTCTGTCTTCTCTCAACTTCTTACTACATGTCTCTCTGTCAGTCTGTCATCTCTTAACTTCTTACTATCTGTCTCTCTGTCAGTCTGTCATCTCTTAACTTCTTACTACCTGTCTCTCTGTCAGTCTGTCATGTCTTAACTTTTTACTATCTGTCTCTCATTCAGTCTCTCTTCTCTTAACCTCTTACTACCTGTCTCTCTGTCAGTCTGTCATCTCTTAACTTCTTACTACCTGTCTCTCTGTCAGTCTGTCATCTCTTAACTTCTTACTACCTGTCTCTCTGTCAGTCTGTCTTCTATTAACTTCTTGCTACCTGTCTCTCTGTCAGTCTGTCATCTCTTAACTTCTTACTACCTGTCTCTCTGTCAGTCTGTCATCTCTTAACTTTTTACTATGTGTCTCTCATTCAGTCTCTCTTCTCTTAACTTCTTACTACCTGTCTCTCTGTCAGTCTGTCATCTCTTAACTTCTTACTACCTGTCTCTCTGTCAGTCTGTCATCTCTTAACTTCTAACTACCTGTCTCTCTGTCAGTTTGTCATCTCTTAACTTCTTACTACATCTCTCTCAGTCAGTCTGTCTTCTCTTAACTTCTTACTACCTGTCTCTCTGTCAGTCTGTCTTCTCTTAAATACTTACTACCTGTCTCTCTGTCAGTCTGTCATCTCTTAACTTCTTACTACATGTCTCTCTGTCAGTCTGTCTTCTCTTAACTTCTTACTACCTGTCTCTCTGTTAGTCTGTCAATTCTTAACTTCTTACTACCTGCCTCTCTGTCAGTCTGCCTTCTCTTAACTTCTTACTATCTGTTTCTCTGTCAGTCTGTCATCTCTTAACTTCTTACTACATGTCTCTCTGTCAGTCTGTCTTCTCTTAACTTCTTACTACCTGTCTCTCTGTCAGTCTGTCTTCTCTTAACTTCTTACTACCTGTCTCTCTGTCAGTCTGTCATCTCTTAACTTCTTACTACATGTCTCTCTGCCAGTCTGTCTTCTCTTAACTTCTTACTACCTGTCTCTCTGTCAGTCTGTCATCTCTTAACTTCTTACTACCTGTCTCTCAGTCAGTCTGTCATCTCTTAACTTTTTACTACTTGTCTCTCTTTCAGTCTCTCTTCTCTTAACTTCTTACTACCTGTCTCTCTGTCAGTCGGTCTTCTCTTAACTTCTTACTACATGTCTCTCTGTCAGTCTGTCTTCTCTTAACTTCTTACTACCTGTCACTCTGTCAGTCTGTCATCTCTTAACTTCTTACTACCTGTCTCTCTGTCAGTCTGTCATCTCTTAACTTCTTACTACCTGTCTCTCTGTCAGTCTGTCTTCTATTAACTTCTTGCTACCTGTCTCTCTGTCAGTCTGTCATGTCTTAACTTCTTACTACCTGTCTCTCTGTCAGTCTGTCATCTCTTAACTTCTTACTACCTGTCTCTCTGTCAGTCTGTCTTCGCTTAACTTCTTACTACATATCTCTCTGTCAGTCTGTCTTCTCTTAACTTCTTACTACCTGTCTCTCTGTCAGTCTGTCATCTCTTAACTTCTTACTATCTGTCTCTCTGTCAGTCTCTGTTCTCTTAACTCCTTACTACCTGCCTCTCTGTCAGTCTGTCATCTCTTAACATCTTACTACCTGTCTCTCTGTCAGTCTGTCATCTCTTAACTTTTTACTATCTGTCTCTAATTCAGTCTCTCTTCTCTTAACTTCTTACTACCTGTCTCTCTGTCAGTCTGTCATCTCTTAACTTCTTACTACCTGTCTCTCTGTCAGTCTGTCATCTCTTAACTTCTAACTACCTGTCTCTCAGTCAGTTTGTCATCTCTTAACTTCTTACTACCTCTCTCTCAGTCAGTCTGTCTTCTCTTAACTTCTTACTACCTGTCTCTCTGTCAGTCTGTCATCTCTTAACTTCTTACTACCTGTCTCTCTGTCAGTCTGTCTTCTCTTAACTTCTTACTACCTGTCTCTCTGTCAGTCTGTCATCTCTTAACTTCTTACTATCTGTCTCTCTGTCAGTCTGTCTTCTCTTAACTTCTTACTACCTGTCTCTCTGTTAGTCTGTCATCTCTTAACTTCTTACTACCTGTCTCTCTGTAAGTCTGTCTTCTCTTAACTTCTTACTATCTGTCTCTCTGTCAGTCTGTCTTCTCTTAAATACTTACTACCTGTCTCTCTGTTAGTCTGTCAATTCTTAACTTCTTACTACCTGTCTCTCTGTCAGTCTGTCATCTCTTAACTTCTTACTACCTGTCTCTCTGTCAGTCTGTCATCTCTTAACTTTTTACTATCTGTCTCTCATTCAGTCTCTCTTCTCTTAACTTCTTACTACCTGTCTCTCTGTCAGTCTGTCATCTCTTAACTTCTTACTACCTGTCTCTCTGGCAGTCTGTCATCTCTTAACTTCTAACTACTTGTGTCTCTGTCAGTTTGTCATCTCTTAACTTCTTACTACCTCTCTCTCAGTCAGTCTGTCTTCTCTTAACTTCTTACTACCTGTCTCTCTGTCAGTCTGTCTTCTCTTAAATACTTACTACCTGTCTCTCTGTCAGTCTGTCATCTCTTAACTTCTTACTACATGTCTCTCTGTCAGTCTGTCTTCTCTTAACTTCTTACTACCTGTCTCTCTGTTAGTCTGTCAATTCTTAACTTCTTACTACCTGCCTCTCTGTCAGTCTGCCTTCTCTTAACTTCTTACTACCTGTTTCTCTGTCAGTCTGTCATCTCTTAACTTCTTACTACATGTCTCTCTGTCAGTCTGTCTTCTCTTAACTTCTTACTACCTGTCTCTCTGTCAGTCTGTCATCTCTTAACTTCTTACTACCTGTCTCTCAGTCAGTCTGTCATCTCTTAACTTTTTACTACTTGTCTCTCTTTCAGTCTCTCTTCTCTTAACTTCTTACTACCTGTCTCTCTGTCAATCTGTCTTCTCTTAACTTCTTACTACATGTCTCTCTGTCAGTCTGTCTTCTCTTAACTTCTTACTACCTGTCACTCTGTCAGTCTGTCATCTCTTAACTTCTTACTACCTGTCTCTCTGTCAGTCTGTCATCTCTTAACTTCTTACTACCTGTCTCTCTGTCAGTCTGTCTTCTATTAACTTTTTGCTACCTGTCTCTCTGTCAGTCTGTCATGTCTTAACTTCTTACTACCTGTCTCTCTGTCAGTCTGTCATCTCTTAACTTCTTACTACCTGTCTCTCTGTCAGTCTGTCTTCGCTTAACTTCTTACTACATGTCTCTCTGTCAGTCTGTCTTCTCTTAACTTCTTACTACCTGTCTCTCTGTCAGTCTGTCATCTCTTAACTTCTTACTATCTGTCTCTCTGTCAGTCTCTGTTCTCTTAACTCCTTACTACCTGCCTCTCTGTCAGTCTGTCATCTCTTAACATCTTACTACCTGTCTCTCTGTCAGTCTGTCATATCTTAACTTTTTACTATCTGTCTCTAATTCAGTCTCTCTTCTCTTAACTTCTTACTACCTGTCTCTCTGTCAGTCTGTCATCTCTTAACTTCTTACTACCTGTCTCTCTGTCAGTCTGTCATCTCTTAACTTCTAACTACCTGTCTCTCTGTCAGTTTGTCATCTCTTAACTTCTTACTACCTCTCTCTCAGTCAGTCTGTCTTCTCTTAACTTCTTACTACCTGTCTCTCTGTCAGTCTGTCATCTCTTAACTTCTTACTACCTGTCTCTCTGTCAGTCTGTCTTCTCTTAACTTCTTACTACCTGTCTCTCTGTCAGTCTGTCATCTCTTAACTTCTTACTATCTGTCTCTCTGTCAGTCTGTCTTCTCTTAACTTCTTACTACCTGTCTCTCTGTTAGTCTGTCATCTCTTAACTTCTTACTACCTGTCTCTCTGTAAGTCTGTCTTCTCTTAACTTCTTACTATCTGTCTCTCTGTCAGTCTGTCTTCTCTTAAATACTTACTACCTGTCTCTCTGTTAGTCTGTCAATTCTTAACTTCTTACTACCTGTCTCTCTGTCAGTCTGTCTTCTCTTAACTTCTTACTACCTGTCTCTCTGTCAGTCTGTCATCTCTTAACTACTTACTATCTGTCTCTCTGTCAGTCTGTGTTCTCTTAACTCCTTACTACCTGTTTCTCTGTCAGTCTGTCATCTGTTCACTTCTTACTACCTGTCTCTCTGTCAGTATGTCATCTCTTAACTTCTTACTACCTGCCTCTACGTCAGCCTGTCATCTCTTAACTTCTTACTACCTGCCTCTATGTCAGCCTGTCATCTCTTAACTTCTTACTACCTGCCTCTATGTCAGCCTGTCATCTCTTAACTTCTTACTACCTGTTTCTCTGTCAGTCTGTCTTCTCTTAACTTCTTACTACCTGTCTCTCTGTCAGTCTGTCATCTCTTAACTTCTAACTACCTGTCTCTCTGTCAGTCTGTCATCTCTTAACTTCTTACTACCTGTCTCTCTGTCAGTCTGTCATATCTTAACTTTTTACAATCTGTCTCTCATTCAGTCTCTCTTCTCTTAACTTCTTATTACCTGTCTCTCTGTCAGTCTGTCATCTCTTAACTTCTTACTACCTGTCTCTCTGTCAGTCTGTCATCTCTTAACTTCTAACTACCTGTCTCTCTGTCAGTTTGTCATCTCTTAACTTCTTACTACCTCTCTCTCAGTCAGTCTGTCTTCTCTTAACTTCTTACTACCTGTCTCTCTGTCAGTCTGTCTTCTCTTAAATACTTACTACTTGTCTCTCTTTCAGTCTCTCTTCTCTTAACTTCTTACTACCTGTCTCTCTGTCAGTCTTTCATCTCTTAACTTCTTACTACCTGTCTCTCTGTCAGTCTGTCTTCTCTTAACTTCTTACTACATGTCTCTCTGTCAGTTTGTCTTCTTTTAACTTCTTACTACCTGTCTCTCTGTCAGTCTGTCATCTCTTAACTGCTTACTACCTGTCTCTCTGTCAGTCTGTCATCTCTTAACTTCTTACTACCTGTCTCTCTGTCAGTCTGTCTTCTATTAACTTCTTGCTACCTGTCTCTCTGTCAGTCTGTCATGTCTTAACTTCTTACTACCTGTCTCTCTGTCAGTCTGTCATCTCTTAACTTCTTACTACCTGTCTCTCTGTCAGTCTGTCTTCTCTCAACTTCTTACTACATGTCTCTCTGTCAGTCTGTCTTCTCTTAACTTCTTACTACCTGTCTCTCTGTCAGTCTGTCATCTCTTAACTTCTTACTATCTGTCTCTCTGTCAGTCTGTCATCTCTTAACTTCTTACTACCTGTCTCTCTGTCAGTCTGTCATGTCTTAACTTTTTACTATCTGTCTCTCATTCAGTCTCTCTTCTCTTAACCTCTTACTACCTGTCTCTCTGTCAGTCTGTCATCTCTTAACTTCTTACTACCTGTCTCTCTGTCAGTCTGTCATCTCTTAACTTCTTACTACCTGTCTCTCTGTCAGTCTGTCTTCTATTAACTTCTTGCTACCTGTCTCTCTGTCAGTCTGTCATCTCTTAACTTCTTACTACCTGTCTCTCTGTCAGTCTGTCATCTCTTAACTTTTTACTATCTGTCTCTCATTCAGTCTCTCTTCTCTTAACTTCTTACTACCTGTCTCTCTGTCAGTCTGTCATCTCTTAACTTCTTACTACCTGTCTCTCTGTCAGTCTGTCATCTCTTAACTTCTAACTACCTGTCTCTCTGTCAGTTTGTCATCTCTTAACTTCTTACTACATCTCTCTCAGTCAGTCTGTCTTCTCTTAACTTCTTACTACCTGTCTCTCTGTCAGTCTGTCTTCTCTTAAATACTTACTACCTGTCTCTCTGTCAGTCTGTCATCTCTTAACTTCTTACTACATGTCTCTCTGTCAGTCTGTCTTCTCTTAACTTCTTACTACCTGTCTCTCTGTTAGTCTGTCAATTCTTAACTTCTTACTACCTGCCTCTCTGTCAGTCTGCCTTCTCTTAACTTCTTACTACCTGTTTCTCTGTCAGTCTGTCATCTCTTAACTTCTTACTACATGTCTCTCTGTCAGTCTGTCTTCTCTTAACTTCTTACTACCTGTCTCTCTGTCAGTCTGTCTTCTCTTAACTTCTTACTACCTGTCTCTCTGTCAGTCTGTCATCTCTTAACTTCTTACTACATGTCTCTCTGCCAGTCTGTCTTCTCTTAACTTCTTACTACCTGTCTCTCTGTCAGTCTGTCATCTCTTAACTTCTTACTACCTGTCTCTCAGTCAGTCTCACATCTCTTAACTTTTTACTACTTGTCTCTCTTTCAGTCTCTCTTCTCTTAACTTCTTACTACCTGTCTCTCTGTCAGTCTGTCTTCTCTTAACTTCTTACTACATGTCTCTCTGTCAGTCTGTCTTCTCTTAACTTCTTACTACCTGTCACTCTGTCAGTCTGTCATCTCTTAACTTCTTACTACCTGTCTCTCTGTCAGTCTGTCATCTCTTAACTTCTTACTACCTGTCTCTCTGTCAGTCTGTCTTCTATTAACTTCTTGCTACCTGTCTCTCTGTCAGTCTGTCATGTCTTAACTTCTTACTACCTGTCTCTCTGTCAGTCTGTCATCTCTTAACTTCTTACTACCTGTCTCTCTGTCAGTCTGTCTTCGCTTAACTTCTTACTACATATCTCTCTGTCAGTCTGTCTTCTCTTAACTTCTTACTACCTGTCTCTCTGTCAGTCTGTCATCTCTTAACTTCTTACTATCTGTCTCTCTGTCAGTCTCTGTTCTCTTAACTCCTTACTACCTGCCTCTCTGTCAGTCTGTCATCTCTTAACATCTTACTACCTGTCTCTCTGTCAGTCTGTCATCTCTTAACTTTTTACTATCTGTCTCTAATTCAGTCTCTCTTCTCTTAACTTCTTACTACCTGTCTCTCTGTCAGTCTGTCATCTCTTAACTTCTTACTACCTGTCTCTCTGTCAGTCTGTCATCTCTTAACTTCTAACTACCTGTCTCTCAGTCAGTTTGTCATCTCTTAACTTCTTACTACCTCTCTCTCAGTCAGTCTGTCTTCTCTTAACTTCTTACTACCTGTCTCTCTGTCAGTCTGTCATCTCTTAACTTCTTACTACCTGTCTCTCTGTCAGTCTGTCTTCTCTTAACTTCTTACTACCTGTCTCTCTGTCAGTCTGTCATCTCTTAACTTCTTACTATCTGTCTCTCTGTCAGTCTGTCTTCTCTTAACTTCTTACTACCTGTCTCTCTGTTAGTCTGTCATCTCTTAACTTCTTACTACCTGTCTCTCTGTAAGTCTGTCTTCTCTTAACTTCTTACTATCTGTCTCTCTGTCAGTCTGTCTTCTCTTAAATACTTACTACCTGTCTCTCTGTTAGTCTGTCAATTCTTAACTTCTTACTACCTGTCTCTCTGTCAGTCTGTCATCTCTTAACTTCTTACTACCTGTCTCTCTGTCAGTCTGTCATCTCTTAACTTTTTACTATCTGTCTCTCATTCAGTCTCTCTTCTCTTAACTTCTTACTACCTGTCTCTCTGTCAGTCTGTCATCTCTTAACTTCTTACTACCTGTCTCTCTGGCAGTCTGTCATCTCTTAACTTCTAACTACTTGTGTCTCTGTCAGTTTGTCATCTCTTAACTTCTTACTACCTCTCTCTGTCAGTCTGTCTTCTCTTAACTTCTTACTACCTGTCTCTCTGTCAGTCTGTCTTCTCTTAAATACTTACTACCTGTCTCTCTGTCAGTCTGTCATCTCTTAACTTCTTACTACATGTCTCTCTGTCAGTCTGTCTTCTCTTAACTTCTTACTACCTGTCTCTCTGTTAGTCTGTCAATTCTTAACTTCTTACTACCTGCCTCTCTGTCAGTCTGCCTTCTCTTAACTTCTTACTACCTGTTTCTCTGTCAGTCTGTCATCTCTTAACTTCTTACTACATGTCTCTCTGTCAGTCTGTCTTCTCTTAACTTCTTACTACCTGTCTCTCTGTCAGTCTGTCTTCTCTTAACTTCTTACTACCTGTCTCTCTGTCAGTCTGTCATCTCTTAACTTCTTACTACATGTCTCTCTGCCAGTCTGTCTTCTCTTAACTTCTTACTACCTGTCTCTCTGTCAGTCTGTCATCTCTTAACTTCTTACTACCTGTCTCTCAGTCAGTCTGTCATCTCTTAACTTTTTACTACTTGTCTCTCTTTCAGTCTCTCTTCTCTTAACTTCTTACTACCTGTCTCTCTGTCAATCTGTCTTCTCTTAACTTCTTACTACATGTCTCTCTGTCAGTCTGTCTTCTCTTAACTTCTTACTACCTGTCACTCTGTCAGTCTGTCATCTCTTAACTTCTTACTACCTGTCTCTCTGTCAGTCTGTCATCTCTTAACTTCTTACTACCTGTCTCTCTGTCAGTCTGTCTTCTATTAACTTCTTGCTACCTGTCTCTCTGTCAGTCTGTCATGTCTTAACTTCTTACTACCTGTCTCTCTGTCAGTCTGTCATCTCTTAACTTCTTACTACCTGTCTCTCTGTCAGTCTGTCTTCGCTTAACTTCTTACTACATGTCTCTCTGTCAGTCTGTCTTCTCTTAACTTCTTACTACCTGTCTCTCTGTCAGTCTGTCATCTCTTAACTTCTTACTATCTGTCTCTCTGTCAGTCTCTGTTCTCTTAACTCCTTACTACCTGCCTCTCTGTCAGTCTGTCATCTCTTAACATCTTACTACCTGTCTCTCTGTCAGTCTGTCATCTCTTAACTTTTTACTATCTGTCTCTAATTCAGTCTCTCTTCTCTTAACTTCTTACTACCTGTCTCTCTGTCAGTCTGTCATCTCTTAACTTCTTACTACCTGTCTCTCTGTCAGTCTGTCATCTCTTAACTTCTAACTACCTGTCTCTCTGTCAGTTTGTCATCTCTTAACTTCTTACTACCTCTCTCTCAGTCAGTCTGTCTTCTCTTAACTTCTTACTACCTGTCTCTCTGTCAGTCTGTCATCTCTTAACTTCTTACTACCTGTCTCTCTGTCAGTCTGTCTTCTCTTAACTTCTTACTACCTGTCTCTCTGTCAGTCTGTCATCTCTTAACTTCTTACTATCTGTCTCTCTGTCAGTCTGTCTTCTCTTAACTTCTTACTACCTGTCTCTCTGTTAGTCTGTCATCTCTTAACTTCTTACTACCTGTCTCTCTGTAAGTCTGTCTTCTCTTAACTTCTTACTATCTGTCTCTCTGTCAGTCTGTCTTCTCTTAAATACTTACTACCTGTCTCTCTGTTAGTCTGTCAATTCTTAACTTCTTACTACCTGTCTCTCTGTCAGTCTGTCTTCTGTTAACTTCTTACTACCTGTTTCTCTGTCAGTCTGTCATCTCTTAACTTCTTACTACCTGCCTCTCTGTCAGTCTGTCATCTCTTAACTTCTTACTACCTGCCTCTCTGTCAGTCCGTCTTCTCTTAACTTCTTACTACCTGTTTTTCTGTCAGTCTGTCATCTCTTAACTTCTTACTACCTGTCTCTCTGTCACTCTGTCATCTTTTAACTTCTTACTACCTGCCTCTCTGTCAGTCTGTCTTCTCTTAACTTCTTACTACCTGTTTCTCTGTCAGTCTGTCATCTGTTCACTTCTTACTACCTGTCTCTCTGTCAGTATGTCATCTCTTAACTTCTTACTACCTGCCTCTACGTCAGCCTGTCATCTCTTAACTTCTTACTACCTGCCTCTATGTCAGCCTGTCATCTCTTAACTTCTTACTACCTGCCTCTATGTCAGCCTGTCATCTCTTAACTTCTTACTACCTGTTTCTCTGTCAGTCTGTCTTCTCTTAACTTCTTACTACCTGTCTCTCTGTCAGTCTGTCATCTCTTAACTTCTAACTACCTGTCTCTCTGTCAGTCTGTCATCTCTTAACTTCTTACTACCTGTCTCTCTGTCAGTCTGTCATATCTTAACTTTTTACTATCTGTCTCTCATTCAGGCTCTCTTCTCTTAACTTCTTACTACCTGTCTCTCTGTCAGTCTGTCATCTCTTAACTTCTTACTACCTGTCTCTCTGTCAGTCTGTCATCTCTTAACTTCTAACTACCTGTCTCTCTGTCAGTTTGTCATCTCTTAACTTCTTACTACCTCTCTCTCAGTCAGTCTGTCTTCTCTTAACTTCTTACTACCTGTCTCTCTGTCAGTCTGTCATCTCTTAACTTCTTACTACATGTCTCTCTGTCAGTCTGTCTTCTCTTAACTTCTTACTACCTGTCTCTCTGTTAGTCTGTCAATTCTTAACTTCTTACTACCTGCCTCTCTGTCAGTCTGTCTTCCCTTAACTTCTTACTACCTGTTTCTCTGTCAGTCTGTCATCTCTTAACTTCTTACTACATGTCTCTCTGTCAGTCTGTCTTCTCTTAACTTCTTACTACCTGTCTCTCTGTCAGTCTGTCTTCTCTTAACTTCTTACTACCTGTCTCTCTGTCAGTCTGTCATCTCTTAACTTCTTACTACATGTCTCTCTGCCAGTCTGTCTTCTCTTAACTTCTTACTACCTGTCTCTCTGTCAGCCTGTCATCTCTTAACTTCTTACTACCTGTCTCTCAGTCAGTCTGTCATCTCTTAACTTTTTACTACTTGTCTCTCTTTCAGTCTCTCTTCTCTTAACTTCTTACTACCTGTCTCTCTGTCAGTCTGTCTTCTCTTAACTTCTTACTACCTGTCTCTCTGTCAGTCTGTCTTCTCTTAACTTCTTACTACATGTCTCTCTGTCAGTCTGTCTTCTCTTAACTCCTTACTACCTGTCTCTCTGTCAGTCTGTCATCTCTTAACTGCTTACTACCTGTCTCTCTGTCAGTCTGTCATCTCTTAACTTCTTACTACCTGTCTCTCTGTCAGTCTGTCTTCTATTAACTTCTTGCTACCTGTCTCTCTGTCAGTCTGTCATGTCTTAACTTCTTACTACCTGTCTCTCTGTCAGTCTGTCATCTCTTAACTTCTTACTACCTGTCTCTCTGTCAGTCTGTCTTCTCCTAACTTCTTACTACATGTCTCTCTGTCAGTCTGTCTTCTCTTAACTTCTTACTACATGTCTCTCTGTCAGTCTGTCATCTCTTAACTTCTTACTATCTGTCTCTCTGTCAGTCTGTGTTCTCTTAACTCCTTACTACCTGCCTCTCTGTCAGTCTGTCATCTCTTAACTTCTTACTACCTGTCTCTCTGTCAGTCTGTCATGTCTTAACTTTTTACTATCTGTCTCTCATTCAGTCTCTCTTCTCTTAACTTCTTACTACCTGTCTCTCTGTCAGTCTGTTATCTCTTAACTTCTTACTACCTGTCTCTCTGTCAGTCTGTCATCTCTTAACTTCTAACTACCTGTCTCTCTGTCAGTTTGTCATCTCTTAACTTCTTACTACCTCTCTCTCAGTCGGTCAGTCTTCTCTTAACTTCTTACTATCTGTCTCTCTGTCAGTCTGTCTTCTCTTAACTTCTTACTACCTGTCTCTCTGTTAGTCTGTCATCTCTTAACTTCTTACTACCTGTCTCTCTGTAAGTCTGTCTTCTCTTAACTTCTTACTATCTGTCGCTCTGTCAGTCTGTCATCTCTTAACTTCTTACTATCTGTCTCTCTGTCAGTCTGTCATGTCTTAACTTCTTACTACCTGTCTCTCTGTCAGTCTGTCATCTCTTAACTTCTTACTACCTGTCTCTCTGTCAGTCTGTCTTCTCCTAACTTCTTACTACATGTCTCTCTGTCAGTCTGTCTTCTCTTAACTTCTTACTACCTGTCTCTCTGTCAGTCTGTCATCTCTTAACTTCTTACTATCTGTCTCTCTGACACTCTGTGTTCTCTTAACTCCTTACTACCTGCCTCTCTGTCAGTCTGTCATCTCTTAACTTCTTACTACCTGTCTCTCTGTCAGTCTGTCATGTCTTAACTTTTTACTATCTGTCTCTCATTCAGTCTCTCTTCTCTTAACTTCTTACTACCTGTCTCTCTGTCAGTCTGTTATCTCTTAACTTCTTACTACCTGTCTCTCTGTCAGTCTGTCATCTCTTAACTTCTTACTACCTGTCTCTCTGTCAGTCTGTCTTCTCTTAACTTCTTACTACCTGTCTCTCTGTCAGTCTGTCATCTCTTAACTTCTTACTATCTGTCTCTCTGTCAGTCTGTCTTCTCTTAACTTCTTACTACCTGTCTCTCTGTTAGTCTGTCATCTCTTAACTTCTTACTACCTGTCTCTCTGTAAGTCTGTCTTCTCTTAACTTCTTACTATCTGTCGCTCTGTCAGTCTGTCTTCTCTTAAATACTTACTACCTGTCTCTCTGTCAGTCTGTCATCTCTTAACTTCTTACTACCTGTCTCTCTGTCAGTCTGTCTTCTCCTAACTTCTTACTACATGTCTCTCTGTCAGTCTGTCTTCTCTTAACTTCTTACTACCTGTCTCTCTGTCAGTCTGTCATCTCTTAACTTCTTACTATCTGTCTCTCTGTCAGTCTGTGTTCTCTTAACTCCTTACTACCTGCCTCTCTGTCAGTCTGTCATCTCTTAACTTCTTACTACCTGTCTCTCTGTCAGTCTGTCATGTCTTAACTTTTTACTATCTGTCTCTCATTCAGTCTCTCTTCTCTTAACTTCTTACTACCTGTCTCTCTGTCAGTCTGTCTTCTCTTAACTTCTTACTACCTGTTTCTCTGTCAGTCTGTCATCTCTTAACTTCTTACTACCTGCCTCTCTGTCAGTCTGTCATATCTTAACTTCTTACTACCTGCCTCTCTGTCAGTCTGTCTTCTCTTAACTTCTTACTACCTGTTTTTCTGTCAGTCTGTCATCTCTTAACTTCTTACTACCTGTCTCTCTGTCACTCTGTCATCTCTTAACTTCTTACTACCTGCCTCTCTGTCAGTCTGTCTTCTCTTAACTTCTTACTACCTGTTTCTCTGTCAGTCTGTCATCTGTTCACTTCTTACTACCTGTCTCTCTGTCAGTATGTCATCTCTTAACTTCTTACTACCTGCCTCTACGTCAGCCTGTCATCTCTTAACTTCTTACTACCTGCCTCTATGTCAGCCTGTCATCTCTTAACTTCTTACTACCTGCCTCTATGTCAGCCTGTCATCTCTTAACTTCTTATTACCTGTTTCTCTGTCAGTCTGTCTTCTCTTAACTTCTTACTACCTGTCTCTCTGTCAGTCTGTCATCTCTTAATTTCTAACTACCTGTCTCTCCGTCAGTTTGTCATCTCTTAACTTCTTACTACCTCTCTCTCAGTCAGTCTGTCTTCTCTTAACTTCTTACTACCTGTCTCTCTGTCAGTCTGTCATCTCTTAACTTCTTACTACCTGTCTCTCTGTCAGTCTGTCTTCTCTTAACTTCTTACTACCTGTCTCTCTGTCAGTCTGTCATCTCTTAACTTCTTACTACCTGTCTCTCTGTCAGTCTGTCTTCTATTAACTTCTTGCTACCTGTCTCTCTGTCAGTCTGTCATGTCTTAACTTCTTACTACCTGTCTCTCTGTCAGTCTGTCATCTCTTAACTTCTTACTACCTGTCTCTCTGTCAGTCTGTCTTCTCCTAACTTCTTACTACATGTCTCTCTGTCAGTCTGTCTTCTCTTAACTTCTTACTACCTGTCTCTCTGTCAGTCTGTCATCTCTTAACTTCTTACTATCTGTCTCTCTGTCAGTCTGTGTTCTCTTAACTCCTTACTACCTGCCTCTCTGTCAGTCTGTCATCTCTTAACTTCTTACTACCTGTCTCTCTGTCAGTCTGTCATGTCTTAACTTTTTACTATCTGTCTCTCATTCAGTCTCTCTTCTCTTAACTTCTTACTACCTGTCTCTCTGTCAGTCTGTTATCTCTTAACTTCTTTCTACCTGTCTGTCTGTCAGTCTGTCATCTCTTAACTTCTAACTACCTGTCTCTCTGTCAGTTTGTCATCTCTTAACTTCTTACTACCTCTCTCTCAGTCGGTCTGTCTTCTCTTAACTTCTTACTACCTGTCTCTCTGTCAGTCTGTCATCTCTTAACTTCTTACTACCTGTCTCTCTGTCAGTCTGTCTTCTCTTAACTTCTTACTACCTGTCTCTCTGTCAGTCTGTCATCTCTTAACTTCTTACTATCTGTCTCTCTGTCAGTCTGTCTTCTCTTAACTTCTTACTACCTGTCTCTCTGTCAGTCTGTCATCTCTTAACTTCTTACTACATGTCTCTCTGCCAGTCTGTCTTCTCTTAACTTCTTACTACCTGTCTCTCTGTCAGCCTGTCATCTCTTAACTTCTTACTACCTGTCTCTCAGTCAGTCTGTCATCTCTTAACTTTTTACTACTTGTCTCTCTTTCAGTCTCTCTTCTCTTAACTTCTTACTACCTGTCTCTCTGTCAGTCTTTCATCTCTTAACTTCTTACTACCTGTCTCTCTGTCAGTCTGTCTTCTCTTAACTTCTTACTACATGTCTCTCTGTCAGTCTGTCTTCTCTTAACTCCTTACTACCTGTCTCTCTGTCAGTCTGTCATCTCTTAACTGCTTACTACCTGTCTCTCTGTCAGTCTGTCATCTCTTAACTTCTTACTACCTGTCTCTCTGTCAGTCTGTCTTCTATTAACTTCTTGCTACCTGTCTCTCTGTCAGTCTGTCATGTCTTAACTTCTTACTACCTGTCTCTCTGTCAGTCTGTCATCTCTTAACTTCTTACTACCTGTCTCTCTGTCAGTCTGTCTTCTCCTAACTTCTTACTACATGTCTCTCTGTCTGTCTGTCTTCTCTTAACTTCTTACTACCTGTCTCTCTGTCAGTCTGTCATCTCTTAACTTCTTACTATCTGTCTCTCTGTCAGTCTGTGTTCTCTTAACTCCTTACTACCTGCCTCTCTGTCAGTCTGTCATCTCTTAACTTCTTACTACCTGTCTCTCTGTCAGTCTGTCATGTCTTAACTTTTTACTATCTGTCTCTCATTCAGTCTCTCTTCTCTTAACTTCTTACTACCTGTCTCTCTGTCAGTCTGTTATCTCTTAACTTCTTACTACCTGTCTCTCTGTCAGTCTGTCATCTCTTAACTTCTAACTACCTGTCTCTCTGTCAGTTTGTCATCTCTTAACTTCTTACTACCTCTCTCTCAGTCGGTCTGTCTTCTCTTAACTTCTTACTACCTGTCTCTCTGTCAGTCTGTCTTCTCTTAACTTCTTACTACATGTCTCTCTGTCAGTCTGTCTTCTCTTAACTCCTTACTACCTGTCTCTCTGTCAGTCTGTCATCTCTTAACTGCTTACTACCTGTCTCTCTGTCAGTCTGTCATCTCTTAACTTCTTACTACCTGTCTCTCTGTCAGTCTGTCTTCTATTAACTTCTTGCTACCTGTCTCTCTGTCAGTCTGTCATGTCTTAACTTCTTACTACCTGTCTCTCTGTCAGTCTGTCATCTCTTAACTTCTTACTACCTGTCTCTCTGTCAGTCTGTCTTCTCCTAACTTCTTACTACATGTCTCTCTGTCTGTCTGTCTTCTCTTAACTTCTTACTACCTGTCTCTCTGTCAGTCTGTCATCTCTTAACTTCTTACTACCTGTCTCTCTGTCAGTCTGTCTTCTCTTAACTTCTTACTACCTGTCTCTCTGTCAGTCTGTCATCTCTTAACTTCTTACTATCTGTCTCTCTGTCAGTCTGTCTTCTCTTAACTTCTTACTACCTGTCTCTCTGTTAGTCTGTCATCTCTTAACTTCTTACTACCTGTCTCTCTGTAAGTCTGTCTTCTCTTAACTTCTTACTATCTGTCGCTCTGTCAGTCTGTCTTCTCTTAAATACTTACTACCTGTCTCTCTGTCAGTCTGTCATCTCTTAACTTCTTACTACCTGTCTCTCTGTCAGTCTGTCTTCTCCTAACTTCTTACTACATGTCTCTCTGTCAGTCTGTCTTCTCTTAACTACTTACTACCTGTCTCTCTGTCAGTCTGTCATCTCTTAACTTCTTACTATCTGTCTCTCTGTCAGTCTGTGTTCTCTTAACTCCTTACTACCTGCCTCTCTGTCAGTCTGTCATCTCTTAACTTCTTACTACCTGTCTCTCTGTCAGTCTGTCATGTCTTAACTTTTTACTATCTGTCTCTCATTCAGTCTCTCTTCTCTTAACTTCTTACTACCTGTCTCTCTGTCAGTCTGTCTTCTCTTAACTTCTTACTACCTGTTTCTCTGTCAGTCTGTCATCTCTTAACTTCTTACTACCTGCCTCTCTGTCAGTCTGTCATCTCTTAACTTCTTACTACCTGCCTCTCTGTCAGTCTGTCTTCTCTTAACTTCTTACTACCTGTTTTTCTGTCAGTCTGTCATCTCTTAACTTCTTACTACCTGTCTCTCTGTCACTCTGTCATCTCTTAACTTCTTACTACCTGCCTCTCTGTCAGTCTGTCTTCTCTTAACTTCTTACTACCTGTTTCTCTGTCAGTCTGTCATCTGTTCACTTCTTACTACCTGTCTCTCTGTCAGTATGTCATCTCTTAACTTCTTACTACCTGCCTCTACGTCAGCCTGTCATCTCTTAACTTCTTACTACCTGCCTCTATGTCAGCCTGTCATCTCTTAACTTCTTACTACCTGCCTCTATGTCAGCCTGTCATCTCTTAACTTCTTATTACCTGTTTCTCTGTCAGTCTGTCTTCTCTTAACTTCTTACTACCTGTCTCTCTGTCAGTCTGTCATCTCTTAATTTCTAACTACCTGTCTCTCCGTCAGTTTGTCATCTCTTAACTTCTTACTACCTCTCTCTCAGTCAGTCTGTCTTCTCTTAACTTCTTACTACCTGTCTCTCTGTCAGTCTGTCACCTCTTAACTTCTTACTACCTGTCTCTCTGTCAGTCTGTCTTCTCTTAACTTCTTACTACCTGTCTCTCTGTCAGTCTGTCATCTCTTAACTTCTTACTACCTGTCTCTCTGTCAGTCTGTCTTCTATTAACTTCTTGCTACCTGTCTCTCTGTCAGTCTGTCATGTCTTAACTTCTTACTACCTGTCTCTCTGTCAGTCTGTCATCTCTTAACTTCTTACTACCTGTCTCTCTGTCAGTCTGTCTTCTCCTAACTTCTTACTACATGTCTCTCTGTCAGTCTGTCTTCTCTTAACTTCTTACTACCTGTCTCTCTGTCAGTCTGTCATCTCTTAACTTCTTACTATCTGTGTCTCTGTCAGTCTGTGTTCTCTTAACTCCTTACTACCTGCCTCTCTGTCAGTCTGTCATCTCTTAACTTCTTACTACCTGTCTCTCTGTCAGTCTGTCATGTCTTAACTTTTTACTATCTGTCTCTCATTCAGTCTCTCTTCTCTTAACTTCTTACTACCTGTCTCTCTGTCAGTCTGTTATCTCTTAACTTCTTTCTACCTGTCTGTCTGTCAGTCTGTCATCTCTTAACTTCTAACTACCTGTCTCTCTGTCAGTTTGTCATCTCTTAACTTCTTACTACCTCTCTCTCAGTCGGTCTGTCTTCTCTTAACTTCTTACTACCTGTCTCTCTGTCAGTCTGTCATCTCTTAACTTCTTACTACCTGTCTCTCTGTCAGTCTGTCTTCTCTTAACTTCTTACTACCTGTCTCTCTGTCAGTCTGTCATCTCTTAACTCCTTACTATCTGTCTCTCTGTCAGTCTGTCTTCTCTTAACTTCTTACTACCTGTCTCTCTGTTAGTCTGTCATCTCTTAACTTCTTACTACCTGTCTCTCTGTAAGTCTGTCTTCTCTTAACTTCTTACTACCTGTCTCTCTGTCAGTCTGTCATCTCTTAACTTCTTACTACCTGTCTCTCTGTCAGTCTGTCTTCTCTTAACTTCTTACTACCTGTCTCTCTGTCAGTCTGTCATCTCTTAACTTCTTACTATCTGTCTCTCTGTCAGTCTGTCTTCTCTTAAATACTTACTACCTGTCTCTCTATTAGTCTGTCAATTCTTAACTTCTTACTACCTGCCTCTCTGTCAGTCTGTCTTCTCTTAACTTCTTACTACCTGTTTCTCTGTCAGTCTGTCATCTCTTAACTTCTTACTACCTGCCTCTCTGTCAGTCTGTCATCTCTTAACTTCTTACTACCTGCCTCTCTGTCAGTCTGTCTTCTCTTAACTTCTTACTACCTGTTTTTCTGTCAGTCTGTCATCTCTTAACTTCTTACTACCTGTCTCTCTGTCACTCTGTCATCTCTTAACTTCTTACTACCTGCCTCTCTGTCAGTCTGTCTTCTCTTAACTTCTTACTACCTGTTTCTCTGTCAGTCTGTCATCTGTTCACTTCTTACTACCTGTCTCTCTGTCAGTATGTCATCTCTTAACTTCTTACTACCTGCCTCTACGTCAGCCTGTCATCTCTTAACTTCTTACTACCTGCCTCTATGTCAGCCTGTCATCTCTTAACTTCTTACTACCTGCCTCTCTGTCAGTCTGTCTTCTCTTAACTTCTTACTACCTGTCTCTCTGTCAGTCTGTCATCTCTTAACTTCTTACTACATGTCTCTCTGCCAGTCTGTCTTCTCTTAACTTCTTACTACCTGTCTCTCTGTCAGTTTGTCATCTCTTAACTTCTTACTACCTCTCTCTCAGTCAGTCTGTCTTCTCTTAACTTCTTACTACCTGTCTCTCTGTCAGTCTGTCATCTCTTAACTTCTTACTACCTGTCTCTCTGTCAGTCTGTCTTCTCTTAACTTCTTACTACCTGTCTCTCTGTCAGTCTGTCATCTCTTAACTTCTTACTATCTGTCTCTCTGTCAGTCTGTCTTCTCTTAACTTCTTACTACCTGTCTCTCTGTTAGTCTGTCATCTCTTAACTTCTTACTACCTGCCTCTCTGTCAGTCTGTCATCTCTTAACTTCTTACTACATGTCTCTCTGTCAGTCTGTCTTCTCTTAAATATTTACTACCTGTCTCTCTGTCAGTCTGTCATCTCTTAACTTCTTACTACCCGTCTCTCTGTAAGTCTGTCTTCTCTTAAATACTTACTACCTGTCTCTCTGTCAGTCTGTCATCTCTTAACTTCTTACTACCTGTCTCTCTGTCAGTCTGTCATCTCTTAACTTCTAACTACCTGTCTCTCTGTCAGTTTGTCATCTCTTAACTTCTTACTACCTCTCTCTCAGTCAGTCTGTCTTCTCTTAACTTCTTACTACCTGTCTCTCTGTCAGTCTGTCATCTCTTAACTTCTTACTACCTGTCTCTCTGTCAGTCTGTCATCTCTTAACTTCTTACTATCTGTCTCTCTGTCAGTCTGTCTTCTCTTAACTTCTTACTACCTGTCTCTCTGTTAGTCTGTCATCTCTTAACTTCTTACTACCTGCCTCTCTGTCAGTCTGTCATCTCTTAACTTCTTACTACATGTCTCTCTGTCAGTCTGTCTTCTCTTAAATACTTACTACCTGTCTCTCTGTCAGTCTGTCTTCTCTTAACTTCTTACTACCTGTCTCTCTGTCAGTCTGTCATCTCTTAACTTCTTACTACATGTCTCTCTGCCAGTCTGTCTTCTCTTAACTTCTTACTACCTGTCTCTCTGTCAGTCTGTCATCTCTTAACTTCTTACTACCTGTCTCTCAGTCAGTCTGTCATCTCTTAACATTTTACTACTTGTCTCTCTTTCAGTCTCTCTTCTCTTAACGTCTTACTACCTGTCTCTCTGTCAGTCTTTCATCTCTTAACTTCTTACTACCTGTCTCCCTGTCAGTCTGTCTTCTATTAACTTCTTGCTACCTGTCTCTCTGTCAGTCTGTCATGTCTTAACTCCTTACTACCTGTCTCTCTGTCAGTCTGTCATCTCTTAACTTCTTACTACCTGTCTCTCTGTCAGTCTTTCATCTCTTAACTTCTTACTACCTGTCTCTCTGTCAGTCTGTCTTCTCTTAACTTCTTACTACCTGTCTCTCTGTCAGTCTGTCATCTCTTAACTTCTTACTATCTGTCTCTCTGTCAGTCTGTGTTCTCTTAACTCCTTACTACCTGCCTCTCTGTCAATCTGTCATCTCTTAACTTCTTACTACCTGTCTCTCTGTCAGTCTGTCATCTCATAACTTTTTACTATCTGTCTCTCATTCAGTCTCTCTTCTCTTAACTTCTTACTACCTGTCTCTCTGTCAGTCTGTCATCTCTTAACTTCTTACTACCTGTCTCTCTGTCAGTCTGTCATCTCTTAACTTCTAACTACCTGTCTCTCAGTCAGTTTGTCATCTCTTAACTTCTTACTACCTCTCTCTCAGTCAGTCTGTCTTCTCTTAACTTCTTACTACCTGTCTCTCGGACAGTCTTTCATCTCTTAACTTCTTACTACCTGTCTCTCTGTCAGTCTGTCTTCTCTTAACTTCTTACTACCTGTCTCACTGTCAGTCTGTCATCTCTTAACTTCTTACTACCTGTCTCTCTGTCAGTCTGTCTTCTCTTAACTTCTTACTACATGTCTCTCTGTCAGTCTGTCTTCTCTTAACTTCTTACTACATGTCTCTCTGTCAGTCTTTCATCGCTTAACTTCTTACTACCTGTCTCTCTGTCAGTCTGTCATCTCTTAACTTCTTACTACCTGTCTCTGTGTCAGTCTGTCTTCTCTTAACTTCTTACTACCTGTCTCTCTGTCAGTCTGTCTTCTCTTAAGTTCTTACTACATGTCTCTCTGTCAGTCTGTCTTCTCTTAACTTCTTACTACCTGTCTCTCTGTCAGTCTGTCGTCTCTTAACTTCTTACTACCTGTCTCTCTGTCAGTCTGTCATCTCTTAACTACTTACTATCTGTCTCTCTGTCAGTCTGTCTTCTCTTAACTTCTTACTACCTGTCTCTCTGTCAGTCTGTCTTCTCTTAACTTCTTACTACCTGTCTCTCTGTCAGTCTGTCATCTCTTAACTACTTACTATCTGTCTCTCTGTCAGTCTGTGTTCTCTTAACTCCTTACTACCTGCCTCTCTGTCAGTCTGTCTTCTCTTAACTTCTTACTACCTGTCTCACTGTCAGTCTGTCATCTCTTAACTTCTTACTACCTGTCTCTCTGTCAGTCTGTCTTCTCTTAACTTCTTACTACATGTCTCTCTGTCAGTCTGTCTTCTCTTAACTTCTTACTACATGTCTCTCTGTCAGTCTTTCATCGCTTAACTTCTTACTACCTGTCTCTCTGTCAGTCTGTCATCTCTTAACTTCTTACTACCTGTCTCTGTGTCAGTCTGTCTTCTCTTAACTTCTTGCTACATGTCTCTCTGTCAGTCTGTCTTCTCTTAACTTCTTACTACCTGTCTCTCTGTCAGTCTGTCTTCTCTTAAGTTCTTACTACATGTCTCTCTGTCAGTATGTCATCTCTTAACTTCTTACTACCTGCCTCTACGTCAGCCTGTCATCTCTTAACTTCTTACTACCTGCCTCTATGTCAGCCTGTCATCTCTTAACTTCTTACTACCTGCCTCTCTGTCAGTCTGTCTTCTCTTAACTTCTTACTACCTGTCTCTCTGTCAGTCTGTCATCTCTTAACTTCTTACTACATGTCTCTCTGCCAGTCTGTCTTCTCTTAACTTCTTACTACCTGTCTCTCTGTCAGTTTGTCATCTCTTAACTTCTTACTACCTCTCTCTCAGTCAGTCTGTCTTCTCTTAACTTCTTACTACCTGTCTCTCTGTCAGTCTGTCATCTCTTAACTTCTTACTACCTGTCTCTCTGTCAGTCTGTCTTCTCTTAACTTCTTACTACCTGTCTCTCTGTCAGTCTGTCATCTCTTAACTTCTTACTATCTGTCTCTCTGTCAGTCTGTCTTCTCTTAACTTCTTACTACCTGTCTCTCTGTTAGTCTGTCATCTCTTAACTTCTTACTACCTGCCTCTCTGTCAGTCTGTCATCTCTTAACTTCTTACTACATGTCTCTCTGTCAGTCTGTCTTCTCTTAAATATTTACTACCTGTCTCTCTGTCAGTCTGTCATCTCTTAACTTCTTACTACCCGTCTCTCTGTAAGTCTGTCTTCTCTTAAATACTTACTACCTGTCTCTCTGTCAGTCTGTCATCTCTTAACTTCTTACTACCTGTCTCTCTGTCTGTCTGTCATCTCTTAACTTCTAACTACCTGTCTCTCTGTCAGTTTGTCATCTCTTAACTTCTTACTACCTCTCTCTCAGTCAGTCTGTCTTCTCTTAACTTCTTACTACCTGTCTCTCTGTCAGTCTGTCATCTCTTAACTTCTTACTACCTGTCTCTCTGTCAGTCTGTCATCTCTTAACTTCTTACTATCTGTCTCTCTGTCAGTCTGTCTTCTCTTAACTTCTTACTACCTGTCTCTCTGTTAGTCTGTCATCTCTTAACTTCTTACTACCTGCCTCTCTGTCAGTCTGTCATCTCTTAACTTCTTACTACATGTCTCTCTGTCAGTCTGTCTTCTCTTAAATACTTACTACCTGTCTCTCTGTCAGTCTGTCTTCTCTTAACTTCTTACTACCTGTCTCTCTGTCAGTCTGTCATCTCTTAACTTCTTACTACATGTCTCTCTGCCAGTCTGTCTTCTCTTAACTTCTTACTACCTGTCTCTCTGTCAGTCTGTCATCTCTTAACTTCTTACTACCTGTCTCTCAGTCAGTCTGTCATCTCTTAACATTTTACTACTTGTCTCTCTTTCAGTCTCTCTTCTCTTAACGTCTTACTACCTGTCTCTCTGTCAGTCTTTCATCTCTTAACTTCTTACTACCTGTCTCTCTGTCAGTCTGTTTCTCTTAACTTCTTACTACATGTCTCTCTGTCAGTCTGTCTTCTCTTAACTTCTTACTACCTGTCTCTCTGTCAGTCTGCCATCTCTTAACTTCTTACTACCTGTCTCTCTGTCAGTCTGTCATCTCTTAACTTCTTACTACCTGTCTCTCTGTCAGTCTGTCTTCTATTAACTTCTTGCTACCTGTCTCTCTGTAAGTCTGTCATGTCTTAACTTCTTACTACCTGTCTCTCTGTCAGTCTGTCATCTCTTAACTTCTTACTACCTGTCTCTCTGTCAGTCTTTCATCTCTTAACTTCTTACTACCTGTCTCTCTGTCAGTCTGTCTTCTCTTAACTTCTTACTACCTGTCTCTCTGTCAGTCTGTCATCTCTTAACTTCTTACTATCTGTCTCTCTGTCAGTCTGTGTTCTCTTAACTCCTTACTACCTGCCTCTCTGTCAATCTGTCATCTCTTAACTTCTTACTACCTGTCTCTCTGTCAGTCTGTCATCTCATAACTTTTTACTATCTGTCTCTCATTCAGTCTCTCTTCTCTTAACTTCTTACTACCTGTCTCTCTGTCAGTCTGTCATCTCTTAACTTCTTACTACCTGTCTCTCTGTCAGTCTGTCATCTCTTAACTTCTAACTACCTGTCTCTCAGTCAGTTTGTCATCTCTTAACTTCTTACTACCTCTCTCTCAGTCAGTCTGTCTTCTCTTAACTTCTTACTACCTGTCTCTCTGTCAGTCTGTCATCTCTTAACTTCTTACTACTTGTCTCTCTGTCAGTCTGTCTTCTCTTAACTTCTTACTACCTGTCTCTCTGTCAGTCTGTCATCTCTTAACTTCTTACTATCTGTCTCTCTGTCAGTCTGTCTTCTCTTAACTTCTTACTACCTGTCTCTCTGTTAGTCTGTCATCTCTTAACTTTTTACTACCTGTCTCTCTGTAAGTCTGTCTTCTCTTAACTTCTTACTATCTGTCTCTCTGTCAGTCTGTCTTCTCTTAAATACTTACTACCTGTCTCTCTGTTAGTCTGTCAATTCTTAACTTCTTACTACCTGCCTCTCTGTCAGTCTGTCTTCTCTTAACTTCTTACTACCTGTTTCTCTGTCAGTCTGTCATCTCTTAACTTCTTACTACCTGCCTCTCTGTCAGTCTGTCATCTCTTAACTTCTTACTACCTGCCTCTCTGTCAGTCTGTCTTCTCTTAACTTCTTACTACCTGTTTTTCTGTCAGTCTGTCATCTCTTAACTTCTTACTACCTGTCTCTCTGTCACTCTGTCATCTCTTAACTTCTTACTACCTGTCTCTCTGTCAGTCTGTCTTCTCTTAACTTCTTACTACCTGTTTCTCTGTCAGTCTGTCATCTGTTCACTTCTTACTACCTGTCTCTCTGTCAGTATGTCATCTCTTAACTTCTTACTACCTGCCTCTACGTCAGCCTGTCATCTCTTAACTTCTTACTACCTGCCTCTATGTCAGCCTGTCATCTCTTAACTTCTTACTACCTGTTTCTCTGTCAGTCTGTCTTCTCTTAACTTCTTACTACCTGTCTCTCTGTCAGTCTGTCATCTCTTAACTTCTAACTACCTGTCTCTCCGTCAGTTTGTCATCTCTTAACTTCTTACTACCTCTCTCTCAGTCAGTCTGTCTTCTCTTAACTTCTTACTACCTGTCTCTCTGTCAGTCTGTCATCTCTTAACTTCTTACTACCTGTCTCTCTGTCAGTCTGTCTTCTCTTAACTTCTTACTACCTGTCTCTCTGTCAGTCTGTCATCTCTTAACTTCTTACTATCTGTCTCTCTGTCAGTCTGTCTTCTCTTAACTTCTTACTACCTGTCTCTCTGTTAGTCTGTCATCTCTTAACTTCTTACTACCTGCCTCTCTGTCAGTCTGTCATCTCTTAACTTCTTACTACATGTCTCTCTGTCAGTCTGTCTTCTCTTAAATATTTACTACCTGTCTCTCTATCAGTCTGTCATCTCTTAACTTCTTACTACCTGTCTCTCTGTAAGTCTGTCTTCTCTTAACTTCTTACTATCTGTCTCTCTGTCAGTCTGTCTTCTCTTAAATACTTACTACCTGTCTCTCTGTTAGTCTGTCAATTCTTAATTTCTTACTACCTGCCTCACTGTCAGTCTGTCTTCTCTTAACTTCTTACTACCTGTTTCTCTGTCAGTCTGTCATCTCTTAACTTCTTACTACATGTCTCTCTGTCAGTCTGTCTTCTCTTAACTTCTTACTACCTGTCTCTCTGTCAGTCTGTCATCTCTTAACTTCTTACTACCTGTCTCTCAGTCAGTCTGTCTTCTCTTAACTTCTTACTACCTGTCTCTCAGTCAGTCTGTCTTCTCTTAACTTCTTACTACCTGTCTCTCAGTCAGTCTGTCTTCTCTTAACTTCTTACTACATGTCTCTCTGCCAGTCTGTCTTCTCTTAACTTCTTACTACCTGTCTCTCTGTCAGTCTGTCATCTCTTAACTTCTTACTACCTGTCTCTCAGTCAGTCTGTCATCTCTTAACTTTTTACTACTTGTCTCTCTTTCAGTCTCTCTTCTCTTAACTTCTTACTACCTGTCTCTCTGTCAGTCTTTCATCTCTTAACTTCTTACTACCTGTCTCTCTGTCAGCCTGTCTTCTCTTAACTTCTTACTACCTGTCTCTCTGTCAGTCTGTCTTCTCTTAACTTCTTACTACCTGTCTCTCTGTCAGTCTGTCATCTCTTAACTTCTTACTACCTGTCTCTCTGTCAGTCTGTCATCTCTTAACTTCTTACTACCTGTCTCTCTGTCAGTCTGTCTTCTATTAACTTCTTGCTACCTGTCTCTCTGTCAGTCTGTCATGTCTTAACTTCTTACTACCTGTCTCTCTGTCAGTCTGTCATCTCTTAACTTCTTACTACCTGTCTCTCTGTCAGTCTGTCTTCTCTTAACTTCTTACTACATGTCTCTCTGTCAGTCTGTCTTCTCTTAACTTCTTACTACCTGTCTCTCTGTCAGTCTGTCATCTCTTAACTTCTTACTATCTGTCTCTCTGTCAGTCTGTGTTCTCTTAACTCCTTACTAACTGCCTCTCTGTCAGTCTGTCATCTCTTAACTTCTTACTACCTGTCTCTCTGTCATCTCTTAACTTTTTACTATCTGTCTCTCATTCAGTCTCTCTTCTCTTAACTTCTTACTACCTGTCTCTCTGTCAGTCTGTCATCTCTTAACTTCTTACTACCTGTCTCTCTGTCATCTCTTAACTTCTAACTACCTGTCTCTCTGTCAGTTTGTCATCTCTTAACTTCTTACTACCTCTCTCTCAGTCAGTCTGTCTTCTCTTAACTTCTTACTACCTGTCTCTCTGTCAGTCTGTCATCTCTTAACTTCTTACTACC